>CAJQUW010009094.1:600000-1008516 GCA_907163375.1 Prostheceraeus crozeri | reverse complement strand
CGTCTTCTTCATTTCGTTGGAATAAGATTCTAACATAAAACGCATCACGCTCTCGAATTATATTAAACTGTTTATGGTACCACTTGGTAGTGTAAATAACGTTAAACTTATTTCGCATAGCTTGATTAAGGCGCTAGCGCGAGGTAGCGCGAGTAGAATCATTGTTGTCTGTGAAACATTTGGACTTAGAAGACCTCAACAATCCAATCTTTCTCAACTACATTGATGTACATGTAATTATAATCATCATTGTGCGGGAGTAAATGGACAATTGTTTACACGCTTTATTCAGGAAAGTCATATATAAACTTTTTACATGATAAGAGATCTTTCTTGGCCACTGTGGGAATGTGTATACTCGGCACCCCTTTTTCACATTGGTAAGGCAGCTTACGTGTCCATATTAATAGTCATCACCTCATGATCAAAAGTATAGACACAGTTGCTATAAAACAATTGACGTGACACCCACTTCCAATTTCCATTAGCTGTTGTATGAGTAATGGGAGTAGAATAAGAGTGCAGCTCGATTACTAGTGCAAATCTATTTGTAGCCGCGATGCTAAGCAAAATATGATGGAAAACGACATTGTTATATTGCTGATCTGCGATCGTTGCATAACTATGATGAAGACTTGGATTTGTGGACTCTCTACAATATGATCAGAGTTGATCGTGATGGAAACGTACATTTTCAAAAATTCTCATGGTTCCATACATTCAAGAGGATATTACATTAAACATGGCGACAATTTGTCAACCTCAATGATATCATGAGGGATTTGGTATATTTGAAACATTAAGATTCTGTATAAAGATACGGTCCATTCTGTATCAAATTGATTTGACCTTTCACATGGCAAATGTTGCATATCAAATTTTCCATGAACAGCTGCAGAACGATGTCGTAAGAACTGATGAAAATCTTTTGAACAAACTAATACTAGATCATCATCATTTAATTTACTTATTGCAATATGATTAGATGATTTGATATAAGTCAATGTTGCCACTTGTTTACCATCAACTCGAAGGAGATAATTAAATTTCTTCAATAATGTTTCAGGAGTCATGTTTGTCTTTCTTGGCTTAATCACAATCTTCTTCACCAACGTCTTCTCATTTTTTGGAATAAGATCTACATAATAAGCTTCCTCTCGATATATTAACTGTTTATGACCACTTGGGTGGTAATTAACGTTATAATTATCATAGCTTGTTAAGGCGCTAGCGAGGTAACCTAAATCATTTCTTAAACTTGGACTTAAACCAACAATCCAATCTTTCTCAACTACATGATGTACATAATTATGATCATCATTGTGCGGAGTAAATTGGACAATATGTTTACACGCTTTATTCAGGAAATCATATATAAACTTTTTACATGATAAGAGATCTTTCTTTGGCCACTGTGGAATGTATACTCGGCAGCCCTTTTCACATTGATAAGCAGCTGTACGTCTCATATTAATAGTCATCACCTCATGATCAAAAGTATAGACACAGTTGCTATGAACAAGTTGAGTGACACCCACTTCCCACTTACCTGTTGTGTATGATCAATGGGAGTAGAAAAGAGTGCGGCTCGATTACTAGCAAATCTATTTGCGGCCGCATTGCTAAGCAAAATATGATAAAACGACATTTTGATATTGCTGATCTGCGGCTTTGCATAACATCATGAAGACTTGGATTTTGGACTCTACAATATATCAGAGTTGATCATAATGGAAACGTACATTTCAAAAATTCTCATGGTCATACATCAAGAGGTATTACATTAACATGGCAACAATTTGTCAACCTCAATGATATCATGAGGGATTTGGAATATTTTGAAACATTAAGATTCATCTCCTTGGGTGATCAAGTTTGGCTTCAACCTTACAGAAATGAAATTCAAATCTACCATTCTCATTCCGCAAACTGTTTCTCATTTCGCAAATACAATTGGGAGAAGTATAGAAGATACATACATCGCTCCATCATGACATTTATTCATCGTGAGTTCATCGCCCTACTATGCAAATCTTAATCAGACATGGCTACCACGCACCATGAGTTGGAAATTAGATTCCCTACAACGTATTGAAACGGATCATGATCGAAACGTCTATTTCAAAGATTCAACTGGAAATGTGAGAAGAGAGTTTGCTTTATCTTATCGTCATTTTCAATCTCTACATCATATCATGAAGGATTTGAAATACTTCTATATGAAAAGACATTCACGTATTGGAAATCGCATCTGGTTGCGCGTCAACAATCGGCGAATTCAACTCTATCATTCCCAACTCCATACTAACTTCACATTTCATCAAGGTAGTTGGCAAAAGTATAAAAGGAAGGTACATCGCTCAATTTACTCATTCTTTCATCATGAAGCGCCATCGCTACACCATCGTCAACATTCTCCGTCGCTTCAGACTCTACACCAAAATTGATCTCACAACGTTACACCAACACCTTCCAAACAGCAAGTATTACCCGGGCCGACCTCAAATGTTAGTGGTGAAGATGAACAATTCACGGAATCTTCAACTCTTCCCAAATGGGACTGTACAGATTCTCGGCGCCCTTTCTCATTCATCGGCGCAGTCAATGCGCTTAGAGCTACAGAGACTACTACGTCGGATATGGAAGAGGGAGAGGTGTGTGATGTCGAATCTGACTGTGGACAATATGGTGATCTCTACTCAATTGAGTGAAAGTGTATCATTTTTGAAGATTCGTACCAGCAGTTACAATTTGTGTTATGAACCCGAACTTTTTCCTGCAGCTCTCATTAGTTGTTGGTTACCTGTGCATGTTGCAATCTTTCATAATAGTAAAGTGATCATTACTGGACTAAAATCTCATGTACAAGCAAATTTGATCCTAGACTATCTCTAGAGTATGTACGTACCCAGCGGATTGTAAAATAAAAAACAATTTTTCCAACATGATGTTTTTATTTCAAATCATGATAGAACTTACAAATCATTTTTTCATTAGAGGATGGATTACATGAAAAGTTTTGAATAACAGATACAAATCGAGATTCATGTAAACGTTTTAAGATGAAGTACAGTACAAAAGCACCACACGTTGATGAAAGTGGATGTTGTAGTATGCGTTCATTTCGCTGATATTGACGCGTATGTTTTCTCAACCACTGCTGTGTTGGTATATTTGGAGGTTGAGCAAGAGAGTCAAACAGTTCACCACGTCGGTCTTCTCCAATAAAGATCGCTTTCCAATGCTCACCGCCTAAATTCTGCGAATGAGTGTTCAGCACAATAAAGATGAGATAGTGATTTACTGCAGGTGGTAAGGTATCGAGCGAATAGACATTATCGAAAGCTTTCAACGTCGCTTCGTCTGCATTACGCTGTACTTTAGTTTTAATATCGTCAGCAGTCAACCAACTCATTAACGATTATACTGAAGAATCACGTCACGATACTTTGTAATTTCAATATTTGAATCGAAGACTGCATAAATTAATACATTGATCGTCTCAGGTAGTGTTCTTTTGAACGTCAAATCCAAACGAATATTATGAGGCACGTTCGCTTGACGATAGGGTGCACTAATATCGCTGTCAGCCGTCAAATCAAATGCATAAATAGTATATCCACTCTTACTCTTTCATAGTGAGTCCGTTGGTGTCATCCGTATTGTAAAAGCCAAAGACATCCATAAAATCAACATAACTGCGCATAAATTGATCCGCAGCAAAATCTGGTTTGTAGGGTGGACCAGGATGACTCACACCATTTACACGTAAAGCAATTTCACTTAACTGATTGTGTTTAAAATTGAAAGGATTCTTCTTTATATTACCATTAAATGCATCATTTTCAACCATTGCCACCATGAGGAGCTTCGGTGCTTCCGATGGAAAGAGGCCATCTTTCATGAAACTCTTTTGATCTTTCGGAATTGTAAAGGTGAGAAGCTTTGTATGCTGAATGGGGTAAATGGCATTTTGGCGGTTAAGGCCTTCAGCATGCCCTCTAATGACACTTGGATTCGGTACTACTCGACGAATGTAAAGTGCAATATCTTCCACATGAATTCTAAAATTGTCAACTTTAGCAAATGCATTCAGCGCAAATTCAGGCTTATTCAATGTCAGCTTGAGTCGCATGCTGGTATTACAGAATAAAAACTTTGACTGTCTAAAGAAGTCTAAATTCAGCGGACCATATAGCTGACATACTTTACTATCTTTAATCATAGCAGATCGCTTTACAAAGCCACTGTTTGTTTCAGCATCAAATTTTCCTGCTTCATCTCTGTACCATCCCATGGCTTCGATATGACTTTTTTGTGCTGCTGGATGAAACTGTGATACATGATTGAAATATGATTTATAGGGGTAATCGCTTTGACCACCTTCCACCTGCTGCTCTCCAATCGTTAGAGAAACATCGCGAAGTAATGTAGTCAATGGCAAATTGTTCAGTCCAACTTTATGTGTATCGTCAATAGCAGTTCCATCTGCTTGCTGAATTCTAAACCTCAAATCAACCATCGCATAACTCAAATCTATGTAGTCATCACCACCACAAGGAATAACAAATTCAATGGGGCCAGCATTCTCAGCTGTTCGAGGATGATAATCTACAATACTTGTACTAAGAATATCTGTCTGTATGGCTTGTTGATCAAACAAACAAAAACCGGAAGTTTTACACTCCATGATTAGAAGTTATGGCAGCGTCGTCGTTTAGCGCCTGATGAATGATTAGAGCCTCTGCGACGTTTGCGTGAATGCCTTTTGACTGAAGATCGCACCTTACCAGCTCCGCGATGTTTCCTTCTTCCTTTATTCATTCGTTTAGGCGATTTCTTTCCTTGAGTAACACCAGCAAAGGTCTGCTTCAATGTTTTTAAACCGCGTTCCTTCCCACGATTCAACAAACTGCTCTTAAAACTTCTACCTCTGGAAAGATCACTAGCAACATCACCAGCAAAGCCAACGGCATTACTTAAAACATTTCGTTTTAAAGATCTTCCGACATTGGATATGAGAGGTGCTACAACAGATTTCAGTGCACCAAGTATGCTACCTCCACGTTGGCGGCGAGCACCGATGTAAATTTGCCCTCCACTACTTACATAGGAGGGTCGTGAATAAAATGAGGCAGTTGGATTCATAGCTCAAACCCTAAACATTGTTAGTTACAACTTTGCATGAATCACTGTCGATCACTTAGATGAAAGATGTCGGCCCGACGCATCCAAGAGTTCATACTTGAAGGATAACCAGTCCATTTAACAAGACACCATTCTTCACCTTGTCGTTTTTTACATCGAATAATTTTCTCTACCAAATATGTTTCACTTTCAGTGACTACCTGAATCTCATCGCGGTAAAAGCTACCCTCAATTTCTTCATTATCGTAATCTTTCAACTTGTAGGTGGTCGGAGAGTCTTTTTTGATCAATCCTTGATACTGTAAATACCTCGTCTGTCCAATTCGGAAGGTACCCTTTAGCAAAAACACTCTTCACTTTTGAGATACGAACTTTATCACCAATTTTCACATCACTTTTCACATGAGTGCGTTTACGTTGGAATGATTCGCGCACTTTATCTACATTGTCAGCATTTACATCTACTGGTCTGAGTCCAATAGAACGATGGATAGAGTGATTGTAGGCATGAAGTGTATCTTGTAGAACCTTTCACCAATTTTGTGTCAAGTTGGCAGTAAAATGTCGCCACAAGCGATTTTTTAATGTGCGATTAAAAAGTTCAACGAGAGCAGCTTTATAAGCACTCTTTACACTAAACAACTCAATGTCATGCCTCTCAAATAATCCTCTCACATGCTGATTTTCAAACTCTTTTCCTTGATCACTCTGAATTCTTTTTCGAATGCGACCTCGAAAAATTGTTTGGAATGCTTTTGCTACTCCTTTCCCTTCTTTAGTTTTTAAAGGTTGAGCCCACGCATAACGCGAGAAAATATCAATGACGGTTAAAATAAAATTATTGCCCGAGTTATGTTTTGAAATGGAGGCAACATCACACAGATCTGCATGCCACTGTTCATCGATGTCATGAACAATATAATGGCGGGTGCGGTACTTCTTTTTCGCTTGTTTGTGGAGTGTATAGGTAGCCTGACCCTTTAACCATCGTTTCACTTGTGATTGTGGAAGACCACTCGCTTTTGATAATTTCTTGATCGATGCAAATCCTGCCGGATGTTTTACATCATAATAGATTGACTTCAAACGTTCAGTCGATGACGACTGACTCTTTTTCCTCCTTCTCATCTTTTTGTTTTCTTGCCTTTCTACATTTACAACAACTGCAGCATTTAGCTTTAGCGGTTTTGCGATCGTGTTCACATTGCTTAGGGGTTTTATTGTGAGAGCTGGCGCAGCAAGTGCAAGTGACAACGACATTCACCTCTGGCGGTTCATTACATGGCAAGCAACACATCTGCTTCATATTAATAGTCTGAGAACATGTATTTCTTGGGAGGAGCTGTTTTACGTTTTCCTTTTACTAGTTTTAGTGGTGGCGTAGATCTACGTCGAGTTCTTCCTCTTGTTTGCTTAGTGAGTGTGGGAGGGGATGTAGCAGGTGACGTCTTAAACCAATTTGTTGGCATTTTCATCGTCTGAAGCATTGGAGCAGTAGCCACTGTTGAATCAAGTTCTTTCAATGTCTCATTATTCAAAGCAAATTTTGGCACATTATGCTTTTTCAATAGTTTAAGAAAGTATGTCCAACCAGGTGGAACATAGCCCTGACGGCGCTTTCTACGTGTCGCATACAGAATCAAGTCTTCATAACGTGAAGCATCAATCACTTTATTTTCATCTGTAATGATTTCTCCTCTATCATTTACATTGAGATGGGGTTCAATACTGTTGAAAAGAGATATGGCATGTGCGCGAGATGCTAAAGGTGTAGCAGTCGAAACAGAGTCACGCATCTTATTCTTCAAATTTTTCAATTGCTCAACAGTTTCCGATTGTAATAATACAGCACGATGTGGATCTTTGATGTGAACATTTTGCTGATAACACCATGCAACACAAATTTTGTTCCCCGAAAAAAAATGTTTTATCCTTACTCCATGGGTCACACAAACCACGAAAACAACAATCCTCCGTTTTTAAAAATGCTTTTGTGGTCAGTATATTGATTTTTGTGATTTTTTTTGATAAAATAATACAATTTTGACTTTTTGAGAAAATACCGGTTTTTACGAAGATTTGGTTTCCTATAGTTTCGTAAGTCTTAAAACAACGATGTAAATTTCATTTTTCCTTATGTTGAAAGGATCCTTATGTTAATATTTCTGATATTTGTAGGCCTATGATTGCAGACTATAGCCTAGAACCATAAGTGTAGGCCGTAGTAGGCCTATATATTTTCTTATTTAGAAAAAACGAGAATGCTGCAAGAATGAGTTGTAATGCAAATTAAAAATCTAGACTAAATATATTGGAATAGAAGAACAGGGTACCACTCCGAAAGGATCAAACAGAAATAGGCCTGTCATCAAAAACGCAAGCTCTTTCGAGTCTTACGACTGTTTTCTTCGTCAGAATCACGGATCAAGTTCCATACATAGTCTCCCATCATATTCTCATTGTACTGTCCTTGATAGCGGTGCTCAAAGTTCTTGACATCTTGATGGAATCTTTCTCCTTGTTCTTCCGAATGAGCTCCCAAATTTGATTTGAATTTGTTCAAATGGGATGCCAGCATGTGTAACTTGAGGGACATTTTACAACCCATGGCAACATAATTGGCGATTAGCTCTTCAATGAGCTCGACATAGTCATCCGATTTGTTGTTGCCGAGGAAGTTGTTAACTAAAGATTTGAAGCTATCCCAGGCAGCTTTTTCAACTGAAGTCAGTAGATTAGCGAATTCCTGTGAAGCCATAAGTTTTTTTGTTTGAGGGCCAACAAAAATTCCTGCTTTGATTTTGGCAGAAGACAGCTCAGGAAAGAAACCTTCCAGAAACTGGTAAGCTTGCGACTGAACATCAATGGCTTTTACAAACTGCTTGATCAAACCAAGTTTGATGTGGAGTGGGGGCATGAGGACTTTATCTGGATCAACCAGTGGCTCATGAAGGACGTTGTTCCTACCGACAAGATATTCCTCTCTCTGTGGCCATTGGAATTGCTAGTAGTGAACACGTGACGCTCGGCTATCCCACAAACACAAGTAACACGGGTACTTCGTCCAGCCACCCTGAAGTCCCATAAAAGCCACCATCTTAAAGTCGCCAATGACTTCCCATTTGTAGTCCTTGTATTTGATAAGATCAAGGATTTTCTTCACGTTTTCGTATCGTTCTTTCAATATGACTGAGTGTACGATCGGAATGGACGGATGGACGTTTCCATTATGCAATAGAACAACTTTAAGACTCCTCTGAGAGCTATCTATGAACAAGCGCCAATCTGCAATGGTACATGGAATGCCGATAGCTTCAAATAAAGCGGGAATGTCGTGACAATAACAAACACCATCCCTCAATGTAAAATACACTGAAAACGACAGCTGTCGCTTTCGCTGCAGGGTTACTTTCACCTCTCTTGAAAGCAAATTCCACTGTTTTAGACGAGATGTCAGAATCTCACCATTTTCCTTTGTTAAACTGAGATCTCGAATAAGGTCATTGATATCGTTTTGATTTGGGAAATAGGGCTTGTTTTCATTTTCATCGCAATAGTCATCATCTGCTGACGGATCTTCGATCAGTTGTTCATCCTGGGAGTCAGATTCATCAAAGAGAGGAGGCGGTGGTGGAATAGGAAGTTCGTCATTGTGTCGTACAGGGGCTATTGAAGACGGAATGTCAGGGTTTATAAGCGATTGTGCACTCTTTTTGCCTCGTTTTCGTCCCGAAGCATCCACTATACAGAAGTAACAGTCGTTGAGGTGATCAGTGGGCTCCCTCCAAATTCGAGGAACGGCAAAACGCATTTTCTTCTGTTTTCCCCTTAGCCATCTTTCCAAAGATTTAGTGCAAAGTTCACAGGAGAAATGGGGAGCCCAATTCTTGTCTTGATCGCCAACAGGCATTCCAAAATATAGGAAATAAGCCTTTGCCATCTTCTTGGATGATGATACAGCATATTTCTTGGCTCTAACCTAACTAAATAACTGCTATTTGGTCCATTTTTATGACAATACATTTACCATGAGCTGTTAACTGCGAGTATGGTGACAGTTTCACAAAATATGGGTACCAAACACCATTTCAGGAATCATTTTTAACGTTCAAATTAGCCTTTAAAATATGTTAGTACCCTATATTGTAGTCGCCTAAGATTTTCATCTAATTCAAGTTAAACGTATGAATGTAGTAACCTTAATGATGAAAGAACACTTACCTCAACAATGTTAATAAATCTTGCATTGATATTGAAATTGAAACAACGTGCGAACATCATTGAAAAATATAATTAAAATTATTTAGCACGTTTAAACAAAATACAAATCCATCCATGGAGTACAATCAGAATTCAGATTTGATATATTATATTCATTTCTAATAAAAACATGGAAAATGCAAATTTCAATTGCATTTGTTCAAAAGCATTTTGAAAGGGAAATTTAACTTAATTTCCTATTTGTCAGAAGCCATATAACAAGAAAATAAGACTTAAATTTCAGGAACAGAGGAAAAATTTATTTTTGTTGCATGGTGTAATCTAATTCTTTCCTATACATTTGATTTGCAAGAGGTTGCTTTACTTGCTGCATGGCAGTCAATTGTACATATTCATCCTGAGGAATAACAATCATGCGAGAATAAGAACTCATAGTTTGTAGATAATCATGGGAGTTTTCAAAATATCACTTTGAAATCTAAATTCTTCCGGACACTCTTGCGTAAAGTCAATGAATAAGTAACCGTGTGGTTTTTCAGTAGCTGCTTGAAAAATTTCAATTAAGGCTTTTGATCCTCTTGGTGCAACTTGTCGCGCTAAAATTTCAAATTGACTTTTATCTCGCGGATTCTTGAAAATAGCATAATAGTGTGTATTCAGGTTTCGTGTACGAGCTTCTTTTCCATCAGGAAACAAATTTTGTGTGATATAAATGATAAAGCACCTTTTATGATGTGCTGCGCGAGTGAACATATCTGTAACATCTTTTGAATTCTTACTTTCTTTTAATAAATCATCCAATACAACAACATCATTAGACTGAAGTTTATCCACTGGAATAATTCCTTCATGTCGAATAAAATTGCGACTTTGCAATTCCTGAAACAGCGACGGTTGATAAATACCATAACACCAAATCACTCGATTGATAGGTTCCTTAAACAACTGCCTTCTTTTATCCAATAAATTCAGCGTGAAAACAGTTTTACCTGCATGAGATGGACCTGATACATTCAGAACTTTACTACATTGAAGTCTGAAATCCATTATAATACTTTGAGATTCAACATTTGCATAATTAACGTCTAGAGCCAAAGATATTACCCAATACGTTGCCCACGATAGGAGCTAGCATCGGTAGTAACGCTGTAAGGAAACCGCCCTTTTGTGCTAGAGTTTCCCTCTTTCTTTGAAGGGTGACTTTAGGATTGGAGATGAAACGCAATTTCGTAGAATATCGCTTAAGTAACTTTCGTTGTTTTGGTGCTAATTTCTTCGTCCTCAACTTTCTCACATGAGAAATAATTTCACGAATGAATTTATCGTTAGCATGTCGTATAGCATTGTATCGCTGATTTGCTTTCATTCGTCGGAGAGCTTGAATGGCTGAAGAAAACTTTGAAGACTTTTGACTTTTACGTTTCGCCATTTTCCGTGTTAGTCTTTGCCAAAACCTGTCTTTACCACATTTGCATAGGTACTAACTATTACGGCATAAGTGACACTCGAAATGAGCAATATCACAGTGGTTACATTTGCAAAGTTGAATGCAGTTACGTATGAAACAGCGTTGACAAAAAAGCATGCTTACATCTCTTGAAGATGCGCTTTTCATTTCCATCCTTTCGCTTACATACATCGCAACACATAGTTTCACCGTTACTGATGTCTATAGCAAGTCTTTTTGAAGATATGAATTTGCTAGCCTTTTCTAAATAATAGACGCATGTACAGAAGGAATATACTTCGAGAGTGAGCAGACATAGCTCGAAAACCAGTTGTGCTACAATCAAGTACCACTGCATTTTCAATTTTTCTTTATAGAAAGTTGAATGTGAATATCTGAAATCGCTTCAATCACTAGACTGCTGCCATGATGGTTAAATGCGTTAAGACGTTCAGCAATTTTTATCATATGTCTTTTAAAAAATTCTTCGGGGTGATCTACCACTTCCATTGAATAAGAAGCAAAATGGAAAGAGCGACTTTCCACCTCTTCCTTTCCAAAATGACTAAACTTAATTTTCGCAACTAATCGCGCCATGACAATGCTATCAGAGAATGTATTCATTAGCTCTAGAAATAGAGTGCTAGCATCATCGACCACTGCTTCGATGTCGGTCTCATCTTTATGAAAATTTATCACATAATCTTGAACAGCTCCTTTTAAACTTTGCCTATGAAAATGTAATGTTCCGCAGTCGTTTGAGAAAGACATGATCGCCCTTTATCTAACCCATCCATTGCATGAAAACAGCAACTCTTCTCATAGTAACATTTATTGAATAACTGTAACAAGCATGCATTATACATCAATGGTTTGAAACAGATAAAATAGATACAGCTGGTAACTATCATACAGCGAGCAATGATAGCCATACAGGACTTTGGCAGTGTTGAGGTAAGGAGGAAAGAAGTATTGGTTATGAACGTAGCTACTACAACGAACAGACAAAATAGGAACACACAAATCCTTAAAACGTTTCGTGACTTCATGATAATGTTGATTCACTCTACTGTCCCAAGGCGGGAGCAAAATATCATCAATGATTAGATTGGGAAATACTTTCCTCTCCTTACCAGGATTATTACAAAAGATGCGTATAACATTGAAAGCAGCTAACCATCGTTTAAAGTCAATAAGAAGAGCACTGTCACAAGAAAAGCCATAGTCTTGCAAATATTTCAGATTAAGTCCATGAATGTGTTTTCTCGCCCATTGATCAACATTGGGATCGCAGTTGGCATGTTGATGATAGACACTAACAATCTGATATGTCCAATTGTTCATAGCAATAGCACTGAGCTCCTGTACAGGTTCACCCTTACAATCCATAAAAATGATGATAGAAGCCTAAAACGGAAATTTACACATCTAAGGAAACGTTCTATAACATATTACAAAATGAAGAATTACATCGATGCTTTTCACGACAAAATACACAAATGATATGATGGCAACGAAGAAGTAAAATGTATCTAATAAGACCACGTCTACGACACTCAAAGCACATAAGCGAATTGTCATAGGGTAGAGTTAGGAAAGGACTAGCAATTCTCCTTCTTTGATTTGCGTTTTGATGCAGCATTCTTCTCCGACTTGCACTTCGTACCACTGCTGTTAAGGATTTGATCAATTATGTCATCCACGTTGGGTGGTTTTGGAATATATAGGATGGATTCCATATGCATGGAGAGAGAGGCTATTTTATTATCCTTGTGCCGACCATAATATAGCCCATTCACTTTGAAAAGGATATCCCAAGTACCTTCTCCGAGCTCGTCGCATGTGATGGATGTTGAATGATCTCCCTCCTTCTTATAGTAAGTGCACCAATGTGATACCGGTAGGCAAATGTGATTACCATCCCAAATCTTTCTATAGGGAGTATCCTTGTCATCTCTCGCCTTCCACTCTTGAGCAAGAGGAGAAGGAATGTCCATATTTAATGTCACGTACTCCTCAATAATATCAAGTTGGCGGCGAATGTACGGACTCACGGGGATCAGTATGTAGTCCCCATACTGATTGCGCATTATCTTGACATCCGTGGAAGGAAGCATTCCCGTTTGGAGTACTACGCTATGATCGTCATAACGCAAGACTTGTTTAAATTTACGCTGTAGCGGTGTAGGATTATGTACCTTGGTTGTTTCTTCCACTGGCCTCAGTTGTAGATGATCAGATCGTAGCGAACCTTGTAACGTTTGACCGCCATTTTGTCCTACTAGTGCAGATGGAGTAGATGCCTGAAAATGAAAAAGATTGCATGAATCTTACGTTCAAGGGAGGAGAGGGAGGGAAGTAGCGACTTACCATTTTAGTTGGATAATAGAATAGAGAGAGAGAAAATGTGCGTCCGTCACTCGTGCGATTCAACGATGGAATGATTCTCACTGTGGAAGGCTCGCTATTTATATAGAAATGCTTGATTCCCATTGGATGATGATCCTCATTGGACAATAACATCAAGCTGATTCCAAATCTGGCCTCCGTTTACCAATCCGAGCCTTCGTTCGCCCGCTGGAGCCGTTTCTTGTGAAATTCTAACTCTGTCGTTTTTTCGCCAATCTCCCAAATCTTAAATGGCGTCTCACATCTAAACGAAGACAGATATGAACAAGCCGTTTCTTTCACTGACTTTGTCTCACTCTTAGCTTTCAAACGAGCTATTGCACGACTTTCTACGGGGGGGACGTCAGCGAATATTTTTTCTCTCCGATGGAGCTGGAAATACACCATTTCCATGTAGAATTGGACGCTGAATCCGAATCTGGCCTCCATTTTCCCATCCGATGCTTCGTTTTGGCTCTACAGCCCACAGCCATCGCAAAAATTCTAACTCGTTTTTCGGAAAAATGAAGAAAAATTTTTTCTCGCCGATTGACATGAAACTCATCATACAGATAGAGAATTTCACGCTGATTCCAAATCTGAAATCCGTTTTCCCATCCGATGCTTCGTTTTGGCGCTACAGCCCAAAACGTCCAAAATTCTAACTCTGTCGTTTTTCGCCAATGTCCCAAAATCTTAAATGGCGTCTCACATCTAAACGAAGACAGATATGAACAAGCCGTTTCTTTCACTGAATTTGTCTCACTCTTAGCTTTCAAACGAGCTATTGCACGACTTTCTACGATCACTAGAAGCAAAATTGGAAGATCGGTGCGGGGGGGGTAAGACAATTTTTGTCTCCGATTGCTTTCAAATTCACCATACAGATGCAGAATGTTACGCTGATTCCAAATCTAAAACCAGTTTTGCTCTCCGATGCTTCGTTTTGAAGCTACAGCCCAAAACGTCCAAAATTTTAACTGTCGTTTTTTCGCCAATTCACGAAATCTGGTAAATCTTGTTTCTGCTCTAACTTCTAAACGACTAAACCGATTGACAAGAAATTTCAACACTGAATTCGTCTCACTCTCAGCTTTCAAACGAGCTATCATACGTCTCCATCCGTCCACTGGAAGCCAAGATCAAAGCTAGCTCTCCCGAGGGGGGGGGTAAGAAAATTTTTGTCTCCGATTGCTTTCAAATTCACCATACAGATGCAGAATGTTACGCTGATTCCAAATCTACAACCAGTTTTGCTCTCCGATGCTTCGTTTTGAAGCTACAGCCCAAAACGTCCAAAATTTTAACTCTGTCAAAATTTTGAAGAAAAATTTTTTCTCGCCGATTGCTTTCAAATTCACCATACCGATGCAGAATTTTACGCTGATCACGAATATAAAGTCCGTTTCACCATTCCACCACGACAACCTAGACGGTCGCCCACGTCAACCCACCCGAGGCCAACTCACCCGAGTCTCACACTCTGTCGTTTTCGAGGGGGGGGGCGCGCGCCGGTCGGGTGTTCACCCAACGTTTGACGAGAAACACGATGGGAGCGGCCGCGCAGCCTGGCCGGCACACCACCCCGGCCTGGCCGGCACACCACGACACCTTGGAGAACGCAACCTCTGGCTCACGTTCCAGAGGGGGGCGCGCCGGTCGGGTGTTCGCCGTTTTATTACTACTGGGAAAACATCAAAATTGATCACAGACAAAATATGATGAATTGTTTTATTGACGGGTATGTTCGTAAAGGGACTCTTTGCGTCAAACCTAAAAAGGCGGTGCTCCTGCAAATTTGAAATATTTGCATTTCTCAATTTCTCCGTAAACTGGAAGGCATCCTTGAGATTGTATTTATCAGGGATATGCCTTTTTAAAGCCTGAGCTAACCAACTGGACAAGTTAGATAGATAGTAATGTCTCATATTTAGTATAGGACGAAAAGCAGGATTGAGGCGGTTTTTATAGACTTTCAGTAGTCCATACAAACGCGAAGGCTGAGAGCCCACGACTTTAATTTCATTGAATACAGTGCCATCAATGATTCCCTTGCTCTTCAAATTTTGGAGTCTGCGGTTAGGACGATCCTCTTCCAAAATGAATGGATCTTTCTTGGAGCGCTTATCAACCTTGTACAGTTTGAACTTCCTAGTGTCACGAATGATTTCAAATATTTTGTCTTTGTAAGATTTTTTGTCAGCTATAGATATGCTACTGCCTTTATCAAAACGCAGACCGATGATATCATCGTTTATAGTCAACTTATGCAAGGCATCAGAAAACAGAAAACGTTTGCGATCTAACAATACTCAAAATGTTGTATCAGAGAGTAGTAGAAAGAGAGTATATTGGCCCGTTCCCTACATTGAACATGACTACAAAATGATGAAAGATCGTATTGATGAAATCAACAAAAATTCTCCTGAAATTTCCTGAAAAAAGGCTTATGAAATTTTCGTACATGTGATGGGAAACAACTGAGATCTGTTTTGCTGTGGAGTTCCACTTGTGTAAATTGAGACGAAGACCAGACCATACCATGTCGCTTCATTAATTATTCTCAAACACTGTGAAATAACGTCTCTACTTCCACATAGTATTGTTGTTCTGTAGCATCATTCTGTGAATTGGTGAGTCGATTAAGACCCAAAGCAAAAAGAAGCGGACCAAGCGTGTCTCCTTGTTGAACGCCTGTTGATCAATTTAGCTGATACAACGGGTGCCATAACAATGAATTTCGGCCGTAACACCATGTAACCCAAGGAAGCAAACCAAGAATGCTCTTGGCACACTCTAGTAGACATTGTCGGGACACATAGTTAAAGGCACTTGCCATGTCAATCTTTAAAATGACAAAATCATAATTCTGTAAAAATACGTGTAATATATATGTACATACATGGGTCATTTCACTACGATTCACCCAATGGCATGTGGCACTTATCTCCGATTTTGCTGATTTTCGGATATATGTTTGCTATGCATTAGAAAACACCAAATCTGTAATATTAGCTTCAAATCTTGAATATAGTTGGATCTAGAGCAGTTTTTAGAAATTTAATTTTTTCCAAAATTCTGAAATTCTCAAAATTTGAATTTTGCAGCTGTAGCGTTTTCTGTAGATTCGTTACTCAACCAAACTTTGCATGCAGCACTAGTTTTGTTTAAAGGAATTCCTGTACGAATTTCGAAGGGTAACTGGCATGTAGAACGTAGCTACATGGCTCCAAAAACGGTGAAAAAATAGGCTCCGTGAAAAGACACCGTACTTTCTAACGTCGTATATATCATGAATGTCATTTTTTCCTCCATAACAAAACGACGCGCTAATGGGCAATCGATACGAGTAGCTTAAAGCTGATTGGTACTACATGCGTGTACGTGATCAGAGCCAACCAGATTTGGAGAAGAAAAACAGATTTGCTGTTTCCCTAATTCCCCGATGAGCACCAATGAAGCGTATTTAGTTCTGCAGTAAAAAGGAGATCTTACATCAGTAGCCTATAGGACCTTGATCAGTCCTTGCATACTGCAGATCATATTTCAGCTTTTTACCGGATCCGATGAGGGGTTGTGATCCGAATCCGATCCGGTAAATAAATGCTATGATCCGTGTCCGTTACGGTTGATCCGGTCGGAGCCTATACTAGGGCTTCTCATGCCTTCATCCTCATGCAAAATATACGTCAGTTCTTCCTTTTTGGATTTAATCACATGTATAATAAATGCTAGTTGACCTCCTAAATAGACCGTTACCTATAGGCCTATAGCTGCTCGCAAATTGCTTTATGTAAGCAGCTTATTAACTTAATTCATGCATTATTATTTTTACATAACGGTAATTTTGACAATTTTGACTTAATTAATTTCCCTTGGACATAAATCCTAGATACTTTCTGAAAGCCTATTCATTTATATTGGTCCATTTCGTAGGCTTATTTCAGCACATGCATGAAATGCTCAGAAGCTTGCTGTGTCTCCTATCAGACACTAAAAATGGAATCTAGCAAACCAACACTTTTAAATGCTTACCTATCTAGTGTCTATATAGCATGCAACAAAAAAATCTACACAGCATTTATCAAGCGCATGACCAGAGAGGTGGTCTATGGTAAGAACATCTCCTTACGCTCTATGCTGCCTCAAAAAATTCATCATTAGTTATAATCATCATTAAAATCACAAAGATCGCCTTAATTTTACATAGGATAGAATTCATCCTAGCTTCCTTTTACCGCTAATTCATATCAGCTCTATTGTCATATTACTTTCTAACCCCCTCTTTAACCTCTCTGTGTGAAGCTTGACGTATTTTTTGTGTTCAATCTTCTGCTGAGGAGTATGTACCTAGTGGTGAATTGACGTATCTTCTTCCCTCAAACGTAAATGAAAGAACCTCTTGATTGAAGCACTCGTAGCACATGCTTTTATTGTCAATTTCTGGTGGCTTATGCCTAGTAGTACATTTTCCTCATGCAACCGAGTTAACCGAATTTTAGTGGAATATCTTACTGAGTTATAACCGAGTTTTTAGAAAAACTCAGTATACCGAGTTAACTTAACTTGGTTAATTAGCTGCAAACTCGGCTGGGTTTCTTGAAAACTTCAACGATGGTCTCTGTGAGCTTAAGACTTCAGTCATCGGTGGTTAACAACTCTCTAATCCGGCCGGCCCAACCAAACCTACATTCATTTCCTGGATGTTAATAATGCATATGCAGGATTGCCTACTTCGATAATATTCTGCAGCAATCTTTTTACAATCACAAATGTATTTTATGTTCTTTGTCAGCCATGCTTTCGAAACATCACCTCGAAAGAGACCACATGCATGTTGTTCCAAATGGCCAATGACCATTGACGGGTTATGATATCTGAGCAATTATTTGCTGGACATTTAAAACCTTGCAATGGAACTTTGGTAACATCCATAGCCGATTCACATGCCTCTTCTGCGTAAGCATCCGAATACTGCGTGCGAATATCCGACGTAGAAGACATGGGTTCATTCCAGTAACTTGTGACGGAGGAAAGATTTTCCGTTGAAGGAAGTCGAACTGTATCATGCTTTTGTGTGGATAACACATCTGGTTGTGCAACATGTATATTAGTTGTATGGGCGCTATTGTCAACAGGCTCGTATTGTGGGTTCACACAGTCAAAAGATCTATCTGAAGAAGGTGGAATACCAGTGCCACTACAACAGTCGCTGCGAGGGCCATGTCGAGCGATTGTTCCATTGTGTAGTAGCACTATGTTTCGTTTGCAAACTGGACAAGGTACTTAATGACATCTACGCATGATCCAAGAAATCTATACAGAAGTCCTTTCACTTATCTATGCAGTGGTAATACGATTCATTCCATGGACAGCTAGTGATTTAAAAATTCCCGTGACAGGCCAACTATACTCCAAAATGCGCGTAAAAAGCAAAGATGTATCGTGGCAATAGAAATCCAACTTAAACCCAGCACTTACAATGAAAAATAAAGGAAAACGGCAAAAGTCACCGTCTTGGCGAGCGACTATCTACCAAGTACACATACAAAACAAGTATAGGAAACAATCTGCAAAATTATGAGCACCAATAAGTTTTGAAGCACCAATTTGGAAATATATGTGATACCAAATATGGAAAACAGCACGTTCTTTTTGTGATATATACAATGAACATAAAAATAGCATCAAAAACAATAACACCATCAGCACATTGTCAGAACACAATCAAACTTGCTGTTTAAATAATACTATTGGTGAAGTTGCCTTTGATTTGCTGAGATGTTTGAGTGGTCTGGCTGAGAAAAAGCGTGGTTGAAGCTTGTCTCATCGATTTTCATAAACTATTATTAAACAGTCGTCACTCACAAGACAACTAGAACTTCAATCATTCGTAGATCGCAACATCGCAACTTCGAAGTCCACGCATCATCAGCACCTAATTATGAATTTAGGGCGCTTGTAATCATTGAATATATCACATCTGTGAAACGAAGAGGTTTAGGATAAGATCTCTTGTGTATGAAACTTGGCTTTCTTTTTGCATACCGTTCACCCAATAGTTATGCAATAGCGTGGCAGTGATAATGGATAAAATAGGTATGGTAAGGATATATGCTTTACACATAAGTGGGGGTTTCGTATAGCGGGGATGTTGCTTTATCAATAAGAGTTTTTTCTTTCATTTCATTTGCACAAACACGTCTTGAATTTATACCATCTAAATAGTCAGAAAACAAATTTGACATTACATTTGTCAAATATTGAAATGTTTGCAAACTATAGCTACAATCAATTCACTCACCGTAGATAAATCAACGCGAACATTGTCCGCCACGAGGAATTCACTAAACATTTCCTGGATTTCATTCTTTCTTCGACTGATTTCTATCTTCTCTTTGTTTTCCATTTGCTCCTTCTCTTCACGCTTTCGTTTAGCTGCTGCTTTCAGCATTGCTAATTTATTATCATTCAATTGAAACATTTCCTGTCTCAATTCCTCACTCACTAAGCGTAAACCACGAATGTAAGGAGAAGCCTCAGAGAAATTACTGTATCTAGGATTGTTGCGCATGAGATACTGAGCCAGAAAATTTAATGGGTTGAAATTAGGATCAACCATCTCTTTCTCAGCAAGATCTCGCTCGGTCACAATTTTTAATAACTGTTCCAATCCAAGGGTAACATACGGCAAAATTTTATCTATAAGGTATGCCCTGGTTTCAATGGTAGCGCGTTCCATATTGAGCCACTCTCGAGCTAACATGTCAACAGGTATGCGACGGGCGATCTTAAAAGCTTCATCACGTTCTTTCTTTTCATTTTGTCGCCGGTCTTGTTTGTTTTGTATCAATCTCTCAATCATATTTTGCTCGTAAAGTTTCTTCCATCTCCTGACGGCACTTTTAACCACAGGGCGTAGATACTCAGGTGGAACCGACGATAGGCCTGTGGCTGGTCTACTGTGAGCACTTCCAATTAGCCGCTTTCCATTCTTGCTGCCTGATCGACTAGTGGGTCGGCTGGGTGAACGACTAACATGACTTGCCGAGAAACTAGAAGTGGTGCTGTGCTTCTCTGATTGTGGCCGTGACGAAACTTCCACATCCATCGATCTACAAAGAAAGAATACCAACCAAATTGATTGACAAGTTTCCAAAAACATAATTGACACGAAAATATTGTCAGTATATTGTTTCAGTGTCCATGAAAACAAGCGGTAGTCAGGGATAGAAGCAGTTAACCAGCTGAAATGTAGCTAACCGACTAATTTTCTGAATGCCCCAGCATTGGTTACTATTAGCATTAATTCAATATCTGAAGAGAATGACAACTATTAAGTCAATGCAAGACACCAACACCCTCGATTCCCCGCCCGCACTCGCCTGACCCAGAAATCGAGCCGAAGTCCGCGGTGGAGACGAGCTCGCACCTTCTTCACTAGACCACGCTGACGGTTCAAAAGCAACGCGAGTGAAGGCAGAAGTCATCTCCAAGTGATATCGACAGCTTATTGTCATATTATTATTGACAGAACGCTACCAGTAGTGGGGTGATAGTTCTAAAACCGTGCAAATTGAGGATAATGGGCCAGATTTTTGCCTATATCTTAATTTTCATCCTATGAACAATTCCTGATATGTATCTTTTTCTGAATTTCTGTATTTACTTCTCCCTGAAATGCATTACAGCTATGCGATTTCGAACAGATTTTGATGACTAAAAATAATTCTCGTGGTTAAATGCGGAAGCAAGAGTGGATGTTTCGTCATAGTGACGCAGTACACAAATATTTCAAAATTTGTCAGCTGAAAAAGTAATGGCAAAAAATCTATGGCAATGGCTATGACACCGGCTGAACCGGTACACGTTTGGTCTCCTGGCTATTACACCGGCTGATCCATTACAATATTCTTCCATCTATTATCACGCCTCGTATTTCTCAGCTGCATGAGATAACAGAATCACTCAATGTAAGAAATATGTCATTGTATCAGAAAGTGGCTAGGCTCGCTTCTTAGTCTTTCATCGCCTTCCATAGTCTTGCCTCACTTTCTATTTTTTGAGAAATTTAGTGGTTTCTGAAAAGAACTAAACAGAGTTCTATGTGATAAACGACTTCAAAAGACTTAATATAGCAAAATCTCAATTTTCAAGTGCTTTATTTGCTGTTGATAATTTCATATTTTACTTAGTTGAGGCAATAGCATTGCCTGGGGCCTGTTTCATAAAATTAATCAGTGCTTTATATCAGTGTGGAAAATGTTTTGCGTTTCATAAGATAAATATCAGGCAGTCATTTAAAGCAGTCGAAATTAGCAGCGTTTCACAAAACCAAATATTGAGCAGTGATTTACATCAGTCCTACACTGCTTGAAATCAGCATTTAAAGCAGTCTGCAGAGGAATTGCGTTTCACAAAAAAGTATCAATAGCGCTATTCACTGATAGATTCACTGATGATGAAATTCACTGATAGAAATGTGAACATTTCTATTTACCTCTTGAGATTGATAGGTATGTGAATGATCATCGAGAAAGTTATAGAAACTTAAAGATATCGGAGAAATTATTGCAAATACAACTTAAAAATAGAAAAATGGCTTTTGATTTTCAATTCTACTGTCAGTAGCAAACTATTTGTCAGAAGGCAAATTTGGATTCTGTTTTTTGAAAAATTCTTCCTTTGAAAAGTGGCTATGCTATGACGAAGAAACGCCCGGCAACAGCAAAATTATAATGGGTTGCTTTGAGGGTTCTGATTTCTTTCGTGTAATGAGGTACAGAAGAATTTCGTCATTCAGAGTCAAGTCATGAAATCATTTCAATATTAAAAGACGTTGAGATATTGACTTTTACATACATCGATAACAGCTAGAAAAATAGATTCTCACACATTCTCGAAATTGGTAGTCGCACAATTGAAAGCCGGAAACATTTTCGACTCATAATTTTTTTATCACCAAAACAAATGCAGCCATCCGAGAGACATGTTTCAGCCTCTCAGCTTCTCAGCCCCGATCATCCCATCAAGTTTAGTAGATATTCATGGAAAACCCTGTCCAACAGGGTCTACATAAGATGATCGATATAAGCCGAAACTCATGCGCTTTCTTTCAGAAAACGAAATACAGTCTAACTTAAGCTACAAGAAGCCCCGATCATCCCATCAAGTTTAGTAGATATTCATGGAAAACCCTGTCCAACAGGGTCTACATAAGATGATCGATATAATTAAAGTTCCAATTTTTAAAAACACAGGTAGCCACAGTTTCCTTTCCTCACTGCAAAAAATTCTGTACAATTACACTGATGCTCCACAGTACCGTACTCACTGTCATTCCAAATTTAATCATATTCCATACACCGCTCTGTCCTACAGGGCCTACACATGATGACTGACTTGAATAGTGAATTTCAAACTTTCAGTCAAAAGGGTAGTCTCAACTTCCATTCTTCATTGCAGAAAATTTGCTCCACGGTACCTCACTCACCTTTACAGCACGCTTCATCACAATGCAAGCAGGTCCTGCCCTACAGATAATTTTTGAGCTAAAAACAACAGCCTACACAACTGAAAATTCAAATTTCCAAACACAAAGGTAGTCACAACTGCTGTTCCTCGTTACAGACAATTCCGTAGAACTACACTAACGTTCTATGGTGACGACATATCGACAGCTCATATCACTTGGAGATGACTTCTGCCTTCACTCGCATTCCTTTTGAACCGTCAGTGTGGCCTAGTGAAAGGGTGTACCGGTTCAGCCGGTGTCATAGCCATTGACATAGATTTTTTGTCATTACTTTTTCAGCTGACAAATTTTGAAATATTTGTGTACTGCGTCACTATGACGAAACATTCACTCTTGCTTCCGCATTTAACCACGAGAATTATTTTTAGTCATCAAAATCTGTTCGAAATCGCATAGCTGTAATGCATTTCAGGGAGAAGTAAATACAGAAATTCAGAAAAAGATACATATCAGGAATTGTTCATAGGATGAAAATTAAGATATAGGCAAAAATCTGGCCCATTATCCTCAATTTGCACGGTTTTAGAACTATCACCCCACTACTGGTAGCGTTCTGTCAATAATAATATGACAATAAGCTGTCGATATCACTTGGAGATGACTTCTGCCTTCACTCGCGTTGCTTTTGAACCGTCAGCGTGGTCTAGTGAAGAAGGTGCGAGCTCGTCTCCACCGCGGACTTCGGCTCAATTTCTGGGTCAGGCGAGTGCGGGCGGGGAATCGAGGGTGTTGGTGTCTTGCATTGACTTGATAGTTGTCATTTTCTTCAGATATTCCTTTGTTGCGACAGACTTTTGTTGTCAATGGTTACCAATTAGTGTATCATTACCACATATTCGTACATGGCAAATTTTTTTTATTAACCGAATAATCGATGTATTTTTAGTGTCTCAATTCAATGGAAATGTCATCAGGGATGTCTTTTTTCCCAAGCCCATACTATCCCACCGGACATATCAATTATCGACCCATGGAAATCCAACGGACCCACGGACTTTACATCATTTTCAACAGAACAGCTGAGTGTGTCAGTCTGCATATAACCACATGCATGTTCATATCCTTAAAACTCAAGTTAAAACTGTCATTCATCATAAAAATAACACGCATGATTTGTTGTTATCAAACTGCTGAGAGACAGACTTATCAGGATAACTGAATATAGGACAACTGCATGCTGCAAACTCTATTCTACAGTATAAACGTGCGTGTATTGTCTTTGTATGAACTATTTGTCTATAATTAACTTCAATGCATGTAGACTATGCAGCGTCCTTTCCAAGTATATAACTTGTACAATTTTATCTTGTTCTTCATAATCTTTAAAATGCCTTATTTGAGTTAAGTTCTTAAAACTGTGTCATCGGTTTTAGTATTTAAATATTGCGATACCTTTCTTTTTACCAATATCCTGTATCGCACAATATTATAGAAGTTATTTATTTTAGATAACATTTTGCGAAAAGTTTTGTAATAATGATGCACTCCGCTTTATTCTTCGTCCCAAAAATTAGTATATCAGTATCAGCAATCTATGACAAGGCCTGTGATGCAGCAATTTTCGAATTTAATTTATAAACTAAACTTTATAAAAAATGAACTTTTTCTCGACACGAAGGCAGTCATCATAACATCTCCAAACAAGAAATTATTTAAGTATTGTTAATCCAAAGATCGTCCAGTCAGTGAAATATTAGTTTCAGGGCATGTGACACGTTACGTTTCGGGAGCCCTTCTCACATGACAGTGATTCACTATAATACGAACAAGGTTTTCAAAATTTACTGTTTTGCAAGTTTTGTAAAAATTGCCATATACCTTTATCTGAATGACTGTCGAAGCTTCGCGTTACATATATTAAAGGAAATAATAAAGAACTCATATCATTGTCAGTGTTATGACTTTTTGATCTGATGAATCATGATCAAATAATATTTTAATTAACAATGCGGTTATCGAATTCAACAAATTCAACATGCGGTACAAATTCAACAACTATGCCGCTACCTGAATGAGCACAGGCCTTACAATTGTTATACAGGGTTTATAGAGATAAGTTACATAAAATGTTCAAAAATTTTAACCACTTCCATCCCGGAACGTAATACATAGTAACAGTTAAGAATCAGTTGGCATCAGTTACAAGTGCAAGATTTTAAATGTCATAGGTAATGCAGGGCATCGACAGATCTTAGATTTTCATTTTCCCGGGGTACAAACTTTACCTTAATACTGAATGATACATATCAATTCATTCAAGTATCTCATAGATAGACTATCTTCTACCTTCACCTTTTAGAAATCATCTACAACAATTCTCAAATCAGAGAATAATGACGCAAAAGCACGAATGAGGTTCAAAAAGGAAAGAGTCATAGTCAGGAATGTAGTTGGGTGAATGATCAACAGCACCGATGGAAGCAGATAATTACGTTGTTGTGAAAAATCATCTCACATCAAAATACCTATATTAACCATAGGTTCGAAAATATGAGCACGGAGGCGATTGGAAACATTAAGAATAGTTCCACTTCCTCGACTATCCCTATCACCTCGAAAGATATTGTAACCCTCAAAAGAACAGAACAGCATAATTGGTGAAACAGCCCACTATTCAAACTGAAATCAGGCTTCAGAACATCGATATAAACAAGAAAATGTGTAGTCTATTTAAAAGAGTGCGAGCGTTGCAGTTGAGAATTTCAAAAACTTGGCTATCAGTTTCACTTTTTTATGAATCAGTATCACTCTGCTCAGACTCGATCTGTCTCTTCGCCGACTACCGTCATCTCTTCTAACGAAACACCAGATGACATCAGAGTCCCGCAAGCTGAAGCTCATTGTTTGAACGTCATTTATGTTCAAACGAGTGCGAGTCAACGAGTTCGAACGAGTGTTGAGTTCGTGACAGCGGTGCCTTAGAGATTGACAAGAGATCGAACATAAACGTAGTTAGAATCAATCTTCAGGGGTGAAGCAGAGAAGGCAGCTTTGAAAGACAAGTTCATTTGCAATAGAAGAACCATGAACAGGGAAGGTAGGAGACTACATGTAAGAAATACATTTATGATCATTTGAAATCTATTTGATAAAATGCCTAAGGTCTTTGACTTCAGATCGGGTAGGAACAACAGAATTTGGCGGAAAATGTGAACATTAATTTCTAAGCGAATTAATAGCCTTTTTCTTTGCGTCACATAGTAGTCTAATCGGCAAAAAGAAACCGATTTTTAACATGAAAATAATAGTACCTTTTACGAACTCTTGACTCGAAGTCACTGTGAAATAGTCACGGCTCAATAAGCTAAATAAACAGATTATTTTCTATGCGCATCTGTTGACCTTCCTTAAAATGAGATTGAACGATAAGAATATTACGATATTTGGGCTCTGTTACATCAGAAAAAATAGTAGAACATTAATAAAGTGCTGTTATTTCAATGCTAAAAATCGTCTTCTTTCTGCTACCTTTGTTGCGATGTGACGTAAAGAAAAGAGCCAGTGAAAGGGGTAATATTAGACTCTAATCTCAGCGAAAGAGACGAGAACGAGTTCTCTTACACTTGAAAATTCGACAGTAAAGGGTGGACAGTGGCATCCGCTTGGGGATCATCCTAAACCTTCAATACAGCAGTATAAATGACCGTCAGGGCATTTTTCAATAAAACAGCTTTACTTGATTCTTTATTTTATTTCTTACATTTGGAGAGAGGGGACAGGTCTCGCAAAGATGATGATGAAAACGGAAGAAAGTAGACGAATGCAAGCACCCAAACAAAGGTAGACCTAGTGCACCCATGAACGACTACTCTATTTCCGTAGCACTGGAGACTTGACCACACCAGCAGGACTTCGAAGTGATTATCTGGGACACTCTTCCTCCTCGGAGCTTTCGAAGACCTTGACATAATAAGAATGACATACTTTAGAGGAACAAACCTCAACCAATTGGAATGGAACCCGACAACTATTGATCGCAAGTCTTAAACGCTTCTGTTAGATTTCCTGCAACTTCCTATATTTTTGCCGACTGTAGATGGTTATCGGACACTTCCAGCGAATAAATCGAACGGAGGGAAGATAATGAAGAGAGAATGGCATAGAAGTCCGACTTGAAACAACACGACAAACTACAGCCATGAATCTATGCTACAGTAAACGCAACAGCAGAGAAATCGGAAGCCAGATGAGCTTAAACAAAGCACTGAGGATACCAGTTACTTTGTATTGAACTTAAGAGATGACATAGAGAGCGCGCGTTGAAACGGTACTCTAAACTGAAATAAATAAAAATGTAAGCAATTCAATCACGGCGTAATGGGAAGTTTCAGTGATGGGAACTATCTGGCGGCTATGACAAAATCAATTTCTTATAGGTCTACAATTATAATTTAGCATCCACTTATTTCAAGCATTCCCTTCGGTGAATTAAATCAAAAAGTATTTCCAATGCATAGAGACAGGCCTGAATATAATTAAATATCATTATGCCATATCAATCATTGATTAAGTTATATTTGAATACGTCAGGTTAATTATCATTTCCAGAAGAGTCAACATTGATCCAAAAAACCCGAAATCACAAAACAGCCAAATACATTCGGTCAATCATCCAAAAAAGTCAGACTCAAGACTATCGCTCAACACATCATTCCACAGCTATGCTATCAGCTTCATTACCATAGCCATCGAAACCTCGTCCACAACAGGTCAAATTTATAATATCGTCCACAATTCTTCAGAAAAATCGATAAAGCCATCATCTTTTGGCAATTTTGCATCTTATCTTTCAATTGAAACCATTTCCATTTCTACTAGTGTACGTATCCGGTATTGAAACATATGTAGTCTTTTGAATTCAGTTAAATTACTTCATTCTTTTCTATACTCTTAACATAATAATCGCAGCGTAGTTAATCATTATTTGGTTTCCATCATTTTCATTTGGTCAGTTCTCAGCTGAGACACTTGGTTTAGGAATCGATGTGGTTAGCCTTATTAATTGATGTTGTCAGTGATTGTAACGTAAGGTTATTTGTTACTTCATTGTTGTTGCTTCATCCTGTCGGGACAGTTGTATCGACATAGGCCTAGGCTACCTGCATGATTAATTATATATTTGCTCCTATATTACTAATCATACGTGGTACAGGAACTAAAAAAGCTTTAAAAAGGAACAAGCATTGCACAATTATTTCTTCTGAACATATAATTACATTTTCCTTCTTCGATTCTATCCAGCAGTAGATCACTTGTACGGGCATCGTGCTATTGCTGCGATACGTGTGGTGCTATCATGTTAACTTATGTGGAAGCCGGATGTTGGTCAACATTTTGCTCTACGTCCATTATTCCTTCTGCCTTCCTATTTTCAATTAAATAGACATCTCCTTCTGTTCAACTATCTCAACTTTTATTTCATGCCGGAAATAGTGGATAAACTTAATTTAATAATCAGCATACATCCCTGCCCATTTGAAATAAGCCTGCTCTGTTAAATGGTGATATCAATTCTTGTAGACTTTATAAGAAGAAATAATGTTTTACTGTGAAACTCTGTCTGGATACTGTTTGGAAAAGTATGTTTAGTTATTTCGGTTATTGGTGTGAATACAATTCAACATTCTCCGAAAAACCAGACCTGATGAAAAATAGCAATAAATGTATTGTGAATTTAAGGTAGTATCTGTTACGCAGGCTGCAAGCTACTCACAAATGCTCAAATCATCCACACTAATTCATCACTGACGGTTAGATTATGTGAAGTAGAAAATTCGACGTAAAGAGGATCATTAAAAAGCAAAAATTTTCATCTACTGTTTATCTGTAAGCACATGCAAACATATTGTAGAGAGACTTGTTTGGAAATCCTTGGATCCAGGGATTATTTTAAAAAATCGGGATTGTTTTGTTATAATCCCGAAATCCCAGGATTTGTAAAAGTCAACATTCCTAGCAGCAAGAACAACTTGAGTTTCGAGGACTATTAATAAAGGAAGGCTATCGTCAACTTTAGCGCCAGTCAATGCTGGCACAAGGATGATTACTTACATCAAATAAAGTCTTTTGGATGATTGACGCACCGGTTCACACGCAGCTGCATTCAACGGATTATCTTGATACATTCGGTTAATATATAAATCTGGCACGTTCAGTTCAAATGAAATCATCAATGACTGAAGTCCGAAGAGTTACAAAATCTCACATCTTACAAACATCTCATAGTCAATTTCCTAAATCGTTGCACAAGTCAAAAAATCATTTATTTTTTCTCTCTTTTCATCAAATTTTATCGCAAGGTCATAATAAATTGCTTAATTACTGAGTTTGTTCTCTTGGTCAGCGGGACACTTGGTTTAGTAAACCATCGTAATTTGCCTAATTTATTAACATAATTAGTGTTTGTGTAAGGTTGTCTTGTTACTTCATACTGTTAATACATAATCATGTCGGTCCTCGTTTCAATGTTCTGTGGAATGAAAAACTTTGGAGTTGCCCAACGGTTCGAATACCTTTAATAGAGCAAATTAAATATTCATGCCATGCTTGTACAAATTATTAAATTTCGAAAAATCTGGAACTGCTATCTAGGAGGGAACTATGTACATGTTACAAAATATTTCTTGGAACTATAAAATTGAACATAAAGAGAATAGAAATCATGACAAGTAATGGATGTACAATTATACATACATGTATATTAAAAGTGGCACATAAAAATAACATAAAAACATTAAAAAAAGTTCTTAAACTATAAAAGACAGATAAGATTCACATGAGTATCCATTAAATAGATTAGATTCTTGTGTTACTAAAAGGGATTTCATTGACTTTCGCTGCAGGTGTGCTGCAACACCAAGAAAATGTTACAAAAATGTGTTTACAGCTTTGAATGTACCATTTGAAATGATAAGTTCCATATCGGCGAAAGTTCAATAACAATTAGATCTCGTAGAAATAAACATACTGGTGAGTCTTCATCTACATTTTACCAACATGCACAACAAACCCATAACAACAATCCAAAACCATCGATGAAGTGGGTCATACTTGTGACTGAAAGAAACAACGCAAAACGAAAGTCAATGGAATCCCTTTTAATAAGCCAAGAATCTAATTTAATTAATGGATGCTCAGGTGAATCTCTTCTGCCTTTTGTAATATAGGATCTTTTTATAATGTTTTTGTATTATTTTTATTTGTAATTCTTTATATATGTACATTTATATTTTATATGTCAATTAACTTTTGCTCTACATCTAACACTTGTTATAAAAGTTCGAAGAAATTTCTTGTAGCATGTACCGGTACATAGTTCATTCATAGATAGCAGCTCCAGATTTTTTGAAATTTCATAGTTTGTATCAGCATTGTATAAATATTTCATTTGCTCTATTAAAGGTCTTTGAGACGTTGGGCAACTCCAAAGTATTTCATTCCGCGGAAAGTCAGAGGCGTTATTTCAGTTACTGCAAATTTTGTATAGAGAGGTATAGAAAGTTTTGTACGGTCAGTTTTGTACGTGGAAGTTTTGGATATATATGGTAACCCTCACGACGACGAGTCCTACTCAATGGGAGATCACCTTCAAGTGGCAAGTGCCCCTGGACGCATACCGTCAGTGCCTCACTGACCACGCGCAGCAAGTACATGAACTTTCGCTTCTTCTCATCCTGCATATTGTAAAACTTAACATCGTCAAGCGCTGGTTGAATGCTTTTGTCTCTGCTACTTGTGGCTGCATTTTTGTGGATTCTACTGCTATTTTAGCTCCCTTTGGTTCGAATTTGGTATCATCGGTGTCCTTGAGATCTTTGCTAGCACATGGTGGCAGTGTTTCATTGGATGGTTGCGCCGTTTTTGGAGTATTTTCAATTTTTTGGCACCCTTCAGTGTTTGTGCTGATCTTAGTTCACTTGTGCAGAATTGCTTAGTCTTGGCGTTCATGGATTTACCCAGGGTCCATCGTTTGCAGCGTCGATTCTATTTTTGGAATACCTTTCTTTCTCTGCCTGACTGCTGTTGCGAGTGTCTGTATGCGCGGTGTTGTCCTGTGGATCAAATCAGCTGTTATCTCGGTCGCTGCTAAAGACCCTCCTTGTCACGGTTCTTTCGATTTATCGATTTATTCGCACGTGACTTCGACGGCAATTACTTTCTTCGATAAAGCAATTGCCGTGATTGTACAATTTTCAGCAGCTGCCACTGTCAAGTTACTGGCTACGTGTTATGATGGGTGGAAACAGAAACAACACTCAATCTGCACAACAGTTTGTGACGTCAAATGCAGATGATCATGCTATTCAGCAATTGTTTTCTGCTCTCGAAAATAAAATAATGTCTAGATTTGATGCCGTAGAATGAAAAATCGCGTTGATAGACTCTCGGTTAGATAGCATTCAAGCTGAGCATGTCAGATTATCTATTGAAGTTAATGGTATAAAAGATGTTATTGTCAGCCAGCAGTTACAACTAGAAAAGTATGAAACAGAAAAAAGACAGCTCAATGTCATAGTCTCAGGTGTGTCTGAATCTGTCGTTACTATAGATGGCGAGCAATTGCAAGATGATGTAGACAAGATCCGGTACTTATTCAATGAAACCTCATACATTCGTTGATCAAGACATCCTCAGATGTACCAGGCTAGGGAAGCCAAAAGTCAACCAGAACCGTATATTGCATGTTGTTTTCAATAATGCAGATGAGCGGGTGGATGTTTTGCGGTCTCAAAGATGTTTACGTGAAGATACCAACATTGTTAATTCTTTTGGCAGAGTGTTTATAAACGCTGATAAAACAGTGCTTTCAAGGAAAGAAGACTAACGCCTCAGGGACAAAATGAAAGAGATGCGGAATACTTGTCGGACAAATGACAACGTTTATTTTCGACACGGCAATATATTTTTGAATAACAAGATTGTTGATAAATACAATATTGCCAATCAATTATTTTGACTCCTCGATTCTTCGGATAGTATTCTTCCTTGTCAAAGCATCGTTTCGAAGTATCTTGCATTCCTGAATATTAACTATCCAGACTCCATCACTTATGTTTCATTATCTCTGTCTGATATGTCTGAGAAGAGCAAATCCCTGTCTGATGTTTCTGATACTAAGTCTGAAAAAAGATTATACAACGTTATCATTCAAAACAATGTAAAAGGTTTTTATATAAATGCCCGTTCTCTTGTCAACAAAATGTCATTTTTGAGTTGTTATGTTAATGAATATCGTGCGCATATAATTTGTGTTACTGAAACTTGGGGAAGCTCAGATATTAGCGATTTAGTTTTCTCTCTCGATCAGTATGTCATGCATCGATGTGACCGAGCTTCTTCGCATGGCGGTAGTGCAATTTTTTATGTCTATGATAAACTGCCATCTCAAAAGGTTAGTGAATTTTCTTTAGATATGTCTGAAGTCATAGCCTGTCAAGTGGCTCTTAGTGATATGACTAGTACGATTTCATGTATATATATATAGGCCTCCTCATCACGATCTTCGTGACTGTCAACTCCTGACTACATGTGTGATCTAGCCTCATCAGTTGACGATCTCGTTGTTGTCGGTGATTTTAATTGTCCTGACATTAATTGGCAAATTCTTCAATTCTCAAATCAATCGGCTACTTTACTCTACCGGTCAATGGATTTCAGCTTAACTCAGCATGTTGATCTGCCATACATCTGGAAATATATTTGATTTTCTCGACTATTTCAGTCCCAATTTCAATATTTGTGTCCTTGAACGTTTTGCATCTTCCAATCACGCGGTTCTGCCTTTGTCGATCGATGTTGTTATTGGTGAAACTGATTCGTCTGCACCTAAATTTTTCTCGAAATTTCATAAAGCGAAATGGTCGAAATTCCGGTACGCATTGCAAGACTCTTATTGGATATCTTCTCAAAACAAAGATAATGATTGTAAATAGAATGTGATCAAATCAGGTCGACAATATTCAGAGGGGAGCTAAGCTCTCATGAAATCGAGATACATGAAATCTCGACATGAAATCGAGAAACTCTTGTAAAGTCAGGACTGCTCTGAAGTATGTTCGCCGGATGCATTCTGCTTTCATGTCATCTCCCTCAGTTGCCAATCAATTGAAGTTGGAGCGTTCTCATGAAATTCTTCGTCATAAATGCGTGATAAATAGCTTCACAACCAACTCAAGACTGTTTTGGAGGTACGTTAATAACAAGCTTAAGGATGGCACTCGTTTTCAATGCATGCGAGCTGACTTGGGAGACCAGATTTTTGAGCATAATGAGATTGCTGAGCATTTCAACATTAACTTTACATCTAACTATGGTTCAGCCACTTCTCAGGATGTTTCTAAAGATCTACATGATCATATGCCGAGAACGACTGACGGCATGCTAGCTGACAATTCCTTCTCCACAAGTGAAGTTCATGAGATGATTCGCAAACTACCAGCTTCAACTACGACAGATCTTGATGGTTTATGTTACTTATTATTCAAGAAGGGTGTCATATTCCTCGCATCAAACCTGTCGGATCTTTTTAATGCATCGTTTGTAACTGGTAGGTTACCAGATTCTTGGCGTGATAGCGCAATCACCTTATTTACAAACGCGGTCCCAAGAATGCTTTCTTTAATTGCAGACCAGTTGCTGTTACATCTTGTGCATGTCGTAAAATGGATCGCATCATAGCAGCAAATTGAGAGACTTCTTGAAGATCAATTCTGTAATACGTCATTCTCAACATGGCTTTCTAGAATGTCAGCAGATACTGCTGGTGTTTATTTTATTGAATTTGTGACAAACAATATAGAAAGTAGTTCAAAGAATGACGTAGCTACACTTGACTTTGAAAAGGCCTTCGACAAAGTACCACACGACATCTTGATCAACAAGCTTTATCAATGTGGCATTCGAACAAATTTACTGAGATGGATATCAGATTTTTTGAGTTATCGCCGTCAATGCGTTCGTGTTAAGCATTCCCTGTCATCTTACAAAAATACTCCAAGTGGTGCAATTCAGGGCTCGGTTTTGGGCCCGCTGTTATTTCTGATCTATATTAACGATGTCGACGGATACTTGTGTGATTCATTCATTGTGAAATATGCTGATGATATCAAGCTGGCCGTCAGTTGTCCTAGAAATGTTAATCCACCTTTGCAGGATGACATAAATAGTGTCGTGAGCTGGTCGCTAATCGCAGCAATATCGTAGCAGTATCGCTAAATGCAGAAGCATCTTGTTTGGTCATAGTGATGTTTCTCATGTATCATACATGATCTTATCAATGATGTATATTTGGAACAGGTCTCAGAAATTAAGGGCATTGGTGTGATTATCAGCTCATCGCTTAGTTTCAAGAAGAACGTATCTTCCATCATTTTACGAGCTAAACGCATGCTTGGTCTCGTTAAGCAAGTCTCTCTAACACGGGACAAGAATTTCTTGGTGCACCTGTTTAAGCTATACATCCGTCCTATCATTGAATTTTCATGTATCTTATGGTTTCTACGTCAATTTGGTTTGATAAAAGAAATTGAAGGTATACAACGGTGAAGGTATACCAGGTTTTGAAGGTTTCTGTCGATTATTCAATGATCTGTGGGATTTCGATACAAGAATCGATTAATTGAATTGAAACTCCTTTCTTTATCTTCTCGCCGGCTAAGGTACAAATTAATATTTTTGTTCAAAATGCTAAATGGTCTGGTCAATCTCGATCCTGGCAAATACTTCTCGTCTTCAGTCAGAAATCTTTGTCGCAAAAACTCGTGCATGATCACATTCAAAAGAGTGAGAACAACAGCGCGCTACAACTTTTTTTACAAATGACGTAGCAAAACACTGTAACAATTTGAGTTATCATGAAGTTCCTGCTCCCACTGAATGAATTTAAACGTCGCTTATCTAATTACTTCTGCATCAACGATATCTGGTAGAGAACTTTTTGATAGCACCATATAGCTTGACTTTTTCTCTTTTTTCTTTATCGTTGTATTTGCTGTTGTTGTCTTCATGGGCTTCTGATCTGCCTCTGTAGCGGACATACTTGTAAATGAATGCTGTCATTTGTATTATATTATCATTATCATTGCAGAGAGAGAGAGAGAGTGAGAAAAAGAGAGAAAGAGAGAAAGAGAGAAAGAGAGAAAGAGAGTAAGAGAGTAAGAGAGTAAGAGAGAAAGAGAGAAAGAGAGAAAGAGAGTAAGAGAGTAAGAGAGTAAGAGAGTAAGAGAGTAAGAGAGTAAGAGAGTAAGAGAGTAAGAGAGTAAGAGAGTAAGAGAGTAAGAGAGTAAGAGAGTAAGAGAGAAAGAGACAAAGAGAGAAAGAGAGTAAGAGAGTAATTTAATTATTATTATTTATTTAATTATCACTGTAAATTTATTATTTAATATCCATGTGTCAAATTTATTTGTATCTTTGGGTATTGTCTCATGAAAATAAAACCCTTGAATTTTGAAAGAGAGAGAGAGTTGAGTAGGGGACGTCATCGCCCATACCATCCTCACGGAAGAGCTGCTGCCGAATGTCATCGCGGGCCATGTGATAGTACTGCATTGTACCTTTGTGGACCGTCAGATCGTGCGGTCTCTTTGCGATCTATCTAGGATCATGTACTTTAGTGTCGCGCCGATTTAGATTAAACGGGGTGAGCCATCGCGACTGAGAAGAGCCAGACCATCCGCGATAAACCTCTCCAAGGAATTCTCGTCGAAACTGACGTCTCGCATCTTGACAATGTACCGGCCGCTGCGGGCAATGTCATCAGGAAGCTGGCTATGCGACGCAATATCACTGAAGATCATCTGCGGGCCTTGATTGAGGATAATTTCAATCGAGATTTTCGATTGTAGAATCGGAACGATTATATGTAAGGGGGAGGGAGAGAAGTGTAGCGAGGATGTTTATATGAAGTAAATTTATAAGTAGTAGATTATCAGTGTGGGGGATTAAATTGCAAATAGGCAAACTTAATTGCTCATAACTGGAAACCTTTGCGTCATTTTACTGGTGGAGGCTTTTAAAGTATATCACGTATCAAATTCAGAGACATAATATATGGACACAATAATTGTAAAATACAATCGGAGGTGTTGGTGTCCGATTTTATACGTTTCTGGGTAAAGGTATATGCAAGCACGAGATAAAACAATAAATATAAAATGAATGATAATATACAATAAATAAAACAATGCACCGATTTATTATAAATGGTATGAGTAAAACTCACAATCACTAGTTGGCGTGTTCCGCCATATCGTGGCTAAGTATGCGCCTATACGGCTAAATGGTAAGTCGCAGCTTCGCTGTTATAGGCATAGGATTACAGGTAAGTTGCATCGGTTAAATACATTTCCTCTCCAGCCTATACTAAAAATCATCTTTAACAGTTACTTAAATTAGATGACGCATCTGCTAGCTGTTGCCCCTAGAAACTATCAAGACACAGCATCAGAAAACTGGGAGATCGGGGTTTAGGATGCTTCTTTTCAGCTTATTAACCGCTACTCACAACTGCTGTAACGTATCTGGGTAATGCCTACACACCTTCGAACTGCGGCATCACCTAAAATACCTGTTAACTGTAGGAAAAGGTTAATAACCAACCCAGGCGAATACTCGGGCGACGTCCGCATGGCTGTTTCAGTGTTCGACAACATCTCTGGAAAAGATTGCGTGCTGAACTTTTGTCGTGAACTGATTCATAGATCAATGCTCGCAGACCTTGAGACACATAACTTTTTCAGAGACTTCGATCGTCGTTGACTTGAAGTATTTGCAAATTTTTAAAAAAATTAAAGAAATAAGCCTTGCTGCTGTTTTATTTAAAATTCTATTTCTCTTAAGCTGTCGCCACTACCGGCCTTGTCAAAAGTATAAGTGGTTGGACATATTAACATAGCAAAATACAAAAATGCTTAAAAGTCAAAGAGATGGATAGACAAGTCTAGGAAGGTACATAGTATCAAATAATTAAATTGTCTAGTGCACGGCTCTCTTCGTGGGAATTAATGGTCGGCTTTCTTTGCTGAATTATATTACTTTCAAGAAATCGGAGATTGATGGGATCTTTGTGATGTCCGATCACTCTTACGTTTGTTCTCCAGTTATTATTTTGTTCCAATTGATAATGTATTAAATGTCTATGCACTGACGAACTTTGTTGTGTTAAATGTTCCTTGTTTCTGATGTGAAGTTTTCGCATCGCACTGCCAATATAGATTTGATTGCAATTGAGGCATTTAATTTCATACACTACATCTTGTCGGTTGAAAAAACGTTGGTCATTGCTAGGGCAGTTATTTAGAGTACAAACGTTGACATTGCTTTTGCTTTTATTTTGAAGGAAATTTCTCATTGAAAATGATTGATGGGCTATTTTGATGTTGAAGTTTTCTTTCTTAATTTTTTAATCTTTTTGAAGTTTTTATTTTTATTTGTAAATTCCGCTCAGTGGTCTTCTTCACTTTCTCGTAGGAATTAATCAGGCGCGTTGGGTTTTATACTAAGCTTGGCATGACTAAAGAATGTGATGTGAATTAGGACTGAGGGTCGTTTGTATTGTTCTAATACAATATACAAATTGATTTCAGACCGTTGCAAACAGTTTTACATAGGGCAAGCTGGGGACACCTTCCGACACTGAATTACTGTACACAATTACGAACTAAAAGTATCGTTTCTTCGAAGATAGATCATCACATTCTGAGCTGTCGCGGTCTCCAACTGCTTCCAAGTGCCAGCCGATTGGATAGGGATTCGAAAGAAATTATGTTCATTTAGCTATTTCATCTGACACTAAAATGCATTTCATTTCTATATCCCTTGAATACTTCTGACATCTGTAATTTTCGAGTTAAATATCGTTGTTTATGCTTCAACAAGTAGGTAAAGCGGTAGAAATCGATCGGCAAGGACTTTTGGGTTTCACTGGAATTCATTCGCCACTTTGGCAGGCTGTCGTGCGGTCGCCGCGCGTGCACGGCTCCTGCAAGCGGCATGCTTCTGCTTGGTTTGCTTCGCCTGTACTTAAATCATCATTATCTGCTTACATAGTTTTACCTTATATTTGATCCACCCTTGCATCACCTGACTGTATATATCTCCACTTGGTCAACGGCTTTTCGGATCAATTACGGGTTTATTCTCCTCGCTGGACAATGTACGTTTTCTGCTATTCTACTATCGCTCGCCATTATCACTCGCTTAGTCATCGTCTCAAACCCAGCGGCATTTCCCTTGTACATTACACCTCGTCTGAATCTTATTACCTGCGTGCTATCTCCTGCCTTACCTTCTCCAACATCTTTCTGCAGTGCTGTGTGACGTGTTTCCCTGCATCATTCAACCCTATGACTTATTGTGACCTTCAGCCAGCGACGCGCTTTAATTTTTCTTTGTAAAAGCTCTTACCGATTCCTGATATGTAAGACTTCAATAAAGATATATTATTATTATATTGTGCATGTATTAATAATGTCTAAACTCGAACCTTTTTAAACCGAGTGGCATGCATTGTTTCGAAAGCCAAACCTGTTGAAAGCGTGCCACCTGACTGAGTTCCCATTGCTGCTTAAAGTCTTGCGAATAACGTTTCGATTATCATGACTTGTTTTTCTGCTTCTATCTGCCTGGAAGTTTAAACACCCATACATTACAAAAGCGTACAATCCAGCTATTTGTAAGCGAAAAAGAATTTGTGACTCATCTTTTGGTGCCATGGTGAGCAGCACTCGTGACGTGGATTTTTCTTTTTATCTGTTTCATTACGTGGGTACAACCGATGAAACCGGGTCGAAAAATGTCGGTGTGACTTTCCTCTCTTTTTATGACTTTACTTTACAAATAACGTCGAAGCGATTTGAGGCACTTTCCCTTTGCAATGTAACAGGTGAAGAGACTTATGTGTTCAATTGATAAAAAAATCGAACTATATCTCTAAAAACGGAGACCCCATCGCATCTGGGGAAAAACTTTCTACGAAATCTAGGGATTTCGCTTTGTATAATGTTTGATGTCTCTTAAGCATGATCATGAGAATATCACGTGACATGTACTGAGCGCTACACCACGAAAATATGACGATCTTCATCATTCAATCTATATACAGAATATATCTGATGTACATCTGCTAAAAACATGCTTTCTCCTGTAATTTCTTTCAATTCCCTCCAAATGGTTGGCATGACCTTTAGCATTTAAACAAAATGCATACAAATCCTAATTAGCCCAAGAACATACAAAGTGATTTTATAAAAAAGTATCATGAGGATCACAAAACAAGAATCATATGTGAGAATCATAAAACAACTACAATATTAATCCACTGGATGGCAAAACTCTGCGAGGTGTGCATTGCAGCAAAAAAAAAAACACTTCAACATTAGAATACCCACAAACATCGAACACTTAACACTACGTTATTGATGTTCGATGTCTATGAGAATACCCATAGCCATCGAACACAAAGCACCAGGCACCTAGTTGATAATGAGAAAGCCTCATCACTAAACTAACTAAATTAAAGACTGAAATTGTTATCAATATACATGGCCTTTCAAGCACTGATGCAGAGATATTTGCACTGATCTGACTGAATGCTGCCAGATTTTAAGAATCAAATCACTGAAACGTGCAAAAATTGTAGATTCTTGTCCATGTAGGGGATTTGTTGAGACTCGTTTTTGGCATACTCCTCCTGCGGCAGGACACTCCTACCGAACCATGACAATGCGAGCCACCCCGCGAAAGTTCGGACTTGTAAATATTTTTTGGCAGATGGACTGCACATTTATTTTGGCAGCTTATCTGTTCCTAGGGAGACGACACCAAAGGAAGTGAGATTCATTATGAAATTGAATAACCATGTGAATAACCTTCCGTCCGCTGCAGTCAACTATATTAAGTATTATATTCATGAAACTTGTTTGAAATTGGTCGGCGACCTACTAAAAATGTAGACCTATATTTGACTGAAGATTTCGTAAAATGCTGCACTTTGTAAATAAAATATTTTCTCTGAAGTATTAATTTTTGCGGTTTATAATATGAGTGATGATCATTACAACCAAAGTCAAAATTATTTAAAGCACATTTTTGCCACAAATGTGTGACCTTGACTTGCTTTGGTATCCCATGTCTCACAGAGGAGTCTTCACGGTTTCTGTTTCACTTAAGAGATAAAATTCAGTCCAGAATCGGCTACCTCTCATCTAATCCAGACTTTCAGAATGGTAAGCATGAATGTTACACTAGGCTAAGGCTTCAAAACACCGTAACATATGCGACGGAATGTTTTCACATTAGTTCTTCAGCTGCATTAGTAATCTTTCTTTTATGTTGTAAATACTCGACGCCGTTTACCATATTCCATTCTGCAAGCATATTTGGTGGTCTGACTTAGGGAGATTCCTTCAAAATCACGGGATGTGTGTTGTGGTTATTTAGTTAATGTTGAATTATTCAACATTTTTTCATAGTTTATAAGGACTGTAATCTGATTTATTCAATGTGTGAAACATAATTCATGTTCCCATCCATGAGACGAGGTTTATGGCGTAGATAAACCGTGTTAAGTGCGGCTAAATCCATGCAATAAGTTTTGTCTACTGATAAATATGAGGAATAGTCAATAACTTCATCATTTTAATGAAGCTTAAACTAGAAGTGCATTGACCAATACATGATTTTCTGTGCTCCTGACGCTTTATTAATCATGCAACAGGTATCAGTGTATATTTCACATTGATGCCTCAATCCAGGAGTGTCTATCGATTACTGTAGATAGATTGATGGTCAGATCTAGAGAAAAAGGGAGCTTGACTACCGAAATTTGAAACTGTAACCTCATCAGAAAAGCTGACAATACATTAGGAAGTGTCCATCAGGGTTGACTCTGAAACTTGTCCGGCCGAACAGTCCTGTTGCACTTCAATGATGGATGATGCAATGATATAATCTTCATGCATAAATACCTGATTTTGAACGACCCAAGTGGTCATAGACTACAGAGGTGCAGAACGTTTCATCAATAATTGCACAAAAAAGTTGGCCGAGTATAAATTTTGTTTAGAAGTCCTGGTTCAATCTTAATAAGCGATATGCCATATGAAACCTTGTGATCCGCTACTTAATTCAGATTACTTGCTCACTTTCTCAGATTTTACTGTCTGAAGTGGTCAGTGTTGGTCAGTAGGCCCTACGAAAGAAAAACATTTTGTAATCATTTGTAATAATTTTTTTAAGAAAGATTCGTTAAATGTACAGCGAGATGCAGCAGCGATAAGTGTAACAAAAAAATATTACTAAAAGAATATGTAACCAAACTTCATATCATGTGAAAGGTTGCGTAGCTATAGTGCTTTAAACTGATCAGTTGTGGTCAGCTGACTTAAGTTAGCATGTTGGGTCAATTCACCGATACATACAGACAGGGTGTCTGCGGTCGGGAATTCTAGATTGACTTAGCGTTAACTTCACATTTCTGTTTAATCCATAAATCTGATGATCACACTGATATTAATTTCCATGTTTTAAGCTTGTCAAAATGAATTAATCTTGTCAATTGAATTCTTGAAATGACGAAAAATGCTCTTCAGATGCCCTCGCACAGTAATCTCAATCAACCATATGTACGCTACGATATATTACGAGTGAATGTTATATGGATGAAGACTATCATGAGTCATCAGTCCTACCGCAGTAGCGATGGCATTCCAGAAAGTGCCATAGCAAATACACGATGGGTCGAGATAAAATCGGATATTCTATTGCCATCGATTTCAAACTGAGGACATTGTTGTGTGGTTTGACGAGTCTCTAAACTGAATTCCAAAAAGGGCAAATGGATTGGCTCGTACGCTATTGGAGCGTCTAGGTTGTGTTAACTAGGTACTATAATTCAGTTTTTGAATCGTGCAACCGCTGCGGATCTTTTGTATGCTTTTAAGGAAGCTTTGGAACTCATGCCCTTGCAGAATAATACAGATTTCTATGGATGGAGCATCCGTTGACCACAAATTCTAACGAGATTTAAAAGTAGAGATTGAAGCGATTCCTGAATCACCATGATTGGTTGATACAGGCAGCTGCGTGTTCTGTATGGATGTTCGTCATGGATCTTTTCAAAGTGGACATTCGGAAGCTGGTTGGAATATAAGTGCATTTCTGTTAAACATCTTGGCTTTTCAAAGACTGTCCAACGCGACGAACTCAATATATGGATGTGACTGATTCAGATGTGTTCCCCTAGAAGTTCTGTGCTCTCAGATGGTTAAAAAATGCTGCTGTGGCAGATACGACATTGCAAATTCTGCCATCTCTCTAGAAATGGGTTGATTTTAATGGACAGAAATCTAGTATTGAAGTTTTAAGCATGTGAAGGCTTACCTCGATGACCTTCCTTGTGAACTTCATTTCTTCAAGTCAGTGCCATTGCTGGTAGATGCTCTTATCCAGAATTCAAAGTAATGAGCACATGCTGCCATTGATGCATGATGCACTGAAGGATATCATGCAGTCTTAGCTGTCGCTCTTCATGGACGCTGGATCACTTTCCAAGCTCAGCACATTGAAAAAAGTTTCTGAGCTTTATTTGAAGACAACTGGCCTTTTGAGGCCCAATGGTAGATATGGTGCAGCTTCGGTTATTAGAAAACTTGATTAACGGCAAAATAAAAACCTGTTTTACACTGAGTCTCGTCGGCTATATTCCACGATGGCTCAAAAACTGATGGAGCGTTTAGTCTGAATTGCAAAGTTGTGATAAATTCCAGTGATATTTCACCAAACCTGATAGGAACCAACGTCAGTCTTTACTTAAAACGTATGCAAAACTTGTTGGAGATTCTCTGCTGATCGAATATCTCCAAAAGTTGCTGATTCTGCCAAACTACAAGATCAATTATCAATGAGGGATATTCGGCTTTATAAAAAACGGCTTGATGAATTTTACTTCAAACTTATCGGTAATAGTAGCAAAAGACAAGACTTAAGATAGATCATTAGAAGCATTTAAAAAGCATATATATGAAATTCTGGAAAAATCGGGAATTTGGACATCGAAATACCGGGGACACCCTGTACACACAAAACTGCGGAATGCAGAAAATTAACATTATCACCATTGAATCAGGCTTGTATGAAGCTTTCAGATGGGATATTGCTTCTCGAATTTCGACAACATTTAGTCGTTTTCCTACTGTCGCGTTAACAATGCATTTGGCGGTCGAATGCACACAATTTAATAACATTTATTGTATTAAGGCTGGCGAGTTTGGGTTTGAAAGAATGCTGGTGTTATCAGCTCCATGAATATGTACGCTTTATGAAGATCGGCCCATCCGCTCACTGGCAAACTTCAAATTTGTCTTATTCCCACACACCTGGTCATTTGGTCAGTCATCATTTCCCTCGTTTGAGGTCAGAAGATTTCGAATATCTGATTTGCAGACGGGGCCGTCTGTCTGCTCTGCACTCATTCACAAACAATAGCAATTCTTTGCGTCGTAGTTGCTGACGCTGACGTCCGATAGGGGGATCGACAAGATTTCCAACCACTAATTACTTCATTAGATTAGGCAAACCATATGGTTTCCTAGGCCTAGTGTTTCGACTGGTCAAGTGAATAAATTTAGTCAATCCATTATGAAGGTAAGTTGATTTCCATCACTACCATCACTTACTGTGCTGTTTTTCACTGGATTTTACTATGATTTACTAAGTCCGTAATCTCTGAAAAGTAGAATCCGTACGATATATATTACAGCATTTTCCATATTTTCCTGACCTTCAATGCGAATAAAGAGATCATGTTCATGAATAAAAGGAATGTGCTTGTACTTACTGATACCTTAGCTATATTTTCCCGATGCTTGCAACCTTCATCACAATGATAATATGCATGTAATAAGTTTCTCTCAAAGGAAATCAATTTTAAAGGAGTAATAGGAAGTATGTGGTTACAGAACATGTAGCCATTCACGACGTACATGAATTCTGCATCTCAACACAACTTCTGCAATCAATGATGCAACAATGTTTCTAAGGTGTAAAAATAGCATGAATTGAATCAATTTCTGAAGTGATAATGCAAATGAAGCAATGAGTTCGGTGAAAATCATAATGGCTGCACTAGCCCCTGAACCAGTGCACCTCGCACAACCCTAGTTGAGGCCAATGATCAAGCTTGTGCAATCCCGGTAGCTACCCATAAATTTTGAATATAACTAATAATGACTAACATGGAAAATAAAAAAAGTGAAGTTACCACGGCAAAATTAGCGACAGTATGCAAAGGTCAGACATGTGACGAAGTATAGGTATAGTTAGCGCTTTAATTATATTCAAAGAGTGAGTGGTCGTGCATCTTCGAAGTACTCTGAAATAATGCTGAGCCTCGTCGTAAGTTGCGTGACACTTCTGCAGATGCCAAGCTGACCAAATGGTCTGCTTTTTGCAGACGAGTCTGCAAAGTTTGTTTTTGATCTGTTTTTTTTATCAAGTCTGCTTTTTTCTATCATTGCTGTATTTGCATGATTTTCAAGAGTTCTATCAGCATATTCTTTAAATTGAACGGAAATTCATATGTTGTGACCTGAAATGCGTCAGTTCAAAGAAAATCAGCCATTTTACGTATGCGCGAGGAATAATAGGATTATCATGTCTAAAAATGGAAAACTATTAACAATGAGAATATTGGGGAAATGATGTAGCTACGGTATAGGCTATTTTGCTTTTGTGAGTGACACCTATATTATATTTCAGTTTTTGGACTATTTCTTTCCAGTGACGTTGTTCTATTCTTACCGATCAGGTCAGTTATTTGTTCTGTTTCTTGTTGACGATTCATATTGAAGAATATGGTCAAAATGGTTCAGATACTTCAAAAGAAGAAGTGTGAAGAACGCAGAGTCTTGGAACTTGACTGAAATTGATTGCAAGGAACTTTGATTTGACTGGAGTAGTACTACTTCAAAACTACTCTCGTCGCTTTGTGTAGGAACATTGACACATTTTCAGATATTTTGAAAATATTGGAAACATAAGACGAGCTTATCTGTGATTTAAAGACAGTGCATCAGAAAAAAAATCTGGATATAGTTACATAGATACTTACGGAGCTAAAAATTTTGATTGAGTCTGATGAGAAGTTCCATTTCTGTGTATGTTCTTAAACTTTTGCACGAGGCTGTAGTGCGTACTTTTTTTTACTTGAATCAGTTAATCATCAGCTATTGACTTGTTACGTTTTGAGTCATCTGTGATTGACAGTTTTCAAAAAAGGAAATTGATGTGTCATGAAATTTTCTTTGAATGTGACATTTTCTAATTTAGGAGTTATAAAAAGTGAAAATAAAGAAGTTTGACCACTTATATTAATCTTGTGACATTTACCTCTGCATGTACGATACACGTAGACTTTACTTAAGTGCATTTGGATATATAGCCTTACAGGTAGCACATTGCCAAATTGTCCCTATTAAGGTAAAATTAGGTCGATTTTTCATGTCCGAAAATCAAGTCTGCTTTTTTCCGAAATCATTTGGTCAGCCTGGCAGATGCCATTATATGGTTAAAGCAGCGGTCAATATCGCCTCCGAATGCGATAACAACTTGTTTTAACATGTTAAAACTTGGGAGAATTGAGCAATTAGTGATGACATTGCTTTCTCTATAAATAGATAAGGTAAAAACCGCGTATAGGTTAATCCATAAAATATGATATTTGAGTGGCACACCTCAGATTTCGCTGAGACTTAGCTTACTTGACTTAACTTTCTGCTTTTAACGTTTTCTTTTCCTCTTCTGTTGAGGGTTGGACGATGTGAAACTTCTCCATCGAGAACGGTCCATAGCATCACTCGCAGATATTCCCAGCTCCACCATGTCCTATATATAGCTGTTTATTGGAATTACAAATTTCAGAATACCAAATTCCTGTAGTAAGCCTCCTCGATATACGATATGATAATGCGATTTTCAAAAAGTTAGAATTACTTGTATTCTGATCTGACATTTCTTACCTTGAAGATTCATCGTTCACTTTCTAGATAGCACTATAGCTCAGTTGGTCACACTGTACTTCGCACGATGGTGAAGAGGGTCAAGGGTAATTCGATGATCAGTGTTCGAGGTATGAACTAAATGGTTTGCGTCATCCTTACTTGGTAAACTTTGATTGTGCATGAAGATCACAATCTGCTAGTATGACTTCGTTTTTTGGTGAAGCTAATAAGATACCATGCTGCCTCCGAATGACAAAATGATTGAAACAGAGGGGCGGGCGGTGTCACGCATGTTGCTGAAAGAAATTGCTAGTTGGTAAATTGTTGGTTGGTTAACCTTAATCCCATGGGCACTGGTCATTGACAAGTTGAACATATGTATAGGCCAACCAGTCACCAACAATGAGAACACGCGAAAACAACAGGCTCGCCTTTGCTGTCCAACACGAAGCACATGCAGGATCACGATATAATCAACATGAGGTTGGCTTTCACACTAATGTACGTATCGACAGAAATCAGTCTGCATACATAAATTGTCCAACACCCAGTAGTAAAAACATGGTGAAACCTATATGCAGGAGGATATGTGCGACATGTCTCATTTAATTGTTTAGGAATATAGTTAGAATTATGGCCTGAAAGAAACTAGATATGCAGCACATGCATACATGTGCTTTTCATGTTGGCTACTACGGTATCATCAGTCTCTATTTCTACTTACATCTCATAAAAGATTGGAGTTTTGATCAAAGCACAGTGAGGCCCACTTGCACTTAATTTGTTTGGAGGATTGTTGCCTTTGCTTCATAAAGTTATCCAAATTCACTACAGGAATAAGATCGACACTGCAGCGATCTTTTGAGCATCACAGCATCAAGGTATTATCCAGAATCTGAAGGTCCATTGCCGCGGACTGGTGCTCCGGCAGTATATTGTTGAGGTCGAATCCGGTGTGTACAGCTCTTATAGAATCAGTAGGTGATGGTGCCTTTCGCTAACTCGGTGATGAATGGACGACTGGTGTATTCAAATTTCTAACCAGATTTGTAATCCCCAAAATTTGACCAGTCAGAAGAATAACAAAAAAGAAAATTTTTAAGAAAATTTTTGCTTAAACTTGCATCAACATGGAGCTTTGAATTTATGTGTTGTTAGTTTTCGGACCTAATCAAATGCTTCTTTTACTTTGTTATGCTCACCATCAAACCCTTATACAGTCGAACCTCTACATGATGCATTTCAAGGGACCAGATAAAAAAATCACTAAGAAGAGAGTGATGGTAGCCACAGACCAGAGCTACCATCACCTACTGTTTCCGAAAAGCTGGTCTCAGTGTGAAGGAAGCGGCAGGACTAAACGATGATCCAATGGATGTAGAAAAAGTGCGAAAAATGTGGGCTCTCAAGGCTGTTCCTGAACACATCAACTTCACTGACATTGCTGCAGCTGACGACGAAGTTGTAGCACGAGCGGCTTTTTCTGACGATGGAATAGCTGCCGCTGCGGTGGTTTCTGATTGTACCAACGTCGAAGACGGAGAAGATGAACCGGAGATGGCGTCAGAACCATCCGTGCGAAACACTGCTGAATATCAGGGCATTCCTTGAAAGGAAAAGTGACCAGCTTGAACAACAAGCTTTTGTAGAAAACATGATATCTGCTGTTGAAGAGCGACGTTCTTTACAGACTAGTGTTGGCAGCTACTTCCATCGTTCATGATTAATGCACGTAGCTTGCAATATATACAGTACTGATAATTTTATACCAGTTGCATTTTGCATCCTGAGTTTACATTATCATTTAATGTCATTGTGATATAATGCAGTATAAATGACAATTACCCCTACATAAATTTATTTTCTAAATACATGTACTGTACATGTATTAGTTTTAATTATTTTCTATGATTGTTTTGACTTTATATGCTCATTCTAAAGCAATATCACATCAAATTTTAGAAAACCTCCTTATAGTGAACTCTCCTCTTAGTGAATTTTTTATCTGGTCAATTCATCATGTAGAGGTTCGACTGTATGAGGGTTTGATGGTGAGCATAACAAAGTAAAAGAAAGAAGCATTTGATTAGGTCCAAAAACTAACAACACATAAATTCAAAGCTCCATGTTGATGCAAGTTTAAGCAAAAATTTGCATGCCATCTGTTATTCTTCTGACTGGTCAAATTTTGGGGATTACAAATCTGGTTAGAAATTTGAATACACCAGTCGTCCATTCATCACCGAGTTAGCGAAAGGCACACTGTCTGTCAAACGGCATTGTCTGAATATGGAATGACTTCATCGCTTATTAAAATCCGTTTTCCTTTTAAGCCCAAAATGAAAAGCGATGCTATATTATTTTGAGACGTTGTAATATGTCAGGTAGTTAAGAGATCATCCTGGATAACATCCTTGAGAAACATTACACGATAAAAATTCAGGGCAAGCCTATTTGATAAAATACAAACAGCACGGAAGCTATGATATTCAACAATGAAAATCTGTGACGATTCGAGAATCGCTGAAACCATGTATGCCGCAAAAGTTGTTGGATGTCCTTATTGAAAAGAAAATAAATGTTTCATCGTTATAGTTGCTGTAGTTAAGTAGTTATGTCGGCACATCCGCTGTCTTTTTCGTGTATATCATGCATTATATTAGGCTTACAAATTAACGTAAACAGAAATCATGCTTTCTCATTTTGTTTGGTGTCACTCTAACAAGTCTCGGGATGTTTTTGAAAATGTAAGAAACCGTAATTTTTCATATTTTTTGAATTAATGAAATAAAGCGATTTTTGCAGTCTTTCAACTCGCAAAAATTAATTAATTAATTGAATCAAAATATATTTCGTCGATCTTGCCTTGTCAATTGAGATAGACAATTGACATATCTACATCAAAGTCCTTCTTTACAAGAAAACATAGAAACTATTAATAAACCGTAAATTTTATCGAAAGAAAATCCTGTAAGGGCCTGTTGCATTTTGTTTTTTGGAGGCCTCACATGTATTTATACACTAGTATCTCAACATATTTGTTCAAAATTAATGAGCTTCAATTTGATTTCAAGGCAGATCAACTGACAGAAGAGCAAATCGCCGAATTCAAGGAAGCATTTTCCCTCTTTGACAAAGATGGAGATGGCACTATCACCACAAAGGAACTTGGCACCGTTATGCGTTCACTAGGCCAAAATCCCACTGAAGCTGAGCTGCAGGATATGATCAACGAAGTAGACGCAGATGGTAAGAACATATATTTCTGATTTAGTCAATTCTGCAAGAACATTAAAGGCTGCAAGAGAGTTGTTTGTATAATTCGTCGTCAGTGCCCCTAGCGTCTTGGCTTGGTGCCCCACCAGTTATCAATTGAAGCTGCAGGGGAGGATCGTGTAAATTTACAGAAGCCAGGATAACAAACTGCCTTCCGAATGGATAACTGTTTAAATAATAATTATAGTAATGCCTTTATTGAATGACTGAACATTCGTTGCAGAAAGACAGATGCACATGTACTACGTCCCATATTCATGATCTTGTTGCTGCGTGCACAGTATACTGTGTATGGAATTAGGTTATGGTATGGAATAAGTCAGTTGCCTTGTAATACCTTAAGTATTTGCTCAGCATCACCTCTTTTCCAATAAGTCTATTGAATGCATTGATGTTTGACCGCTTGAAACTATATACAGAGCGGGATTAAAATGAATGAATTGCTATAACACCAAAGTAATTACACTATTACACCTTAGTAAATCTTCCTTTGCGAAAACTCGATCCTTTCAGATAGATGTGCATCAATTTTTTAATAGCAAAATCATAACGTTACACGTTGCTGGTAAACCCAGAGGTGGGGTTTACCAATCTATCCCCTAAGATAATTTCTATTTCCTTGTCAACACATTTAAATCACCAGAGAAATACATTTCAGCTTACATCTTCAGGTAACGGAACTATTGATTTCCCTGAATTCCTCACGATGATGGCACGAAAGATGAAGGATACTGACAGTGAAGAAGAAATTCGAGAAGCATTCCGCGTGTTCGATAAAGATGGCAACGGTTTCATTTCCGCCGCAGAACTGAGGTACTAGATGAGAATTTCTTCTATGTATAGTACCATCAATTATTATTACTCTTGTAAGACAATTAAGTTTTAACGATTCTGGCTAGGGTTAGTTAAAACTCAAACGACAATTCCAAAAGCCGATAACATCCTCTCACTGGCGAAACTGAATGATTTATTGTTTAAGTCATGTCTCTATATTGCTTGTGTAAATGTGTCATGATAACTTTTGTCACGACGAAAATGATAGCAAAGATCATATTTCCGTTTTGCAATAATTTATGAAACAAATGTCCCTATTTTGAATGTTATGAATTAATATCAGTACCGTTACCACATACTACATATTTCTGGCTAAGATATGGAGATTTGGAAATTATCTTTCATGATATCAGATAATGACAATGACACCACAGCCCCAAATCCAAGAGACCAGTTTTGGGTTCCTCATTGGTGCAAAATGTACGAACAGGCGCTCCGCCACGCTCTTTAAAGTGGTACTGATTGGTGGTTAAAGTACTAAGGATCATGTAATTTGATACTTATGCACCGTTAACCGTGAGATCATGTATCCATTGTAAGTGATACAGTTTCTAAGGATATAGTAGGCCTACCTGTACTACATAGATGCATCAATAATCGGTGTACAAAATTAGGACTTCATAACTTACCGAAGGACGACAAACCTAAGGAACATGGTACATGTTGTATATGCAAAATTCTTAAATATCCTTGGCAGAAATGGTACTAAATCTAAAAGGAATATTGTGTATAGAAGAAATATTTTCATGTGATCCTTTTTACTGCGTGTAGCAAAAATGGTAGTTCACCAATAGAAACTAGACGTCATGAAAACTTCAATCAGTATTGAGCAGTCCTAACTTCGATACGCGATTCACGAGAGATGGAAGTTATCGCAAGCGCGACGAAAGTCAATGTTATCAATCGATTTCTTTGAATGTTGAGGATCCCTGAATGATTCAATCTTCCCTGTCGCATCGTTTTTATGCATCTTAGAGAGCTCAAACTTTCGGCGGCTGCTGTGTACGAATAGATGCGACAGTAAAAAAAAGTCAGTTTCGCTGCTTCATCATAGCATTCTCAGTGCATAAGGAAGATTCATATTATAGTCAGTACCTCCTTAACACCAGAATACGAGAATTGCTCTTTAAACATTCTAAGCGGCGTGGCCAGGTGCTATATATCGAACCCTGGATGTGCAGACAGTCTGGAAGCGCTTTCATTTCGTTATGAAGTAAGGCGGGTTCCTAGGATCACATAATGTTTCATAGGGAAGCGTGCCGAGATTCGAGTCATTGCAAAGTCTAAAACTAAATTGGAAAGTTTAACATTCACCAGTATTTATCTATTTCTTGCTGATATTCTGCTGAGGAGGAACCAAAAGGGAGTGATAAGGCGATGGTTAATCATGCTGGACTCATTAAACTTAACTTTTCAACTTTCGCTTGAGTGTCAGGAATAACACATCTGGCATTTTTGCTTATACGTACTTTGAACAGTTTCTTTGTGGTACTGGTGCGATGATCATGTCAGACACAGTTTCACTCTTAGTAAAAGAGTGCTCACTTTGTTAAGTGTAGCAAGAACAATCTTCGAAAGCAAAATAAGTATATAAGTATTTCCTAATTTAAATTTGTCTGACAGATTTCTCGCTTTCGTTCCTGTATCATTTTTGAGGTCATATGATGTAGCTTCTCTACAGATTTCTATACTATTTAATCAAAAAATGGGGGAGGGCGACACATACCCTGTCCTCCCCCCGTTTATGGAACCCATGTGTACGAATGTCGAAAACGTTGAAGATAGTTAATTGTTTTGCACTGTAGATATTCTTTTGTAGTTTTATTATTATATTAATCGAACCTGTCTTATTGCAAAAACCTGCCATATTGCAACAAAATGTCACGGTCCCCAAGTTTTTCCTATCTTTACCATTGCCATGCAGCCTCTGTTATTGCAACTTCTCTTATTGCAAAACCTGTCTTATTTCAATGAATTTTCGCGGTCCCTTCAAGGACTTTACCTTTAATATTGCCAAAACACACAATCTGCGAAAAGCGTTGAGATTAATTAACAGTCGGTAATGTATGAAATGAAATCCATTAATAATGTAGGCCTTCTTTGCACATCGGCACATAAACGTGTAGATCTTATGCGTCGCATAAGCAATTACTTTCTCCTCACTTTGTATAAAGTTACGTGTTTCTGGGAAGTTATTAACATCGGTATTCCATTGCACGTAATTACTGTACTTGGGTAATTCACTACAACACTACAACTCATATCAAGCTGCTTGAGATAGTTATTCTTGTCAACACGCATATTGAAAGAATCCTGTCATAGTACTTCTGTGCCTGAGTACGTTTTTCTACACACGTACTCGTAAACCTTAAAACTTGATAACCATGACGTCATTGCAAAGATAATGATTTCACCTAATATAAATAAGACCAAAGATATGCCGTACCGGTACTGTGCTAGTGTACCGACAATGCCTTGTACATGGAGGCCTAAATTGTAGGCATGCATGAGCTCTGTACTCAGTTCTGCATGTACTGCAAGTAGTGTGGGCCTGCATATGCATATACGGTATACTACAATCTACTTTTGAACTTGACTGTCATACGTGACTTAAGTCGCAGATTTTTACAGGCCAAGATTTCTGATTTCTTTTCTAAGTAATTGTTCATGAAAGCTTTTTCTTGATATAACGCATGGATGCAATAATTAAGAAATCGTAATAGATGGATGTTTTCGTCTGCAGCCTCTATTATTGCAAAACCTGTGTTAATGCAAATTCTTATGCCGGTCCCTTGAATTGGCAATAAGACAGGTTCGACTGTATTTTTGTTTTTATTATGATTGCGGCATCGGATAGGAGACTTCTAAATGTACTTAAAGTCTAAAACCTTATACATTTTTATGTTTTTTAACATCGACAGCATCGGTTATTTATTTTTTTGCTTCAATATGAATACACTCTTAATGAGTCAAATTTTTTCAGCGATAACGGAGGAGCATAATAATAAGTTGGATGACATTCCAAGTTTTCTATGAAAATGCTGGTAATGGAAAAATGCCAGACTCCAAAAAAATCCACTGTCAATCGGACAGGTTGGAAGAGGTATTCAGGAATAACTCCGTCGTGTATTAAGTTCATTTATTTCCAATCTCCTCTTGTCGATTAACATTCAAACTTAGTAAGCATAAATTTCAAATTACTAGAATGTTTACATAGTTTAAGGACACTATACAACAGTTGATGGAAAATGTATATCATCAAGTTAAGGACATAGTCATTTTACCGTAGTCATAGACACAGAGTGAAGATTACACACTAGTGTCGACGTCCGGTACACCTCGACTCTTAACGAAATGTTCCTCAGATACAAAGTCATCTATGTTTGAAACGTCAAAATACAAGAAGGCTAAATAAGTATTTAAGTTACATACATTTTTCCATGCAGCTACTGGATTTATCTACTTGTCCGTTCATGAAGTCTCGTTTTTCGGTCTTGTGTTGAAGACTGAGGACACAAAACCTGACCGTATATTAATCAGCTTCGAATAATTTTTGATGGCCCGTTTGTTTTCTGTAGAAGCACATGAAAAATAGATATAAAAAGCAGTTGTATACAGTATTAGCAGTTAGTATATAGTTTTATAGGCTTCCATTCTGAAACAATATCATTTACGCGTATTTCTTTATATTGAAAACAAACGATATTTCAGATAATGTCCAGTATCGAGATCATATTCTCATAAGATGTCATTTGAAGCTTTATCTCTGAAAGTCCTCATTGCTTATCCAGCTCCACTTGAACTTTCAAGTGATCACATGGAATTAATGCGGATACAAATCAAACTTTTTCTTTATGATTTTTCAATGTTAAATTTCATTCCCACGCTTAGATGAATGCTTACGTGTTAGTCGGATTTTATAAGCATTTCACTGATCAATAAAGCATTTCTAATTTGATCCAAAAATACGCACTTTTCGCTTTTGATCTCATTAAGTGCCTGCTCTGAAAATTTCAGGTTATGGTAGCAAAAATCCATATCACACTATCTGTACCACAACTAACTATGCCCTGCCATATCACAACTTTTTTTTCTTGTATTTGTGATTAGAGGTTTGTGTGTTAGCGGTAGTCACAGGCTCAGACAAAAATGCCATCATTGTCGAACTTCAGAATGCTACATAAATATAGTTCTTTTTTACTAAGTTCGAGTCGAACTGATGATAGAAAATATAGGCCTGTTTCAATTTGCATCGTGAACAACTGCACTAGTCTGAAATTTTGAGAACAGGTGCTGCTAGTGTGATTAAAATCGAGAAATGTTTCAAATTTTTTTATCAAATTATATCTCCTTGCCTCGATTTAAGATGAATGAGATGTCAGTCATTTTGACATTAAAATGCGTTTAAAAAACGATGAGCACGTCACTTCAGGTTCAGTCCTTCAAAAAGGAAAAATTAAACTTGTCAACGTTTCGGCGGTCGCCTTTATCGAGACAAGTCACAGATTATTCTGAAGCAAACTATTCAGCACTGGATGTCCTTGTTGGATCTCCTTGAATTCAACTCTCTTTGTGGTCAATGCACAATGCAAATTTTGGTGTATGACAGACCATTTAATGCTGTCAATCATATTCACAGAACCGTGAGACAGTGCATGCACATAGACAGCTGAGGAAGCTCGAGAACAATGTTCCAAAACGCGAGAGCGAACATTCCGTCCCGACTTCATCAGTCATTTTCAGGATAGCTCTAATCTGGCTCAAATTAAGGCTATTCTTGTCGCTTTTTTATTTACTTCAATCATTTCAATTAACAACAGAGCCATATAACATATTTGAACGACAGGTTTTATTTTCAAAATATACATTTCAGATCAAAACGGATTTAGATAACATAGATCAATGGTTATAATTATAAATGATAAATTCGAATTAATTTCAACTGTTCATTTCTATGCATCATTTCAAATGTCAATCAAGCTTGGTGTAAAAATTGTATGTGTTTGTGTTATTCTTTCAAGGCACGTAATGACAAATTTAGGCGAAAAGCTGACAGATGAGGAGGTGGACGAAATGATCCGAGAAGCCGATATCGACGGTGATGGTCAGGTTAATTATGAAGGTAAGGAATTCAAGTCGTATTGATGTATCGCAAAAGTGCATTAACGCGTATGCATGCATGATTGCTAGCACTGTTATTGTGATTGTTCTCAATATTTCCTAGTTCGGAGACATGTGGCAAACCTCATGTATGTTTTCATTAATATTGTAAAGGAATGACAGTTTATTAGATTTACTGATTTTTGTTTTATTTTAATCCTATCGTTCATTTAAAAATTATCAGTGGTTACGGAGTAAATTTAATTAATGATAGAAATGTCAACCGTGGAACTGAAACCCTACATTTTGTACATCAGCTTTTACTCCCGTTCGTCTTCACGCAAAAAGTTTGGCTTCTATCATTAAATAGCTGCCTAAGTGAAAGGTGCAAACCCATAGTAACCCATAGTTTCGATGGACTGACTATTTGGAAATCGAATCGTGTGTGTTGAATAATTAAATTAAGTTTAAAATTAACATAGATGGGTGCGGCACATTTATCAGTTCAAAGCGATTAGTCAAATTGCTCTATATATGGGTTATCTTGTCATTGTATGGCTACCCTAATTGGCCGTACAACAACTTATGAGAAAATTAATTAATGTAGGATGAGTAATATGAAGTTGAATTGACTAGAATTGAGAAGAACATTTCCCTCTTATTCAAACTAATCTGACCTAATTCATCTATGGGGTTGGTCTTAAATGTTAGTTTCTCTCAAGAACTGAATTCTACATTGTTTATTTGCTAATGAAGCTGTTGCAGTTACTTAATCACACTTCTGTAACATCACTTCTAACACAGAGCTCCTGCACCCTAGAAACCCATGTATAGAGGATTATATATATTTTTAGATACGTAAATATTTTAGACATTTCTGGATGCATGGGCCTGCAATACTACCAGAAAACCTGCATCGCTCATGTATAAAGTTGAACGGTTAATAATGAGTAAATCGCGTCGACCCGTTTTTTACTTATCAAGAAGGGAGAAGTTGCGGAAAGCGCATCTATGCGATTAAAATCTCCATTGATATTCAGAGGTTATTTCTTCAGAGGTTTCTTAAGTGATGATAAATAAACTGAATAGATACCTGGTAACTGCAGCAAATTGACCAAAATATTTTACTCAACCTTTTTATATTGCTCAAATGTGCAATATAAAATACAGCGGTGATGAAACAAAATTTTTGATTTTTCAAATTTCATTTAAATTGGACCCATCGGCTTTATTAAAAAATAAAGACAATTTCAACGCAGTACTTGACTGTAGATGCTAGTTAGAGTGAACTATTGGGCAATTCCGTGAAGTATGACCACTTTTTGTAGAATTGAATTAACCATCGAACCATTAGTTCCAGAACATAGCTAATGCCCCGTTTTTCTGTTTGGCATTTTTTATTTGGCTTACGCTGAAAGTGAGGTGATTTTACGTATTTTTCCTGATGAACTACGAATATATATGTGCATTGTGCATTCAGTTAAATGATTTGCATAAACTATCGGCAGTTTGAGGGTGGCATTCGATGTTTCTATCACCATTGTCTATAAAAATGATAACAACAGTAATTGCGTAAGAACTGTGATCCCTGGTTGTGCATTAAACGATTGAAGAGAACCAGTCGCATGGAAGCATTTGAGATGGTGTTAGGTTATTCAGACAGCATTACAAATTAGTGATCTATGATCAGAACGGCAACATGGGAAGGATATTGCTAAACGTCTTAAAAAAGGAAGCACATGAAAAACTGGGATAACATGAATTTTAGACAATCATCCATACTTAATTTATATCTCCTGATCAGGAAGTTTGTCTGTTTGAGTTCTGATTTTTCCACAGGTTTAGTATATCATCAAAGACAATAATCAGAAAATTTGGTTAGAAGTATCATTAATTTTTAGAGGAGACACGATGATAGCTAGAAAAACGGCTCTAAAGTAACGAGCGTAATTCATGGAATTGTCCTATTGTATTTATAATTATGATAAATGATTAATTTAATTCATATGTAGAGCATGATAGTAAGTGCACTTTGTGATGCCATTGAGAACTTTCAGGTGAGTCAAATATTGAGACTAAATTGGGAAGATGGCTTATCTGTCTATTAGCATTGAAACATAGCATAACTTATTAGTAAAAATGATGTAAATATTGCACGAATTATGAATGGGTGATAAATAAACACATAATTTTGGTTGCGTAGAATTAGAGCTGGTAATTGAGCAATGAAGTGTGTTTTTAAAGGATATTTCAACGACACTTCAATTGATATTCGATTATTTCCGGACAGCCTGCTTATCTGATCAAAAAATCATGTATGCTGCTACGTACGAGCTGGCCTATACGCTTGTACGAAGGTAGGCAGGCATGTGATTATTTGGCACCTCGTGTATCGCCGAATTTTGATAAGGAATGGGGGGAGGGTAAGGGATACGGCCATAAAGATGAGATTTTTAAGTAGAAAATGAAGGGATCTAGGAAGGCTTGTGTATCTTGTCCTTCAATAGTTTCTTTCATAATTTCTTCCATTATTTCATTAAATAAATTTCTTACGGAGTGGAATACTAAGGGGGGTGGACTCAAAAAAAAGAGGCAGAGTTTTTGTGCATGCAAGCTAGTTTCGTTTCGCGGCTGTTCGATAGTTACTATCCGACAACCGGATGGATTCACATGATATGTTACGGATTTCTTCAATTGAAGGAGCAATAACTGGCCCCCAGTGACATAATAATTACAAAATGTCACAAAAAATCAGTGGTTCGTTGTAAAATCATGAAATATGGCCAAGTTTTACTGCCAAAATTGATGCAACACAGCTTGAAAATAGAAAGTCTACCAGGATGATCAATGATGGAACGAAATCATTCTGCATTTATTTTTGAATGAAGTTTGTGCAAGCGACGTGGAGAAATTCAAGAATTCCTGTGTTAACATCCTCGCGGCAGTTGTCAGCAACCTACAAAAATATCTTCCTTTTTATTTGACGGTGATAAAAGACGCACCCATGCTTCACCCAGATAACCGTCATGATCCGAATAATTCATTCTCAAGATCCCGCTTGTCGTTAACAATTTAGAGCCACTGAAGTCTCTATTGAACTCAGCATTTCCACGTTTGCTTGGTCAATCAGGACCTGGATCAAAAGAAGATATCTGTGAATAAGTGAGGACTGAATGAAAGCTCCATCAGCTTGAAACCAATATTCGCTACATCGCTCTTTTGTATCAGAAAATGAATGTGGAGGAGGGTCTCGAAATTCACGTGTTCCCGAAGAACATCTGGATAGCCCGTTTGAAGAATCATTCGGACAAACAAGAATCGATCAATATTTGGAAGAGGTAATGAAAGTTGCGGACGAGTTCGGAAATCCAAAGTGCAAGTGGTTATGAATAGAAACATAAAAGAAGCATACTGACTCCTAGCTGCTAACTCAAATCATCAGTCCTTTTTCCAGGACCGTCTCCATATCACGTAAAAATATCGTGATGCCTGCTTCAGTCGTTTGTCTCAAGCGTGGGTGTAGAAAAATTGCCGAAAAATCGCCTTTTTGGAGATTAATATGGCAACTTTGTAAGGGTGCTGTATATGATGTGAAAGTGGTAGTGTAGCACGAATACATGAAGTAGATGTCACATGGGACGTAAACATTCATTCAGGATATGGGTTGGGGTGAGTTGGCACATTAGCTGATAGGTAGAGTTAGCCTTCTTTTTTGAATACCTAGCGCTAAATAGCAAAGACACTTTTTTATGGGGTTCCTGTCTTCCATTTAAGTGGCGGACCGACCAGCCATAGGCCTACACTAGTGGAGACCATTTTTAGAGCCTTTTGAATTCTATTTATTTCTTTAATAAGTAGTAGGCCAATGAGATTTTTCCTTCATTTGAAGGCATTCCTTCATAACCCTCATTTCGTTGCACTTTCTTCATTTCTCCTGAAATGCCACCGAATAGTAATGAAATTGGGCCAAGGGTAGTGTCAGTCACATTCTCAGTGACGCCTTCATTAAACACCAATGTGTCAACGTAAAGCCCTAAGGTGCCATCATAAGAGTTCTAAAGCGCACTCATATAGTGCCCCTTCTATTGAGATTTTGGCATATATTTTGGCTCCACTCAACATTTCTTCGGCATCCTTTGCACGGCGATCACATCTGACATATATGGCCCTACATTGTAAAATGCAACGTGCATTTAATTTGCGATTCTGTAATTTGCAAAGTGGTTGTCTTATCTCTGAAAATACTAAATGGGATTAGAATTTCGTTATAATTTGACAAATGTGGCCAAAATAAAAAGCGAATCACGCGCCTGGGTCGGTATTCAGGTTCAACAATCCAAGAATTTCAATACAATCATATGCTGAATGAATTAGAATATGTAAAACATGAAATGCGATCAAATAATGCACTTTATTTTTCTATCTATCCCAATTTCCGCAAATCCATAAAGAGGAAATTCGGCACCCTTTAGTATTATCAGTATACATTTTCTACGTTTGCAATGAGAGAGTGAGAGTACTTCACTAATCTCAGATGTAATTGTGCAAGAGGTTTGCCATTTGTCTTAAGCATGTTGGTTATTTTATATGCTTTTACATGTTGTCGAGTTGGCATGTTATATTGCATGAGTTCTTTTGCTTTCAGAATTCGTAAAAATGATGACATCAAAATAAATTTTCGAAGGTAGTTTCCTCGACAAGCTAACTACCCTGTCAGTCTACAAATCGTGGAATGATAACATTTCCTTCTCCGCACCTTTTGACACAGCTCAGCTCACATTTTTGTATCGAAGTGTAGACAGTACATTCAAAATATTATTTTGTACCTTACTGTTGTTTTCAGTCGGTGTCATGTAGCTGTCTTTAAACTTATTTTTTTGAGTAATGTATTTTTGTTATTATGCAACGTCACTAACATTGAAATCGCAGTGTTTACAGTGTTTCCCATTTGGAGTTCACTAATAAAATTGTTTCAGAACTATGTTTTCCCGAATCTTCAGTGTCACGACTAATAATGAAATGAAAAGCATCGTTATTTTATTCGTCTATTTCAATGATGTTCAGAAATTTTATACTAGGGTGTAAAGCAAATACGACGTTCTAACAAGACGCAACATCCCGCTATGAAATTTTAATTTATAATGAACAGCATAATTATCATTGTTGCGTGGTTTACCACAACAGTGGCTTTTTGAATTTGAAGAAATAAATATAGTTATTACTTCGTTTTTATTGTTGATGCTTTATGTAGGCGAAGTATGCTTTGTTTATTGTTGTTCAAAAATATATTATCTTGCATTCAGTCTGTTTTTTCAAGAAATGTTTCAATACAGATGTATTAATGATCACGTGAGATAGCTGAACTATACTGATAAACCTTTTCCACAAAATGAAAAGATAACCATAATTCTCTTTCAGCCCGGCAGCTCACATTTCATATGCTAGGACTTCCGATATCAATAAACCTACAATTGAAGTTCAAATCTCCATGGGAAATTGAAGGAATCGTAGTTGTCCTATAAAGCATGTACCAGGACATGTAAAAAGATAAAAATAGCTGTGTTGCCACTGTCGCACGGTTTCGCACAGCTGTTGTTTTAGACCCGTAGGCAATGGGTGTGCCCATCTGAAATTTGGACCAGAATTAACGCCGATGCCTCAATGAAAATTCTAAAAACCAGTTAGAATTATATGTTAAAGCAGTTAACTTTCGTAATTGCCCGACATAGTAAATTCATGATTCTTTTAGCTTATTTCTATTTATTAGCTAAATTAGGAACTACGAAGCTGCATATAATGCTTATTCGAAATAGAAAAGGTAATTCAGGAGTAGGAAGTATAAGAAACAAGAGTAGAAGCGTAAAGGGGAAGAAAAGCTGCTGACCGAAAGCTGATGGCCGAAGCATTGGAAGTTCCGAAAAACACTGTTTAGTACCATAAGTTATGACTGGCGACTTCTGTGAAGGTTGAATTATTTTTCACGAAGCAAGTCTAGTCATGCACATTACATTCGATATCAATGATTTCAAATTTATACACAATCTTGAATCTATGAATGCGATAGGTAATATCTACATTGTAATTGCACGCTATTTTAAAAGTTTATAAGCTGACACCTAATAGCTTAATTTCATTTTACATGTTCTATGTGCCCATAGTCCGTTTTGATTCAATGATTGTCTTTTATTAAGTAGGTCGTATGTAAGAGAACATATTCGTACAACCGAGATTAATTTCGAGGCCATCGAAGTGTTTTTACTTCCTGTCACTGAAGTGTGACGCAAATATATCTACATATGATATGCATGATCTATGAGAATACATGTATGTGATGGATAAGTATCTCGACGCACGGTGGCAACTCCAATAGATTGATAGTAGAAGTTCCGAAACGTGCTAGACAAACCATTTTAGCTTATGAATTCATATGATGTCTGTTAAGCCAACTTGCAAAAACGATCGTGAAGTGTTCCTAATCTCTACCCGTGTCATCAAATAACTTGTTCGACGGAAAGAACGACTGATTCAAAAATAGAAATTTGAATTGTCAGACCGATTTTCATGCACGTTGCGAGAAACAATTTACGTGGAAAAGTTCTCTATTAATACGAGGGGCGTACCAAAAGTTCGTGACGTTTGTCTCTCCCATCTATATACGTCTGTTTTGATGCAAATGCATGTATAGATATTATTTTTCATAGTTCTGACAATTGCTATTCATAGGAAAAACATCTTGCTTCCATATATACAAATATTTATTGACATCATTTAAAACATATCAACTCTCATTTTTCAACATAGTCACCTTCAATTTCAATGCACTTTTTCCATCTCTTCTCAAGTTTCTTTACTCCTCCTTCAAACCACTCCGGTGGAAATCTGGCGACTGAAGCTTTCAGTGCTCTCTTGATTTCCCTTTCGCCATTAAATCGGACACCCCTGAGTGGCTCCTTCATTGGACCGAAGAGATGAAAGTCACTGGGAGCCAAGTCAGGGGAATACGGTGGGTGAGGAAGAAGCTGCCACTTCAGCTGCTTGATTGTCGTCATCGTCGTCTTCGCCGTGTGGACCCGTGCGTTGTCTTGTAGAAATAGGGGACGTCGCTTTCCAGGTCTCTTCTCTGGAAGAAGCTTGTGTACAATCTGCAAGAGACTACTGTAATACTCGGCGTTGATGGTGTGTCCAGGAGGGCAGTAGTCAATATGGATCACACCTTCGCAATCCCAAAAGACTGTCACCTGGAACTTGCCTGCAGAAGGTGCTGTCTTGGCGTGAACCGGTGGCTGCTCACCTCGCTTTATCCATTGCATACACTGCCTTTTTGTCTCTGGCATGAAATGTGGCAGCGGAGTCTCATCAGCCGTTATGAAACGTCTCCAGAATTGTTCGCCATAGTCATCCAGGAGACCAAGACAAACAGAGGAATTGTTGACCCGAACGTTCTTCTGCTCAGCAGACAGAAGCCTTGGCACCCAACGAGCCGAAACCTTGGACAGCTCAAGGCGGTCATGAACGATGCGCTGAAGAGTCCCACGCGACAGACCGGACTTCTCCTCCAGTTCATCGAATGTGAGGCGTCTGTCCGACTGGATCACCCGCCAAACCAGCTCCTCATTTTCGTCATTGGCTTCAGTGGATGGACGGCCACAGCGCTCATCGTCTTCCAAGGACTTCCGCCCTTCTGAGAACCGACTAAACCACTTGCTAATGGTTGCTCTTGCTGGAGCATCGTCTCCGAACGCTGTTTTCAATCGTTCAGCTGATCGGGTTGGTGTTTCACCTTCCTTGAAAAGAAATATCAGAATGGCTCTCCAGTCACGATTTGTGAAGTCCGTCATGCTGGCAGAGGTAAAATTAGTTCAACAGTTATCGGCTTCAGTTCGTGTCTTAATAGGTTGCCGATCAACTGACTATAACTCACAGGCAATGTACATGATTGATACAACATGACAACAATCAATGATCAAAGAAAGCTGTCAAACTAAAGCCATAGAAATCAAACGTCACGAACTTTTGGTATGCCCCTCGTACCTTATGAATGCATAAAGTATTTGGAATTCGAAGGCCGCCTAATATGCTCCCAGTTTACTTAGTATTTCTAGGCCAGATTCTTATGTTTTCCATTAAAATGCTTCGAAAGCGGATTTTAGGAATTACCTCACTCATTACTCATAGAACATCTCAATGAAAACAGTGGTAATCAAATTGATAAGTTTCCCGTGCGTTAGTCGACAATACTAATGCAAGTTTTTGCTATTAGTGATACTGCTGATTCTAAGCGGAATAGGTGAACATATTCCTTTTGACGTCATTGATGGAGAGAGCGCTGTTGATCTGTTTCCGCAAATTGGTGAGGAAGATGATAGTGACCCTGTTGAAGACGAGTCCGGTGATTTGCGAAACGAGAAAAACATCGTCAGAATGCTACTAAGTGCTCTAGTTGGAGACGTGTGCTCTAGAGTACACTGTATCCGTTATGTTATCCTTTCTCCAGTCTCCTGCCGACAGTTATTTCTGTTATGCTCTTCTTTCTCCACTCCCATGAGTTGGAAGATTTTTCTTTAATGCCTCCTCACTCATATGTTCTAATCAAGCTCGCCAACATCTCAAAGATTCGTTTGCCGACATCAGGGCACATTCCGATTCATTCATCCAGCTTTATCCTCCGCGCTTTCTGTACTGAATCGTTGCCTTAATTCCTAACCACATTGAGCCTACAGTGCTTCATAGTTTCCTCGATTGTCTGCTGGTTCAAGCATTCCAAGAGTCCATGCGGTCTTTGCTGTCTTCTCTGCGTAATGATGCAGAGTCGATCCATCAAAATCATTCTTCTGTCTTCTACCTTCCATTTTCCTCAGCTGTAACTGCCCATATCTTTTTTCTGTAGTTCATGCATTTTCTAACGCACGAGTCGAAACCGAGTAAATTCTATTCTACCATTATGCCATATAATTACAAAACTTTCCCAGTACAACTTCTCGAAAACAAAAGCTGTTGAACTGTAATAATTAATTAATAATTGCATTGCAAAAATAAATACAATGAAACTTATTTTTTGCAAAATGTCATAGCTACGGGCGTGCTTGATTCCGCACTGTACATTTATTTTCACAAATTCTGTATAAAAACTACCCTGAACGCATTCTATGGAAACACATGCACATAAGCAAAGACAGCTTGCGCAGACACTGCTGCTTGCAGACAGCAAGATTGCACTTTGAACATGTTTCCGAAGTTTTTCTGTCCACATTCCTGGGACAACTCATGCAGCGAAGACGTTTTCGAGGCCTGGTCAACATCTGATCCACAGGACCAACTGGAGCATCTCTTTCAGACACTGCACCGCGCACCAAATCGAGGGGCAGTTTCTCCTGGAAGTCGTCGCCTGTGACTCTACCCAGCCTCATATTCAGGATGAACGTGAGAAGATGACGGCATTGTATGCTGCCAGATCCAAAAGATTTCCAAATAAAACCATTGGCCATCTTCGAGATTTTCTGACGGTCGAATACGTTCGAACAAGCTTGTCAATGTCATCTACTGCTCTCTTCGTCCTGTTGTAATCCAGGATAAGTTGGGACTTCTTGTCATCCCTTTCTTCTCTGATGTATGAATCATGATGAAACGTTGACATAAGGATGACATTTTTTCCTCTTTTTGGTACTTTATAGGAGACCAACGTCGTATCGTGCTGAAATGCAAAAACGCTGGAGAGTTCCACTCTTGCTCGGATGTCCGTCAACATAATAATTGGAAGAAAGAGCTTGTTTCTTCTAACTAGTCCGATATATATATGTCAATTTTCTTTGAAGCAGAGTTGCAGAGGTAGAGATTTGAGAAGAAATTGTCACCGGTGCAGTTGCGTCCTGAACCGCTGAGATGTTCTGTGAGCTGTACAACATGAGCACCCCGGTTTTTCTCTGGCTGGTGACCGTGTTGCCTTGTGTGCAACTCGAAATTCACACAGTGTGATGCTTCAGCATCCGCACAAATCCACAGTTTTATGCCGTGCCTCCCAGGCTTGGGCGGCAAATAAATCAATTTTTAAAGGGTGCCGTCCATGGTAAACGACCAATTGCTCATCGGCACATATGGCTTCTGGGAGAAAATGAAGCTCGAAACTCTGCTACCATTTTGTCGCAGATGACTCAGATGGGATCTAGGCCTACCTCTTTATCGACGCTCAGGGCGATCCACTTTTGGATCAAAGCGCAAAAGGCGAGTCAAGTCTTCAAATATATCTTACCGTAGCTTGTGAATGGTTCGCACGTACAGTTAGAGACGGAATTGCTCTTTAGAAAGCAATGATAATTAGTTGACACAATTAGCCTTCACTATCTGGTGCCTAGTCTACGCGTGGTGCTTCAAATTATCCAGGCAAATTGAATGGGGTCTCTAGCGACCCCTTTGGTCGCTAACGTTAGAAATTAAGTTTGTTTTAGTAGAGAATGAATCACAACAGTTATTGAATAGCGGGAACTTATGGCGAGTACCCAACTTGCGTGACGACAAAGTCATGGCATTTGAGGAATTTACGCCGGGTAGTATTTGAGATGCATGTCCGTTAACATGGTCTGGGGTACGACCTCAATCGGAGATAGAGGGTTAAACTGATGCTACCGAACGATTACGTCTGAACAGACACTGCACTGGTATTTGCATGTTTGGTATCGTATTGATCGTTTTTTCACTTTTTTATATGCCGCTTGATGTAAGTAAGGTAATCATTGTAGGTTTTGCTATTCCTGTAGTTTATGTTCATTTTCTGCATTCAATGCGAGACTCGTGAAAGCCTGAAATTGGCATTCGTCACAAATTGAGAGAATATATGACTCAAAATGGTGCAGACCCACATTAAAATCGAAAATTCGTCCTCCAAAGCGGACGCATGTTTCATGTCTTCACACCAAGTTGTAACTGTCTCTGCTGGGCATTCTTAAACGCATGACCCTCGGATTACCCACTTTGTCATTTCTCTGGGAACTCTAAGGAACTAAGAGCATTTGAAGCTCCCTATCTCGCAGTATCAAGAGAACATGTTGATCAGCTATCGGCTATAGATTTCGATGGTGTCAGTCAAAGTCACCCGCTTGACGTGCTGTGACTGACGTGGTGTTCAATTGTTTGCGCGAAGAATCGAAAACACATGTTGTTAACCTCGTATCGAAACTGTTTTTTTCGTTTTTTTATCGAACAACAACATATATATCAAATCTCAACAGATGTAACCACCACGAGACATGTTTCGGCCTGTTGGGCCTCATCAGTCGTGGGTAGGTTTGAACCAGCGACGTTGGAGCTAGAGGACGTGCAAGCATACCCTCTAACCACAAGGCCACCGGACCATCTGTTGAGAGCGTGAATTAGCCAGGAAGGCACTGCTTTAACGCAGGCACGTGGAGGGCGGACTGCTTTCTGCAATCACTTAATACCGCATCCGAGATTGAGGCGCTTCACGCAGGCGCTACTCATTACATGTTTAGACAAGTAACCTGGCAATTGATAAATTTATCAAATCTCAACAGATGTAACCACCACGAGACATGTTTCGGCCTGTTGGTCCTCATCAGTCGTGGGTAGGTTTGAACCAGCGACGTTGGAGCTAGAGGACGTGCAAGCATACCCTCTAACCACAAGGCCACCGGACCATCTGTTGAGAGCGTGAATTAGCCAGGAAGGCACTGCTTTAACGCAGGCACGTGGAGGGCGGACTGCTTTCTGCAATCACTTAATACCGCATCCGAGATTGAGGCGCTTCACGCAGGCGCTACTCATTACATGTTTAGACAAGTAACCTGGCAATTGATAAATTTATCAATTGCGTTAAAGCAGTGCCTTCCTGGCTAATTCACGCTCTCAACAGATGGTCCGGTGGCCTTGTGGTTAGAGGGTATGCTTGCACGTCCTCTAGCTCCAACGTCGCTGGTTCAAACCTACCCACGACTGATGAGGCCCAACAGGCCGAAACATGTCTCGTGGTGGTTACATCTGTTGAGATTTGATAAATTTATCAATTGCCAGGTTACTTGTCTAAACATGTAATGAGTAGCGCCTGCGTGAAGCGCCTCAATCTCGGATGCGGTATTAAGTGATTGCAGAAAGCAGTCCGCCCTCCACGTGCCTGCGTTAAAGCAGTGCCTTCCTGGCTAATTCACGCTCTCAACAGATGGTCCGGTGGCCTTGTGGTTAGAGGGTATGCTTGCACGTCCTCTAGCTCCAACGTCGCTGGTTCAAACCTACCCACGACTGATGAGGCCCAACAGGCCGAAACATGTCTCGTGGTGGTTACATCTGTTGAGATTTGATAAATTTATCAATTGCCAGGGTTACTGTCTAAACATGTGAGTAGCGCTGCTGTGCGTGAAGCTCAATCTCGGATGCCGCGGGTAAGTGATTGCAGAGAAAGCAGTCCCCCCTCACGTGCCTGCGTTAAAGCAGTGCCTTCCTGGCTAATTCACGCTCTCAACAGATGGTCCGGTGGCCTTGTGGTTAGAGGGTATGCTTGCACGTCCTCTAGCTCCAACGTCGCTGGTTCAAACCTACCCACGACTGATGAGGCCCAACAGGCCGAAATATGTCTCGTGGTGGTTACATCTGTTGAGATTTGATAAATTTATCAATTGCCAGGTTACTTGTCTGAACAACAACATATTCACAAATTTAAGTTTGATGCAGATCAACAAATTGTTCACAAAGTAATGAAAACACTTGTTCGGCTCAAGGAGCAACAAAAAAATACCCGACACACTCCCGCCATGAGAATTACACGAATTCTCATTACTATTCTATTTTAAGTCTCAGTCATACAAACTTGTCCACAGGTTTCGCTACGCTGCCAAATCTCGATCGTTGTTCAAGAATTTATCCAGGATGAGACTCTAGATAGCGTGTAACGTCACTTATATTGTTCTTGCCAGAAGAGTTCGATGATTGATCATTGATTTCTTGATGGGAAACATCTTGGATTGCAGGCGTAGGAGTATCAGGATTGACACGAGTAGGCCTATCAACATGATTGAGCGACAATTCCAACGGATGGCGCGACGTAAAGTCTCAGACTTCGTTTTTACAAGAGCAACACGAGCGCTTGAGTCAGGTCCTGGAAAGAGCTTTATCACAAGGCCTAACGGCCAATTAAAACATTTAGTACGTTCGTTGCGTAACATAACCATATCTCCCAAACTTATTTCACGAATCTCGGAGTCCTTACAACAAACAGAACGAATGAAAGTCAGGTACTCGCGCTTGAATCGATTACAAAAATGCACAAGAAGGGTTTGCTGGTTTCTATAAGCTGAAGGGAAATCAACTCGCGCACAGACAGACAACGGCTCAAATTCGTCATCGCTCGTTTTACCTAACAAGAAATTATTAGGGGTCCACGGAAGAGAATCACGGAGGTCATTAGAGACATGAGTTAAAGGACGACTATTTACAACACCTTCAACAACAGTCAAGAGAAACATCATATCACGCTTACTGATCAGTGAATTACCTAGAGTTTTGCGGATCGGTCCTTTTATAACGCCCATCAAACGCTCCCAGAATCCTCCATACCACGGAGCCCGTTCAGGAATATTTTTCCACTCGACAGAAGGTTTCGAGAGAGCTAGAATTTCCTTTGCTTTGCGAAATGACTTGGCGTTGTCACTGAGGATCATTCGTGGAACGCCACGACGAGAGAAAAACATATTCAGGGCATTCATGAGTTCACGAGTAGAAAGATCTTCAACGTATTCGAGGTGGACCGCTCTAAAAACAGTACAGGTGAAAAGCAGGATATAGATTTTGACGACAGCATCGTTTTCCTTGACATATAAGGGTCCGGTGTAATCAAATCCACACCATTCAAATACTCTATTGCTTGCGTTCACTCGGTATTGAGGAAGAGATGGCACGGTAGCATTGTAAGGCTTAAGATACGCCTTTCTACAGATGAGACATGTGCGGATGGTAGACTTGATTTTCCTTATCATTCTGAAAAACACGGGTCGTTGTCGTAGACGTACAGCAACTGTTTGAACTCCTCCATGAAGTGTCTCATTGCGATAATGAGAAATTTTCTAATCTCGTTTTGCTTCTCAGAAGCCCGTCAGAATCAAGAGACGGCGAAAGACTTTGCAATTTAGATGCGCGAGGCAACGGTTGCCCGAGTTTGATAGCTCTAGATTCAGGGTCCATGCTGCTTTGCAAGTCACGGATCCATAGTTTTTCAGCATCGAGCATGTGGCTTCGTACGTCTTTCGAGCTAGTATTTCCATGACGACATAAATCAATAAACCGTAATACACACGCAGTCAACTTGAAGAGACGAGGCCATGAACTGAAACGTGTGACATCGATGATGGAGCTTATTCCACCATTGTGAGAAGTAACAGTTGATTGCATTAATGACACAGAACGAGTTTCGTTTTCCATACACTGTCGCATGTCACTAGTGAGATCAGTAGGCCTGGTCTTCTTCGATAGAATGTCACAAGGTCCTTTCCACCATAACGTGCTCCTTTGTAGTTTCAACATATCACAGCCGCGAGATACTAAATCAGAAGGGTTTTTCTTTGATTCGACATAAGACCAATTCTCGACCTTCGTGTTTGTCTGAATAATCTTGACTCGGTTACCAACGAATTGTTTCAGGTTGTCAACATCTTGTCTTATCCAAGCAAGCGTGATTTGTGAGTCTGACCAACAAAAAGCTTCATCAATAGGGTAATTTAGGGCTGTACAAACAGATTTTAGAAGTAACATACCAACGCACGCTGCCATTAATTCAAATCTAGGTAAACTAACTCCTTGAATGGGGCTATCTTTGATTTGGAAACTACAAGGCGAAAATCATGGTCACTTTCGTTTGCAAGGTATATCACTGCGCCATACGCTTTTGTTGAAGCATCACAGAACAAGTGAAGCTTCTGGTTTTCAGCCAGTTGGATATGTCGCGGGATACTCAGGGATTTGATATCGTTCATATCATTTAGCAGATTCTTCCATTCATGGGCTAATCTATCGTCCAGTGCGTCCTCCCAATCCATATTCTGCATGAAGACGTTTTGCATGAATATCTTTTAAGGTTGTTGTGAACGGAGTTATAAGTCCAAGGGGGTCATGTATCGAGGCTATTGTCTGTAGAACGTTTCTCTTTGTAACGGACGAAGAATTTGACACAAACCCTGGCTCAACCCGAATAGTATCTTCCCTTTGATTGTAGCTAAGTCCCAAGACCTTAACTTCTTCATGCTCTACCTCGTTCAGCCAGTCGACGTTGGATACCCATTTCCTCAAATCCATAGCACATGACTTGAACAGCTCGTTTGACTCTTCCCTGACTAGCTTCGCAGAGGTTTCATCCTTGACACTCAAAACGAGGTCATCAACATAGAAGTTAGAGAAAACCTTATCAACGGTGGCTTGATTCACACTAGCTTCACGGAGGTGCTTTTGTATCATGGCTTGTAGAAGAAACGGTGACGATGTCAGCCCGAAAGGCAACCTGGTCCAGCGATACTCTTGGATTTCAGTGGTCTTTTGTGGACAGCTAGTATCATCCTTGATCCATAGAAAACGGAGAGCGTCTCGATCTTCTTTTCGAATAGCAATTTGCAGGAACGCCTTCTCGATGTCAGCAATCAACGTTACAGGATAGGCTCTCATTCTAATCAGGATGTCGAACAGTTCAGGAAGCAAGTTCGGTCCGGATAATAGCATGTCATTTAACGAAAGTCCTATCGCATCGCGAGCGGAGGCATCAAATACAGGACGAACCTTAGTAGTTGACTTCTATAATTTCACTATAGGACGGTGAGGCAAGTATCGGACTATTTTTCCGTCACGTGATTCGTTGGTCTTGGCACTACTGCAGTTTAGTGCATCCTCTATGAAAGAGACGGAAACGCGCCTACTGCAGTTTAGTGCACCCTAAAACAACGGCGCATTCTCCCGCAAACGATGACTACGCACATTACACCGAAGCGCGCGCTCGGTGTAATGTGCGAAGACGAAGACACAAAGACACTCATAACTATAGGGAAGAACGAACGGCATTCATTCTGTTGATTAAATCATGTTGTTCTCACATGCATTTTAGGGTGCACTAAACTGCAGTAGGGGTAAAAGAGGGTGCACTAAACTGCAGTAGTGCCTTGGTCTTTTCGATCATGCCGAGACGAAGATACTCGGGCATAACCGACGAATAGACCTGTAATATTTCAGGTTTCTCACAGAGTTTGCGCAATGTGCTACGTAGATGCCCTAGAACATGTTATTTGTCTGTCGATACTTCCTCATAATCTTCCTTCCATGGTAGGGCAACTTCATAACGGCTGTTGTCCCGTCTCACGTTCGCTTCAAAATTGTCGAGAGCCTTCAATTCTCCTATACTGTATTTCTCTGATCCCGGTCCCTGTCGTTCGATGCCTAAACTTTCTGTCTCCCAAAACGGGGTGATGTCTGGGTTCGATGTGTGAATGAAATTGCATACAGTTGAATGAGATGTGTTACAAGGGCTGGTACTTGAAAGTCGTTCGTGTACTACGTATCCGAATAGCGTATTCGTCAGACATAACCCTTCAATCTTGCGACTTGCGTTCAAGTCTAGAACGTCGTACATAAAGTCGGTTCCAACTATCAGGTCAATTGATTTGTTTGTCGCAGATAAGTTTTCAGCCATATTATGGTTTTCTTGGAAATGACTCAGAACATTACTTAAGTCCATACACTTGACTGGCGAGCAAAGTTTTACGACGACACAACGCATCTCTACCGCCTTCTGAAAATCGAATCTACTTCTCACGTTGACGTCAACTACTGGATAGCGCTTTGACATGGAATTTAAGTCTCCGAAAGTAGCAATACTTAACACAGTCGATCCGATTGGCTTGATCTTTAGATCATCAGCAACTGATTTTTTCACATTCGACAACTGGCTTCCACCGTCAAACAGTATCCTGTAGCATTTGGAAGAATTTTCAAATCGCACCAGGGCTGTACTCAAAACGGTTGAGCTGTTAGCAGTAGATATTGAGTTGTTGCTCATGGAGCTAGTAGTATTCGTATCACTAGGTTGACTTGCGTAGTTGTCACTCTCAATGCTTTGTGGTCGGTCTTTGTGCAACAGCGTGTGGTGCTTTGCTCCGCACGATTTGCTGGAGAAGGAAGATTTGCACTCCTTTATCATATGAGGCTTCAAACAGTTAAAACAGAGACCTTTCTCATTGATTGACCTATGTGTTCTGTCAGCTTTCACTATTGCTGAATTTCGTTGCTCTGACACATCACATAGCAGTTCCAACGTTATCAGACTCCGTCCAACACTTTGGCAGCCGAACTGTCGCAAATATCCACCTTTTTTGGTAGGCGAAGTCTCAACTCAGCTTTTATTTGCTCCAAAGCAGGATGCTCTTCAGTGATGGACACTTAGGCGTTCTCTATCCAAACGAACTTTCCTAGCTCCATCTCGCTGACAATCGACAGTCATATGCTCGCGGTGTATGACTCCAGCCGTGTCTACATAATCTTCATCACGCTCTTATGCAGCAACAATTATTTTCTTGTCAACCAAGATGCGATACTTTGGCATATTTACAGAAAAATCAATCTACTAAAGTAGCTTAATTGGTTTTTATAAACCAATTAAAACCGGTTGATATCTATCAATGAATGTGAATGCTATTCATTTGTTGAGATAAATGACAGCAATTTTCTCTGTCGTCAATAATTAGACATTTGAAATGAGATTCACGATATCAGAAATCAGCCATTGAATGTCTGGATTTATGCACTTTAACATTGAATTTGGAGATATGATTCATGAACTGTTAAAGGTGCAACATTGGAAAAGAATCAATGAAGATCGGTTTTGTAACAGTTGTCTTTAAACATATACTTTTTATATTTCTTATTATTGGTATCAGCTTCATTATTTGCTAATCAGGGTGAATTTGTATGATAATATTAATTGTATCATTCACTTACGTCGAATTCTGTTTTTTGGAAGTAAGGCATTTATATTATATCGAGATTTAATAGGTGTATAATCATCTCTGATCTTAATTATTCAACTTATTAACGACTTTTAGACGTTGACTACTAGTTCTTCCAAAGTCAGGCTTTATATTGAATATTCGTATTATCTTCGACGTTAAACCGATGGAAGGGTTGAATTTTTTTTACTGTGAATTGTTCATACAGGATTTGCTTTCTACGTTTCGTTTTATGTGTTAGACTTTTAACCAATTTTGATGTTTTGTCAGTTTTTGAAAGATGATATCAAATAGGTAATGCATACCAAGGAGGGGTCTCAATACCGGATCACTTCTACAAAATCGGTATTTGAGCAATGATAAAACCGGCATTATCGGCTATTAAATTGAAACACAAAAAGCTAACTACAACATACATTTTCATCGAAATCTTGTTGAAGGTAGAGAATGTGTTAGGTATATGAATACGTTATGTTAATTAAAAGTAGTCACAGACGTCAATTACGAAGATTTTCTATCTAATGAACGTTTCAGCGAATGAGCCACAAAGCATCTAGTGTTTTCGTATGACAGGCAGTTGGGAAGCCAAGCCAATAGTGGAAAACACTATTCGCTTCCACTAAAGTCGATGGAATGTTGAGAAGACAATCATAAAAGCCGAAGATGAAATTTGAACTTTTTTCATTTGATATGACTGGACTGAAATCAGCACCGTCATCTTCCGATGAATTTTTGTGCAACGATTCTGAAATTGCTTTTTCTAGATATTCATTGTCTTCATCGCTTATGTTGATATCTTAACCTTCTCTGCTTCTTCAGAAGATTGACGATCCATCTTGAAAATTTAGTGGATTATCCTCTTTAGTGCTATTCAGTATTAGAAACAAGCATGGATTACGGGCTGTGAAGATATTGCAACATAATCGATGGATTTGAGTGGTGATTTCGAAGTATTCTCGCATCGATAGCTCATTTCATTTCCATAACATTATTATTTCAACAAAGTTACATAATAGAAACAAAGCAGAAAATATGCCGGTATTTGGAAATCGTAAATTTTTCATAAAATCGGTAAATGGAAATCGTAAATATTTCAGTATTTCTGAAAAATAGAAGATTCTGGTAATGCCGGTATAACGACCCCGAATAACAAATGTCGGAGGCATAGAGTAGGGATATATAGGTAGAGTGTCGACTCAAAAAAGTATCTGTATACAGTGAAAATTTTTGTATGAAAGGATTCGGTTTTTTGCGGAGATTACGTTCCCGTGGTCCAAAAAAATATTTGAGCACTTAAAAAAGTCAAAATTTTGCCAATTTATATACTACCGAGATGACTCCTCTATGTAAGTAGTATGCAACAAGTTGGATATCAAAAGGAATGAATATTTGCTAATAAGCATCCTAACTAAGCGGAAATTAAACTGATTATCAAAGGAATTCCATGAGCGGCATTCTAATGGAATTCTTCATGAAAAAGTCGACATCTTATTGTGCTTCCTTGGCTGAAATTTCATATTTCTAATTCATGAAAGCAATAGCAGGTCATCGAGTTGCCAATTTAACAAATATTACCTCTCCAAGCCTGTCATGACACGGACAATCTGTAAAATAATATCATTTCCTTCTGCTTTGCTATCATGATCAGCCAATTCCGTTGAAATTTCTTCAAAAATGCATAAATGTATATATCTCACATTTTGAAACAATTCCGACTGTATCTGCCTTGAGTTGATTTAATAAAATCGAAAGTGTATACACATCGGGGATTTAATAAATGCGAAGTTACCACTCTACCTAACATACTTACTCTATGGTCGCAGGCATGGTCTAGTGTTCGATAACAAAATTTTGATCATACTTGTGTTCTATAGTGCTCTAGCACCTCCAATTTCTAGTAGACACCCTGATAGTATAGTCAAAAAATCCTTATTCCGGACATAGGCCTATACAGTGCACTCCGGATTTTCGGGACACGGATAAGTGGCAATTTTCCTCAAGTGGGAGAAAAGTCAAGAAACATTTCTAACACAAGTAAAACCATCCGGTTTTCGGAATTCACTCCGCTTAAGCAGAAGTTTTTGCATTACTAATAATTTAGCTATTTTTTGTAAAGAACTGGATCTGAACTTCTGCATAAAGTGATTTTCGTTTATGTCTCAAACAAAACCGTATTTGTGTTGTTATGCACCGTGGCAAACAAAAAAGTCACTACCTGCTCCAAGACACGGTCTCATTGGATGAGAAGGAAAGGGATTTTTTATTTGAGCCCTCGCTTTTCTTTTGGCGACCAAGAAGTAGTCTAATGCATCTATTTTTTACAAGCAATTGCTGTTCATATATTTTTGCTGTTTTCCCCCGAGTGGCGAAAGATTAAAAAAAAATAGGTAACATTAGATTCCTTTCTTCTTTATGTAGAAGTTTGATTTTCTTTCACTGTTGACCAATACGCTTCAATTATTGCTTTGTGTTTTACAACTCTTTTTGCATTTAATAAAATTGCTTTTCATATTCAGAATAAATACAATATAAAGATGATTTTCTATCATGAGCTTTCAATCGGATGGTATTGGGGACATGTAGGCCTACATAAAATCGTTACTAACAATAGAAAAACGAAGATTTCCTTCACGCAATTATTCAGGCTAAAATGAGTTCGAAACTTGTTACTTAAGCGGAAGAGAAATCTCGCTCCCAAACCGTCCCGCTTATTCGAAGTGCACTGCTATATAATGCCAGATATTCTGCGATGCATTGTAGACCTGCAACATTCGTCGACTCTTCTCAATAGATAAGTTGCAGGTCTGTATAACTATACTTATACGAGCTGGAGTCGATTGCAACGATCTCTCCGCCTTTCAAGATTTGTAGGACGTCCGATATTATATTATAGGTCATTCTATCGAACAACAATGTCCTGTCAGCGATTCAGATTCCTTCTATCTGTGAACTCCGATTCGGTGATAGTATAATCATCGAACAACGGAAGGAAAACGATATTTTGATAGCATTTCAGAAATGTGAGATTAGATCAATACTCAGTTTCTAAAATTCTACATACCCACGGAAGACTTAACTGTTGACGAGCAGTTGGCAGGGTGCAAGGGATGTGCACTTCCTACGTCTATTACATTTGTGAGTCTACAGAGTAGCACAATTTTAAACCTAAAGTACACAAAAAAGGATAAATTAGTGTACAACTGAAGGAAATTATTATCGTTAGGTGGGCCATACTGGCATATGCGGCAATGCGGTTTTGAGACTAAATCGAGTGCTCAAATGCTATATTAAATAATCAAAATAAAAAGCAAGTTGATATGTTCACAGAGGTAATTTTATTGATTTATGGTGCAAGAACCGGAGCATCTCTCCTCTCGTTCGCAGTAGCCGAAACGAGAGCAACTTTTCCCACAATTTTTCAGCATCGGAGCAAACTATTAACACCGTATATATGAAAATGTCCACCAGTTAAATTCCCTTTAATGATGTTCTCGAGAAACTCAACGCTTTCAGTGTTAGCTATTAATGGTGTACTCCGGATATTTTTTTTAACATGACCTCAATCGCATGTACGTTGGAAGAGACGTCATTCGATGAGACCATCGAAAGTGAATGTTGTTTTGTTAAGTCGCTAGAGCTGAATGAAAATACGTGATGACGTCATAGGTGATCCGCGCATGAGGATAGTAGCGTGGTAGCAGAATGGAAGCGTGCAAGCAAGCGTCATATCTGAGATGCATCGATGAATGCATTGCATTTTTATCACATGCAGTGGCGATGACCATGTTATATGCTTATCAAAATTTTAAAGATCCTAGATGAGCTCTCTTATGAGTACCGATCTGAAGTGCAGATGAAACGGAGGAGAAGAACAAATCCTTAGAACTGGCGAGTCTAACACTTAATTTTCCTAGGCTTTGTAAAGAAAATGTCCGATCCAAACATCTTCGAAATTGATGAAATGATTTCTACTTCGTCAGTCAATCGAGAACCATGAAAGTTCGAGTAATGTCGACATATTTCAGGGGAATTTGCGAGGGAGAATTGCAAGGTGCACTTCATAAACTTGTAATCTTATCAAACGAGGCATAATATGTTCGACTGAAAGTACTGCATAAGTTGTGAACAAGCCCACTCTGTAAGACTATATCACTGCAGAATATATCTGATTAATATTCGTGCACAAATTCAAGGCGTGGGAGGTTCCTGAATCACTATTTATCTGAGGAAATAGAGAAGAGTGTACCCATTGGTATCAAGCTTAAATTGTGAACTGAAGTAGCATATCGAAGCATTCATCCGCGAATAATTACCAACCACTCCATCTTATATAGACTTAACCAAAATTCGACATCACAATTTTTGTCGGACATTCTATTGATTATGGCATTTGACCCAAGCAATGCGCATTCTCTTCCGGAGATGCCTAACGAAGACTAATGCAGATACAAAGGATGCAAATGAGACTTTCATTGAGTATGAAACAAAAGGCGTCTTCGTACAAAACGATATCATGAAAAATATTGTGAACGTTCCTAGCAGCACCTTAACCTCCGCAGCTTCCTGAAATTTTAACTGGATAGTCAGTTGCCTCTTGCAGCTACAAAATATTTGGAAGATGCCCTGACTAGTCATGGTATACTAATTGGAAAGAGTCAAATGTTTAATTATTATTTCTTATCTAGATGTTCAACATTTTTCGATTACTATCCAGCAATCATCTTCAGGTGCAAAGACTTAAGATATGAGAGGTTTAAAATACGAGGAATTTGAAAATGATATTTACAATGAGATGATATGACATGATGCAAAATAGGCCTACATATTACAGCAGAGTACATTGAACGGTGCGACCCATTCGATGACATGATGAGATGGAGACATCTCAAGCACACTACATTTCAGAATGTTAGCAATGTTCAGATGATCCCATAAAAAATTATAGGAGTATTTGACCTTAGTAAACAGGTTTTGATGCTCGTGCCTAATAATTTGTTTGTGACTGATGGTTTGTGTGTCCTTATTATTGAACTTTGACTCTCCATAAGTCTGGTGTAAATAAAATGCTCTTTCATATTGGACATAATTAGCTATTTTTAGTAACTTAATCGAATTTTTTTAAATGGGCCGCACCTACTCATGTTTGGGTCAATTTTGATCAAATTAGTGTCACAGTGCTCAGAAAAGTCAGCTTTACAAAATGAGCTGGTGTTGAAAGCCATTTGAAGTACATGTGCTTCGATTTTATAGCCCACCTCTACTTATATAGGCCCACATATCCCCAACAAAAGCTTCCCTGTTCATTAAATGGTGTCGAAGCATAGGATGACTTTACTCCTAACAAACGTCGTGCATGTTCTGACCATGTAGCAGAGCGGTTTCCTGTAAGTAATGCATCATCGATAACTATACATCAAGGAAGGAAAGTGACGTATTATTGATTTCCGACGTATATCGGATGGCCAGATAGAGATTATTTCAGCATGCCTATTAAAATTTCTGATTTACCGTAATTTTAATTGCGGCTGCACCGATTTATCGGCAATGCCAAAATTTTCGATTTTTCTAACATATCGGTTATCGGCCGACATTAATGGTTTGGTAAAGGCTCAATTTTGGTAATGATTATTTCAAGCAATTAATTTCTTTTACATGTTTGTAGTGATTGTCCAAAATACAAACGTATAGTCAAATAGCCCCTAAATACAATGATTGATAGTACATGTAATTTGGACGATCGAAATATGCATGACTGAATACTGATCTGGTGACTGAATCCATCTGATTTTATCAAGTGCAATAAGCCTTATAAATTGAATTGTGCAACAAGCAGTAAACCTTTGAATTCTTGACAATGGGTGTAACACTTTATAAATTGCACACTTATTCTTTAATTCCTATTATAAGGGTTTGACAAGCTAGTCCTAAGTTTGATAGCAAGTTTTAAAGTAAGCTTAGATTGAGGAACCTACAAAGTATTTCTAAGATTAATTTTTATTTCTTGTCAAGATGCACAACATTTTTCGATTGCCATCCTGCTATCATCTTCAGGTACAAAATTGTGCATCTTGACAAGAAATAATTAATGTGCTAGAAATACTTCACTCTAACCAACTCAAAAAATATTAAACCATGACTAGTCTGGCATCATCCAAGTACTACAAAGTATACAACTATTGGTTTTAATAACAACATTTATTCAGTTGCAGTAAAGCATTTCATCGAAAACAGCAATGTCTTGACTCGTGACACCGTACAAAGGGAAGCAGCTGATTTTTGTCTCATCACAATTTACCGAGAGTGGAATTTGATCATTTATGTTGACCTTCTTCAGATGATGCAGTTTTCTCCGGAAAACTAAATTTTAATATCCTTATCCAGCAATATTTTGTCATCTCTTCAAAACGTAATTTTAACAGGAGCACTAATTGTATGTCTATGTCAGGTTTACTTCAAGTCCACAATAAAGCACTAATCAATCCAATTAATCATCCCAGATTGTGAACATTTACATCAACGACTCTTCTTTAGTCTAGATTATTTGGGTTGCATTTTGCAGTCAGCATGTGAAAAAATACCAAGACATTAATGCAATATCTGCAGGTTTATTTGCGCATTGTGAAAAGTCTGAAGGGTGGGTATCAGTGTCCAAGTCAGGGCATAAATGCGCAAATTGGGAATTAGGAATTGTGAGTGTAAACTTATTAGTTACTGGGGTATAACTCCATTATTTACGGTCTATGATTTATGAAGTACAGTATGTATATGCCTACGTATATTTTGAAGAATGTTAAAAATCTAAATCATCAACCTGAAAATGTATCAATAGCGAAATAGACATAATAAGGGTTCCTCTACAAACTTGGGCAACATCAAGAGAAAATTCAAAGCAGTTCTGTGGAAACCGTTTTGCGTCATTGTTCAAGAAGAGTGCTTTTGGATAGAAAGCGTTTACAAAATCAGTTTTTTTGTAAACTATGATCTAAATTTTAGCTATTGTCGACGTATTCTATGCACTGATGACTTGCTAAACTCATAGAGAATACAATATTTTTAGGCTACTGTATGGCTAAAAATCCTTTTCCAAACGTCTTTAAAACTGCTTACTTAGGTGGTCAAACATTATTGCAAATTTTGACTATTTGTTGACGCAATGAATTCAACGACAAGTTTTAGAATGCCATAAAATGACAAATGATAGTTGTGACTGAGATTGTTTATTAGTAGTTATTGGGGCACATCGGTATTCTTCAATGTCGGAAAGCAATTGAGATATTGAAAGGTTGCTCCTAAGGAATCTCTTCATTGCCTACCTGTGTTTGCAATCAATATGGAAGTATCCAACATTTCGGGTCGAGTTTCATGAATTTTAAATCCCGACGTGAACTTAAGGCTGATGGGGTTGGTTCCAGAAATTTTATGTGAATCTGACAAGAATGTACCAGAACCAAACCAGACTAGATCCGAAAACCATTAATGATATTATGCTAATACTGGTGCGACCTGAAAGTTATCGTATTACAGGAGTCCGTGTTATTTTAGAGCTCTATGAGAGAGAGCCTCATTCCAGGTTCAAATCGACCTTTTAAAACTCCGTAGGTAGTCTTTAGGACGGGTATTCAGCAATTGTATTCGCACTCTCCTCTGGGGGTAAGCACTGTACCGACTAATTCTATGGAATAGAAATGGTGACAAATCCGATAAATTTTAAAAAAATTCAATTTTGTATATTAAACAACGGATTGATTTAGCGATGCTAACCGATTACATAGAGGATAAGAGCGGCTGTTCAACTTCTACCTGAAACCGACCGAATAAACATTTAATATCTGCTTGATTTAACTTTGACGTCAGACAATTATAGACTAAAGATATATTCAGTAAAGTTCCTGTAAATTTCTATGAATAAATTCACACCCATCCCATATTTATGATTGCAGTTGCTAAATTTGTTAGGCTGGAGTTACATAGAACTTCACGTTTGACGTGTCACGCTTCACGTTTCACGACTCATCGCTTCACGCTTTGCGACTCACGATTCACATAGGCATCACGTCATTTCCTTTTCACGCCGGTCGTCATTTTATCACTGTTGTGTATGCGAAATGGACGTCTCTCCTGATGAAGCTTTTGTCATCTATTTAGGCGAATATATCGAAATCAGAGCAAACCATCACTTACCGTCAGGAGCGGGGAGGCGCTGATCAATTGCCTCCCACACTTGCTTCCGCTGGTCCTTGTTCTTATAATCGGGATGTGTAGGATCCCACAGCAGCTCATTTTCCTGCACTTGGGCACACAACTCTTCCTTGTAAGCGTCCATTTTTTCACGATCAGCAAATACAGATGAAAGCCCGTACTGCTTCTAATTGTCCCCATTATAAAACATCATCCAATCACATTTCAGTCTGTGATGCTGACATACAATCTTTTCTTTTTCACGTCACTTTTAATGGTCGGAATCATTCTTCCTTTCACGCGTGAAACAGGAATGGCAGAGTGAAGACACGTGAAAAGTGACACATGAAACTCTATGTAAACGATTTCTATTCTGGCAATGCATCCATTTTTCCCTTCACGCGTGACCAGTGAAAAATGAAAAGTGAAACGTGAAACGTGAAGTTCTATGTAACTCCAGCCTTAGGCCATACTGGTATTTTCTGCTTGATTAACTAAGTGTGTACCATGCATATAGATGCTTCCGGATATTTGGGATGGATTTTTTCTGGGATTTCGGGATTTGTTCAAAAACAAAAATGTTAGGGTTGTGCAACAAGGTGTTCAACAAGAGAAATAAGAATACACAACTCTGTCAGGATTGAGTAGAACTTCGCTGTAGAAACGATTTATTCGCATCATTTGTTACATGTCATCCCTGCCAATCTATCTTGCCTATGAGGCGCCATTTTACCAGTCGTCGTCAAGAAGGTCGATCCATGTCTACTTCTTTCGCTCGGCCGATGAGATCCCTAGATGTTCGAGATCATTTTGTACGTCTTCCATCGCGTGCGTGTGCACGGCCTCGTGTTCCATATGATGATACGTGAATCCTTACCCTCACAGTCTATCAACATAGAGTGGATGCATTGCGTAGTAGTATGAAAAAGGGCCCATTTGGGATTTTCCTGAAGTGGGGTGTCGTCGGAATCTCAGGCATGGTGCCATAGTTCAGGGATATATTCATCTTTTGTCAAGACAGTGAAATATCATTCTAGTTTTATTTCGATAGTGAAATACGTTAGCATGATCCAGTTTATAAGATTTAAGATTTACGTCAGAAGAAAAACAAAACCATGTTGTATAAAAATTCTGGTATTGATCAGCATATACCATACATTCTCGTAGACTACATTTCATGGTTAACACCTAACAGTAGCATTGAAAACATAACCTAGAATGCTTACTCCACTGGTGTGAGAGTTTTTTATGTAACCATAATGAATGCCGGAACATGAAAATACATGAATTATTGACGCTGCTATCAATAAAAGTTAATAACAGTAAAAAAAAAATAAAAGTTAATAACACAAACAAGACATAATAATTCCCTATATTATTTTATGAGAAAGTGAAAGAGCAAATGTGTTGATAAAATAATTGTCTAGACCATCGCACTATATGTAGGAATGTAATTGTATCATCCTTAACGAGAAAAATTATGTGTAATTTCTGACAGTTATCCAAAATCTATGTGCTCAAATCCGAAAAGCCCGATTTCGGTCTGCGGTAATCCGACCCGACCAACTTCAAAAATTTCATACCCGAACTCGTGCTTTCGTGTTCGGGTCGGGTTTCGAGCAGGTTCATCTTTAAATTACAAATTTACATATTGGAGAAATACCTCTTCGACTTAATTCTGTAGTCAACATCTCAATGAAACTGTCATTTTGTCTAAAACCAAAATGTCGCAATTTCTCTTTTGAAAATGGGCCCATATGGTTTTTTATCGAGACTATTTATGACACGATCAAATCCGACAGGCGTGCAGTTCCGTAATAGTGAAGAGGTGTTCAATGCCGATACATATTCGATGCAATGTAATCGAATTGAATCCAATCTTGCATATGACCGTCATCGTCCGAGAGCTACTGACGTTTCCTTCCTAAATTCGCGCACCACCTTATTAAAACGTCTTACAAGTTGCGGAGCGTCAAACATCGCAAAATCCCATTTGTTTATGTAGACCGATGTACTTCCGAATTTGGTGCACTTAATCATAATTTACTGATGATGCAACATTCATTTAATAGCTCAAAATGAGATATGTTATTTTAATGATTTTGATTGTACTTTCTAGGCAGACACCTGAAAGACTATTCTTATTTCTTACTTCAATTGTATTCTGACAGGTGTAGACGGTATCCATATCACTACGTGTATGATGTACTTCGGTCAATCTTGCTGATTGTTTTAGTTTTTAACGAATCATTTAATCTCGTCAGATCAGTGCTAACTATGATCTACTAAGAAGAGGCTTAATAGCTATTCAACAAAAGTCTTACTGTTCAGTATTTATTTCAACTGACAGATTTACCCATAGAAGTCCGACTTTTCGCTTTGCGTAAGTTAGTAAGACTAGAATGGACAACAGCTGTCTGTTGATCGTAATTTCAACTGCTCGGTCAGACACCGATCTGCACCTAAAAGGAATCTGTGAATATTATTTTTGTATGCAGAAAAACATGTTTGTTTATCAGCAACAATAACATCGTTTGTCATGACGTTTTCATTATCTTTAAAAGCAAATCGAGCAAGCTACAGCCAACGAGGAATACCAGTACACCACATTTCTGTCTACTCTGGAAGATGTCTGCCTTAAAGATGCAATCCTAATCATAAAAATGACATCTCAATTTGAGCTTTTAGATGAATGTTGGATCATCACGCTGTTAAGTGTACCAAACTCGGAAGTGATTAAATCTAGAAGTACATTTAAACAAATGGGATTTGCGATGTTGTAACTTGCTAGACGACTGGAAGTATAACTTAAGAATTGTCGTTTTATTCATGTTGGGTGACAATCTATACAAATTAAAAATAATAAGAGTCTCTTGCACGAATTTCGCAAGAAAACGTCAGTAGTCCTCACACTATCAGTCACATACCTATTGTCAAGCGGACGATGTTGCATTTCAATATGTGGTATAATGCACATATGTAGATATTGAGTTTCGATTACGTTTGAACCTCTATTGGCAATAACGGAACATGATGTTTTGAAATCGCTTTAGAAAGGGAATATTCCTTGCACAAGGACAGGTGTTAAAATATATGAAGTGTCCAAACAATTCATGATCCCCGCATCAGGTGATTCGAGATTCTTGATCGCCATCAACAGCTTCTAGTATCGCATTTTGTTTTTTAATCCATTGTATGAGCCGCATTTTTGTGGTAAGCCTACTGAAAGAAATTTTCAGCTTCACATTTTGCAATTGTTTTGTTGTTCGCAATTTTTAGTTGTTTTGTCTTTAAATTAACGACGGGGTTTTCATCATTTTCGCGCATGATCGACTGTTAATAGAGAGACATCATTCCTAATGAAGAGCATGGTGGATTTACTGTCAAGTTTGTTCCGTTCATAGTGGACGTAAATTTGATGAAGGTCCCTGGGCGAGAGTCAGGTGGGTAGGTCTCATGCACGAGTCGAGTATATGGTACACATTATTGTATAAGGATTATGTCATGTACCATACATCGGTAGTGCCGATTGATCGGCCGATATTAAGATATCTTACCGATAAATTATCGGTTATCGGCAAAATTTCACATATCGGCACAAACCAGTTCATGATTCAAAATAAGTCAACAATCGTCCTGAGATCTCATCCAGAAACGAATTGCGGTATGTCACTTGATTTGAACCTCCTAATCTTGAATTTGTGTCGAGATTTCAGAAATTCGCTGTTGTTTTTTATAAGTTCAACTTAGAAGACAAAAATGGCTCTATCTAATACAGTCAAACCTCTATATAGCGACCGCGCTAGGTTCCGCTAGAAACGGTCGTATTAGCGCGATGGTCGCAATACCAAGATATTATCGTTGACGCTATTTCATTAGTAGTATGAAAATTAGATAAGTAGTTTTGGGTTTCCTCATGCTACCACTCCCAAACTGTCATGTAAAAATGCACTCTTCTTTAGTGAACAATATCCATCTTTATCTACAATATTTTAGTAATTTCCCAAACGCATACCTGTAAAGTGTAATGAACATCTGACAGCTTGCTTCAAGCACTGAGGAAATGGTTAATTGACTAAGTCTAGCTGCGGATTCCTGTTCGCAAGATCTCCACAATAAAAATAGCAACAATTTACTAAGCGGCTTGAAACACAAATACATAGATCAGAAGAAAGTCACAAACGAATACAGCACAGCAGTGAGTGACATCTGGGATCCCGTCATTTATAGACGGGTGTGCCGCGCATCGGGGCGGGCTCGAAGGCGCGGGGCTGTGGGCCTTTCGTAACTTCCGAAAAATTCTACTTAGCAATTGAATGTATCTAAATTAGTTTTAAATATACTCAAGATAATAATTGTTTATCACAATTTTCGATGTTGGTCGAGCGTGATAGGTAGAAAATTTTGAATTGAATCAAACACAAATCACTTATTCGCATGGCAGTGCAGCTACGTTGATGTGATAGAAAAAATTGACCCTTTTCTTTAAGATGTCGATAATCTGCTTACTGCATCAAAATTTACGCCGATCAAACTGCCCATAGTGTCGGATTGTTAGATATCTGCGTTAGCTAGAGTGTACTTGAAATATATACAATGCATCTAACGGAAACAGCAATAATTCAAAGCATATGAATGTGTCATTCAATATTGAATAGTTTGCAAGTCTGTTTGAGGACTCATTAGAAAGAAAACCTTAAATACTTTGTATTTACTTACGGTGAACATCCTCATCGACAATATGCAACATCTCTCACTGTCGTTATGGCATCGCATCAAATAATGGTGGACGATTAGTCATGAAAAGTCCAAGTAGTAGAACAGAATATTCTTAATAAAGAAGCAATATATGTTGTTGTTTTATAGCGTCATGCCAGTGTCTTCTTTGAACGTGAAAGATAAATCATTCACAATGATTGTCACTTTTGAAAATTAATGACATGGTCAACAATTAAAGATGAAATCAAGATCGCCTGTAGAATCGTTTAGAGACATGCTGCAATATCACTCTGCTCAAGATTGTTTATAATGGAATATGAAGATCAATCATCCAAAAAAATGTGAGCTATAATCGTAAATTTGTGGTCACAATATCAAATTTTTAATTTTCTTTCATGCGTCTACAGGCTTTGTAAATAGTCACATTTCATTCATATTCAAGCAGACGGTATCTCCCAAGTAGATCTTCCTCGATGTGAAAAAATTAGGCTATGCGACATTTACATCTGAAGATGTCTCAAAATATACATTTATAGGCAAAGAAGTCCTTAACTAGAGCCACTGTCAGAGTCCAAACGGGTGTCATCCCAGTCATCTATTGTCCTCATGGTAGGCTACCGTAACGCGCATCACAGCTACAACGACCCATTGCACTTAAGGAAATCCTCTCAAAAAGGGGCATTCTAGTGGCTAAAAAACATCTGTTGGAACATTGGGCCTACCCTGCGGGACGGGTTTTAGAGTGCGGGTCGCGGGGCGGGGCTCACCCTAGTTTGTAGATTTGAAACACAGTTTTCTTTGTAACAATTCCTTTTTCATGAAATTTGTAACTTTTTATTTACTGACATTGTCTCGTATAGGTAACACTTGTACAGTGTACACGTACTGGTAATTTTGTCCATTAGTCTGCTGTTATGAAAAATTGTCAATGACCAATTGCAGATCAATAAGTGTAGAAGACCTTCAATATGTCACTTTTCACATGACTAAGGAGAGGTGCATACTCCTATATCTAAGTGGGGCAGCGGTTGTGGCCAGTGTTTGAGTTTCTCTTCCACATAATTGATGTGGACTTAAGCTACCAATTGAGTTAAAAGAAGTACTGCTTTACACTCCAATTGTCAACATTGTAAGGATTAAATTCCGTCCCGAAGATGATAGCATCATGGCGTTACGTCATTTTTACCGTCAATCCATCCTTATCAAAATAATATCATGAAATAAGAATTCGGAAATATTTTACATTTTGTCAATATTCTGGAATGTCGCGTGGTCGCTCTAACGAGAGAAAATGACCAGTTCGTTCCGCAAAAAAACCAGTCGTCAAGCGCGTCGGTCGTCATATCGAGACTTCAATATATAGGATTTCCTATCTGATCGTTCGGTTCCTAGAAAGACTGGTCGTTAAAGCGAGACGGTCGCTAAGCGAGGTTTGACTGTAGACGCAATAATCGAAGGTCAAACCATGATTAGTGAAGCACGTAATTCTAGTCTCCTGGTACGTCGATTGCAGTAATTCTATACAAAAGCTAGCAACACATTTCACTACTGAGCTACTCTTGCTTATTTGAGGTGCAATTGCTTTAAAATGCGAACAAATTTTGTAAATTTGATAAGACTCTTTATGGTACTGACGAAATATATTTGATTTACTGCGCCCATCAGCGAGATTGAGAAATTGGTTCCGCTGTGAATCATAGCGGAAGCAATCAAGTACGAATTTCTCTAAAATGATAGTGACTTTCTGGAATTTGAGCACAGACTCGTGATCAGAAGACTGAAATTAATATAAATTAGAAATAATTTAGAACAGAAATGCTACATTAAAATATCCAACATATATATCCGGAAAAAATATCGGAATTCTCCTATTACCAAATTACAATTATCATCTAAATTAAAGTACTTTATCCCAAATATCTTGGGGATTGTATACATGTATACATTCCCAAAGGTATTCGGGATACATGGACACAATTCCTACTGACACAGCTGAAAATTCTCAACCTTGCCTGCTGAAGACCTGAAGAAGTTGCCTATTCTTTGGTTCACTTGTTTTTCTTAAAGACATGCAGAATCGAAGCTCACAGCTATCACCTTAACACTTAGATTAGCCTACTATCCCTTTCAACACATATTTTCTTTGAATGTAGATGACGTGTGGATAAATACCTGCTGATAGTAAAAATAATTGTAGAAGTGACTAACTCCAATTTTTACTTTTTTAATCGTATGAAATATATGATGCATTTACATGCGTTTCAACTTTCTTTTCAGAATTTGTGACGATGATGACTACGAAATAATGGTCACTGTGTTAGATATTTGTGAATAAACATTTTCAAAGGCCCTGCATCTCAACGACAAGTCATCAGATGTACAGGATCCGCACATAAGTCACAAAATTTATTTGTCTTGAAAATGATGAAATATTTCGTGATTTTCCATATATCAGCCTTGTGTGTTCGTGTATACGCATTTGATAATCAATGAAACATATGAAGTCTTATGTTACAAAGAATTGTTTTGTATGATGTTAACCGATGTTTTTCTTTGGCAACTGTAACAATCGTAATCGACTGTTAAAGAAATTAGTCACCCGGAACGAAGTACTTTTTGTTTACATCTCCAAACTTGGAATATTTCGATAAATATATAAGCTTAATATTTATTAATTTTGATAATTATTTTGTCAATGCTTGTTTGAGGATGTCTTGCAAGTTCAAGCAATTGACGATTTTGATAGGCCTATATGGGATTACATATCTACATTTTGCAACATTTCTGTGTTTTGATAGAAGAAGGTTGCATTGCTACCATGCACCAGTATAACACGCAGTTAATACTTCCGGAATTGATTCGCTCAAATTTTATATTTGTCATGGAGAAAAACTGTTCAAGTTCATCTGTTACTACCAGAGGACACGAAAAACATAACAAAATTTCTCTCCTACAATTGATAGAAAAAAAGGTAATTCATCCCAGAATTATAAATAGGCCTAACGATTCCTTTTTCTTCATGGATTTTGTACCTATTCCTTATCAATTTGTGAATGAACATGAGCTATGGAATTGCTTCATTCAATTCTATGTAACAACTTCACACTTTTTAGGAGAAGTCGTCGGTAGATTGTTGATAGCTAGCCTACCGGTGTTCAGCTTTCATTAAGATTTATATTGACTTGAGAATCAGTTGTCTCTTTGACAACTTACTCGCCGGTGGCTGAAACAGACATTAGGCCTACTTCCCCGCGAGAAAATAAGTCCGCGAACCCTAGAGGGCCGGCCCACAACTAAAAGACGAGGGCGAATCCCTCGAAAAGTCGTCAAAAAGCCGAGGGCCAGCCCTTGACTTTCCAAAAAAAATGCCACCCCCTTGCGTTGTCCTACTAAAAAGTACAACGCAAGAAGGGTGGCAAGTGGCATAAATCTGAAAACTACTGAACCTACCTTAGATTTTTATTCGCGCAGGTCGATAGTGTCACTCCACTAAGTGTTCCATGTACTAATAGAAAAATAATAACACTATTAGAACCGAAACATTCGGAGGCAGTGACGAGTTCCGCGAAGACTGAAGACCATGACGTCTGAAATATGAAAGAAGGTTCTCAAGATTATGCAATATCATTGTTAGAAATAGCCTATACATCATTACAACTTTAGAAATTGTTTCCTTAGCTCTTGCTTCATAATTTTAGGTTAATGTTTATAAGAAAATGATAATATCACTCACACGGCATAATTGGATGATCCTATAACCCTGCAATTATAAAAAGGAAATATTTGTCTGCAGAGAGGCGATCAGGAGTGTTATAGGCCGGCATACTATCCCAAGCATATGGGTAAATCCAATTTAATCCACAATATTTGACGAAAATGTGTCTTTGATTTGTAAAATCCATATTTCTGAACCGATTTCAATAGTTTTTTTTTTCAATCGAACCGTAAAGATCTCATCTATTATGGCATGGTTTTTAAAAAGTCACAAAGCCAAGACCTTCTTCACAAGTTGCCGTTTTTTGCCGAAAAAAGACCAAAAAAGCATGTCCAAAGTTGCAGTACTCTCACTTCAACACGGATTTTCGATTAGATACATTCAAATACACCCACTAATATTTATATCATCTGAAAGAAGAAGATCAGCTCTCTAAGACAGTCTAATTTTAAATATTATAATCAATATTAATCATTGAATTTTCACTGGGTTTCCATTGTCCAATGAAAAAAATGTCCTCTGACCGAGACGTTTTCTGTCCTCTGACCGAGGTACCTTTTCTCGAAGAATATTGATTCTTCCATTAAACGTTTTGCACCAAACGAATCCTCTAGTTTGCTAGTTTATAAATCCGTAAAGAAAATTCAGTTTGATGCCGTTACAAGTGTGCAACCCTATCAACCACAAAAGTCGCCCAGCGGTCGCCGCGACAGCCCTCGGCGTCGCCGAAGTCGCCGCCGCCCGGCGACTCCTGGTGGCGGTCGCCTCGACTGTATGTGGGCGCCCGTTGCCCGGCGACCGCTGTCAGCAGTTGCCTCGAGTGTCAACGGCGACCTTCATCATATGTCTGGTTTTAGCATTTAACTAGCCTGCATGATGTCAGAAAGGCAATATTCCGGCTTCGCAAAACTGATAAATTGCAAAAATTTCGGCAATCAGCTTCAGAGTTTCTAATTAAGACTCAAATGTAGAATGCTTGTGGAAAAAGATGCTTCTGATGCAGAAATTCGAACGCATTTAATCAAACTAGATCGATGCATTTCCCGCGAGAAAATGAGTCGTGGGTCCCTCGTCAAAAAGTCTTGGGCCACATGAAAAAATTGGGACCAACAAATTTTTCGAAAATGGCTTATTTGGAAGTAAAAATGCATGATCATATCAATTTGTGACCGCTCTCATCGAAAAATGACGTGAAATGTGATGTCTTGAAGTCGAGGTTTGGGCCCCCCCCAATTTTCACGTTTATTTTTTTGACAGGGAGTGGTCGTGAGTCAGCCCTTAAATTCACACGAGCTAATTTTGAAATAGAACGACCCCAGAGTTGTCACACACATTGAGCAGCGAATTTGTTGTGATTTCTAAGAAAAACGTATCTCCAATGTTAGTGGACTGGCCCGAAACTGTCATCGATCGGCTGTCTGGCACATCTAGGCAAGTTTTTCCTTGGAATAAATAACCTTAGCTCTCATTTCTCTCAGTGATTTTCGCTACATGATGATGATGCATTCAATCGTGAAATGTTGCGTCAAACATCTTTGGTTGCAATGCTTCATATATATTTGCATGACGCATCGATGACAATGAAAAAAATTGCTCAAAATTCTTGACTTGACCGTGAACTTTATATCATTCTGACCATGATTCTGACTATGCCTGAATTTCACCGCTTGTCAATTTTTTGGTCAATCAAGGTTGCAAGTTGTATTATTGTTCATTCATTAAATTGTGAATGAATGGAAGAATCCTCAATGAGTGTTGCATAATATCTCGTTCGCTTCAAGCCTGTGATCATTGATGCCTGTGATACAGTGAGGGAGAGAATGGAGAGAGAGAATTCTATTAATAGAAGAGCGCTTTGTCCAGTCCAGCCCGATAGCAGATAACTTTCTCGTGCGCCTTCGATAGCGCAGCGCAATCGGAAGATCACATGTCAACTCGAGGGGTGAAATAGAGGTCATCGCTTCATTTCACAAAAAGAAATAGCGCAGAATAATCTGGAAGTTTCATTCGTGTCTCTACACTGTTAGGCAAAATGGTCCGTATTACAGGTAGGAAAGGGTCCGTATTACGATGGTCCGAAATTATTTTGAGAAAAATTCTGTCACGTGTGTTATTTATTACTGATTAATGCTTGCATACCTGAAAAATTGCTAACAATAAAGTTTAAAGAAAAAAGCAAAGTTGACTTTATCCAATATTGCATGAAATCTTTAGAGGGTCCGTATTCACAATATATGTGAAGGTCCGAAATATGGTCTGCAATATTTCATAGGGTCCGTAGGCCACACTGGTTGACAAAATTGCGGAAAAATTGCAATATATATCCGATAATACAGAAATAGTGCAATTTATAATTTGATGATATAAAACTATTACGATTTATATATAAACTGAAAAATTGCAGTTTCTGAAAGTTATATATATTGCAATAAAATCATATGAAATGCAAATTATGAAAAGTATTGTAGAGGGCGCTCAAAGAGATCAATGACTTAGAATATGGTTAGAATGTATGAATCAGATTGTCTGTAGGTGCGGTGACTTATTATTTTACGCCCGTATTATAAGACGCATAACATTTCGAGAGGCTCTTACTGACTTAAAATGACTGTATCACTCAACGTCTTTTGGAATTCATTGCAATGCAGTTGTAACATCTCAATGTCAGCTTAATGACGTAAGCAAGTTGACAATGAGTGACATTCAGCGGGTGCTCCATCCATCCACTTCTTCAGCAATTAAGATTCATCAATTATTCTCCTATCACCCACCCCCATCAATGTCTTCATTTCTCATTCACATTCATTAACATTAGCATATGGAAAAGCAGAGCGTTGATTTGAGAATCACGTGCTATATCTCAATCATCATTCGTTGATTTTAACTTGTAAAACTTTAACATTTCTGTACATGTGATTGATTTCACTGAGAAGAAAATGAATATATATATATTTGGTTTTGAGTTCTAGAGCAATGAAAAGTTATGCTTGAAGCGTAAATCAAGGATCTAGATATCATTTGTGGATTAAGGGACATTTGAAATGATCTTCAGATCAGAAATGGAATGAAACATTCAACACAAGTGACAAACTTAATCATACGAAAGAGTCAGCGCTCCTTTTTAATTGGCTTAAATTTGATGATAGACCAATGAGAATACGCCGACTGCTTTCAATGGATAATGAAATTAGAATTTGCTGTCTTCGACGAGTGAGAACTGCAAAACTTACGCTCCTGTTCTTTCAAATGAACTACACGTCTGTCGCATCGTTTTTTATGTGATTAGCCATTGAGTGAAATAGTATGTGAATAAGACATAAATAATATTCAACGTTCGCATAAATTTAAACCATTGATAATTATTTATGTAACATATTTCTTTGAATACCCCGGAATACCCTTGAATTATGAGAATGTTATTCAATTTATTGCTAAGTTATTATTCCTTTAGAATGTAGAATTATGGTTAATAATTACTTTTGAATTGAGACTCGAAACAGTAAGAGTCGCATTTTGATAACCTGTATTATTCATATTATAAATTGCATTGGATAGGTAAGAATATGTTTAGGGAGGAGAAAAGTGAAGACCTCGTGGCCTCGACATGTCGCTCGCCATGTCCATCAAAATCAAAACTCGAGTTCGGTAGACGAGAGTTATTAGAAAGTTATCTTGAAGGTTTATTCGACTCACGCACGGCGAAAAGAAGTTAAAAACTGTATTCCTTAGCATTCATTTCCTATTACACAGGGAAGAATAGACAATCTCAGCGAATCAACTACGTACCGGCGTACCACCCATGCTCGAGGGATGTAACTTTCCCAGGGCCTATCACATATGTAATTATGTCTACCTTTATGTCTCACTCAACATCAGTTGGACGAATCAGTAAACGAGTCTACGAGAAGTTAGGTACCTGTATTTTCTCTAGAAGGTATAACTAACTTGATACGCTCTACATGTAAGCCTAGATGCTTCGTAAAAAAGCGGGTTTGTTCTTGGAGCTACTATTTATACAGAAATTATTTACTAGCTTGTTTAGGTTATTAAAACGTACTTTGAATATGTAGGCCTACTGAAATGCTGCATTTGTGCCTATCACATGTAAAAGCCTACGACAAGAGGAAAAAATTATAAGATACCTAAGGCTTTCAGCTTAGTCCATTACATCCCGCATACAGGTTAACTTGAATTATGTAAACTACCCAAATAACCCTAAACCATTCGCAATTATCGTGTCTCCCACACATTTTTCTACTGTGCTTATAGTGGGGCTATTAGGCTATCTTACAATTCGATCCCTTGTAGCTACTTGGGCTACCCGGCATTATGAAAAGAGTTAGAACTTAAATGACATGATACAAAAATAGGAGGATACAAATGAGTTACTCTGCACGTTGTCCACGATGTCGAAGACCAGATTATCACAAGAATTGTGCACTATTTCTATCATTTCACAATTTCGCTAAGTGAAAGAGACACGTTTTTATGGCAAATTCCGTTCTGGTCACTAATTCAGGCAAAAGCACTTTCTTGGAGGACCTCCCCAGACTTGCTTAACATGATTCGGATGTCAAATGAGTTACTCTGCACGTTGTCCACGATGTCGAAGACCAGATTATCACAAGAATTGTGCACTATTTCTATCATTTCACAATTTCGCTAAGTGAAAGAGACACGTTTTTATGGCAAATTCCGTTCTGGTCACTAATTCAGGCAAAAGCACTTTCTTGGAGGACCTCCCCAGACTTGCTTAACATGATTCGGATGTCAAATGAATTACTCTGCACGTTGTCCACGATGTCGAAGACCAGATTATCACAAGAATTGTGCACTATTTCTATCATTTCATAATTTCGCTAAGTGAAAGAGACACGTTTTTATGGCAAATTCCGTTCTGGTCACTAATTCAAGCAAAAGCACTTTCTTGGAGGACCTCCCCAGACTTGCTTAACATGATTCGGATGTCAAATGAGTTACTCTACACGTTGTCCACGATGTCGAAGACCAGATTATCACAAGAATTGTGCACTATTTCTATCATTTCACAATTTCGCTAAGTGAAAGAGACACGTTTTTATGGCAAATTCCGTTCTGGTCACTAATTCAGGCAAAAGCACTTTCTTGGAGGACCTCCCCAGACTTGCTTAACATGATTCGGATGTCAAATGAGTTACTCTGCACGTTGTCCACGATGTCGAAGACCAGATTATCATAAGAATGTGTCATGTTGACCAATAATTATATGCTAACACATGTTTGTAAATGTGTAAAAGACGTGATGAGATGTCCAGACTTTACAGACATTGAATGCATGACGCAAATATGCTTGCAAATGCTTAGACGAGAGCCTGTTGACGTTATAATTGAGTAAATACGATGTCAGTAGCATTGAAAATTATCGCTCCTGCTGTAGGCAAAGAAGAATAAATGAGAGAAAATGTGTGCGTGTGCAGTAGGCATAATATATGAAAATTTTGAAATTTGCGATAGGCTATCCGTTAGTACAGTATCAATGTCATCCACAGATTTTTTTTCATAATCGATGATGGTTATGATCAAACTATTTACTAGTACATTTCGAGTGTAGTCCCCCCTGAAATCCCTGAAATAATTTCCCAATTTATTTGTTGAATTGAATGGTCTTCGAATGTGGCATAAACGGTTGCAGATATAGAACCGTAAAGGAAACTAATTTATTTAATCATATCGGACTTCATCCATCGAACAAAAAGTGAGTCAAATAGCTCACGTTCAACATCTTACCATTTTCCTTATGTTAATTAATGTGTGGGTACCCCAAAAATTGACCTAGCTATTTTAAGGACAGCAGGTCTCCTCATATCCGGTTATATAATAAAGAAAATTAGAAAGAAGTAAGTTAATTTCGCGTTGAAATTACGACTCCTGTCTGACCCGTGTGTTTTTCATTGCTTTCATTCTATATGATCAAGCTGTTAGCCGAAACCTCGCGATCGGAAAAAATCTGTGTACTGTGTATTTCGGAAATTAACTTGATAAAAGCCATATGTGCAAAAAGTTTGAATAAGGTTAATAAAGTAATTGTCAGCATTTGCGTAAAAGGAAGCTGTGCTTAGTCAGAATATTCAAGATGAGCTAAATTGTGATAGTGGTTCATATAAAGTTCATATAAATAAACGAATTTTTCTTTTTATTCCCGATAGGTATTTGGATTCAACGCAGTTATCCTTCATTTGCGAAGCAATCTCTGATGAACATCCCGTCTTAACAGACAATAATAATGAAGATGCAAAGGTAAGCTTCATTTCAGACATCCATCCATCTATGAGAATTTTCCGCCTAATGCTTACAAGCATTACAATAAGCTTACAAGATTGATCCGTAGTCATTTAAGTATACTTAATTTTCGAATTAATGGCCCTTGAAACAAAGAAATATCTGACTTCATGTCTAAATGCAGATCAATCAGTTGCTGTCCACGCCTACATTTTGAGTTTTAATAACCAAGTGATCTACGTTTCAAGTGCAATGCTAAAATTAGATACGTCAATACGGGGATTATGAATCTGTGCTTATGTCATACTTGCAGACTTAAATTTGTATGGTGGATTCATAACTTAGATTATCTTGACGAAAAATTAAAAAAATGTCCTGATCCCACATTGGGAAAAATGGATAATTCTCATACGTGCATCGATCACTCATGAATGCAAATTATGAATTACAGAAGTTTTGGAGAATCTGACTCATACGGCGCCTGAAAGAATTTGGGGCGTCTTTGGCCCCAAATGAGAAATTGTTATTTATACGACAAAAATTTGGAAGGAAACGGAAAGCAAGTATAGATGAGTTCCATAACGCAGTGCAAGTCAACGTTAATAAGTGGTAAGCCGCATATTTATTGTTTACAGTATACAATGATAAACGGTGTCCTATTTCTGTTATCCAGCATGTCATCAACCACAGATCTTCCTGAAACTGAATCAATGGAAACGGACACTGATAAAGAGAGCGACGTGGAAAGTCTATCGACCAGTTATTGCCCCAGATTCAAAGATTATTCCATAAGCCGTGATGCTGATCGGGTAAGTATACTTCCTCGTTTTATGACAATTGTATTGGTAATTGAAGTGTGAAGTAAATCAGACCTATTAAATTAATTAACCTATTAACCCTTAGCTTTTATCATGTCTCCTTGGATACCTCTTGCAACCTTGTATATAGAACACCTGTAATTTAAGTAAATTACGTTTTTCAATTTAAGACAATTCAAAGCAGTGGCTACTTAAAAAGTTGAGTGAACCATGTGTAACCATACTGTGCTGCATTACAATGTACAAGTATACTTTTGGAGTTGCCTGACTGACACCTGTGGACATCGTATGTAAATTGATTGATCTTATTAATGGATTATCAACCAAATTACAATATAGAAAATGCGAGGAATATCTTGAGCCGAAAATATTGATAGAACGGATTACTTATCAAACGAAATTCGTATCAGGTAAGTCGAATGAAGTGATGATAGATAAATTAAGTAATTAATAGCGGTTTACCTGCGCACTACACATTATACCAAGCACTGAATTGACTGAAATATTTCAACAGATAACTTTTGAATTAGATGTGATGTAAAAAGTGTTCCTCTGGTTATAAATATTTGACTATAGGTAAAGCAAGCCAATTTTTCACGACTATTCAAATAGAATCGTGCGGACAGAATGACATCGTTAACGAATCGCTTCGCATGAATACAGTAAATCCAGTCGAAGCTCGTTAATTCGGACACGGACAATTAAGACTTCGGTCAATTAAGATCATACGGCCGCGGCATTTTTTGTATATTTGGCGGCTTATATAAGTTGCTTTTGAATTCAGACTTTCAATAATTAAGAGATAGTAAACCTGGTATTTATACTCTTAATTATCGAGCTTTGACTGCAAGATACTTTGCACAGCGTTGGCTCTAATTGATGGTTCGCTGCAATGAGATAAAGTCAATTCTGGTAACGTGACATTAGACGGGCGTGAATTAGACGGACATTAGACATGAGGGGTAAACATTTTCGAGTAAGCTGCAACGTTTAAAATATTTCATTTAACCAACCTCATTCCCACAGAGATTTCACTAAGTTATCTCATTTTTACATGTTACCACTACATTTATGCATCATCGCGATAGGCGTACCTCTGTATAGCTGAACATAGACGAAGCTATAGCTGAATTTTCTTAAATTCGCGTGCTTTACGTGCTCAACTTCATCGGCAAATTAGTCTTAATTATTTTTAGTAAGCTTAATGAGTCTCATTCGAACTTCTTTCTCTTTGAAAGAAGATTTTAATGTTTTACAAAAAATATTTTGCAATTTTCAGGGATATCTGTGTAATTGATGAGTCGATAGCTTGTCAATATAGATTAATTAATATTAATTGTTGCTTGAAGCAAATGATTTCGTCAGATCGAGAAAGCCTGTCTTAAGTCGATTGGAATTAAAGCGTCTATGCCGGTTTATAAAAAGTGTCTAATCTTCGGAAGTACTTCATCCAGGCTCGTGAATATCCCATTCCTTGAACTGCGAATATAAAAGGGCCATATACTAACACAGAGTGCCACACTATTAGGTTTAATCGTTTTGAATCTGTTCAAGTTTTATGTGCGAATGTGTAGCCTTCAGAATGCAAATTTAAACAGATAAATAATGAGAGCTATGCACAGTTAATTGGATTTTTCAATCGTGGCAGAAATCTTCAAAATTCTTGTTTCACATATCTTATCGGCTACAACGGCCAGAATTTTAGCTGAGCTGATATTTTCTATCTGAAGCCTCGTCTAGCCGTAAACCGTTCGCTCGCCTTTGGCCATGTCTAGTCACAATTTCTTCTGTGGCCATGTCATCAATTCTATTAGATAGATCCCAGAAGAAATAGAAGAGCTGTATTAAACTTTTTGCATGTTAACATTTTCTAACAAATAATCTGATAGTTGTTTCAAGATGCGAGCGCTGCAATTGATCACAGTCCAGAGAATGAATGTATTTCCGGTTGCGTATCAATCTTCATAACATATTCTATCACCAGGAAATTGAAGAAATTACCGGGTGATTTTCGAAAATATTGGATGAGTTGTTTCAGACCTCCAATTCTATCTGATAAACTGATAAACTTCACAGCCTATAGTGATGTTTTTTATTTCTATCCTGCAGGAGCGCATGATATTGACTAATTCTTTTAAGAGACCGGTCCACTTATTCCTTGACTTACGACTGTCATTCAACGGTTTCGTTGCATGAATAGAGAGAAAGATGAGTCGCGCAAATCTGAGCCAGAGCACCGAAATGGCATTTCGCTCACTCACTAGCTCGCTATAACGTTCAGAATTTGGCAGTGACTGCTTTCTGTCTGGTTATTGAAATTGGTCGTAATTCCTGTGGCTCAGCAGATAGAGCCGGTCTAAACAGTGTTTCTACATCGAACTTGATGCAGACTTGCTTTTATGCATAATTAAGGTTTATATTGACCTGGGGTCTAAACAGTGTTTCTACGTCGAACTTTATGTAGACTTGCTTTAATGCATAATTAAGGTTTATATTGACCTGGATGACTAGTTGACTACTTTCAATATTAGGCACACGTGAGATTTTCAATTCAAAATGAAGGCAGAAGCTGTCACTGTCATTTGCATCACTCAATGATTGTCGGCATTAAAAGAGCGGTGCTACCCACGACCTGATTATTAACTGAATCATTTAAATGACTTTTGCAGACACAAATGATTTACTGGAATCACAAAGCCACTCACATCGTTTTGAAATTATTTGCTCTGTTTGATTTAGGTACACCCTGACGTACGTGGAGAAGCTTCACCATTTTAAAAGCAGCTTTATTTTTCAGGCAAAGCAGTTCTCACTGATCGGCGGCAGCGGACTAAACAATTTATGCCGTCGAATATTTTGAAGGATTTTGGCTGCGGATATTTCGAAGAAGTATTCATTTCACGGCAGGAACAACAAATTTCCATTCAAGAATTCCCGAATTTATCGTGCGGTATCAAACTTTCTAGATCTCATGTGACTGAGAAGGAAATAGAGGCCTCTTTGCAGAGCGTACTAAAGCACGCAAAAGATAGATATGATGGAAGGAGCCACCAACGCTCCCCTGCAGCTGAGTAATTGTGCCTGATGCCCCTTTTCTCAATAGGTGACTCAATTTTTCATCTCTTGTATTTGGTGTTATATCCTGGTTATCTGTGTAGCTGTTATTGTGCATATAATCTAAATAGCAGGAACTTTATTAACAACATCAAACCCGCATGTTTCTGTTGAAATTTTAACTGGAAAATCGATGCTTTTTTCTGACAATTTGGAGTCATCAAATTTCAATGTTATTAAGAAAGTTCCTGTTATTTAGATTGTACTACATATGTCTTTCGATGCCTTTCATAGAACATTTTGTAACCTCCATAGAACAATTGTATTTTTCGATCGTTAAGTTGTACTTTTGTATCTTCAGTGCTTATAAATACAATTTTCATGTGTGCACATTAAATTTTCATTGAATCGGTGCAGGTGTATTGCAAAATATCGTATTCTGTGTAATTTCGTTTTATTTCTACTACTCCTCATAGCTAGGAAGCTTATTGGTTTTCAGTGGAGCAATACTGAAGCACCTGCATCTTAGGGAGATAGCTAGTGTTTTACTAATTAATAGCGCAATGGGAAATTTCAACTGAAGGGTAGGGGCAAATCGGTAGAATCGGCGACCGCAGCTACCTACAGGCGACCGCTGTTAGACCTCCGGGCGACTGCGCCCCGGCTCTTAAGGCGACCGCCCCAGGCAGTCAGGGCGGTGGACAAATAGGAATCCCCGGCGACGCTGAGGGCGACTGACCATGGCGGTCGCGGCGACCGCTCTGGTTGATAGGGAATATTGATTTAAAAATATTTTTATCCGTTTTTTCGACCAGAGAATTTGAATATTCCCAAAAATTTCATATGGATGCTGAAACCAGAAATTTTGTCAGGAATCGATGAAATTTCACAGCATAGGAGGGATCCATGCTCTTAACATCTATGCAAAAGAAATTTTTCATTTATATCAATTAACCCTCTCAAAATCTCCAAAAACCACGAAAATGTCCTCTGACCGAGACCCTAAAAAATCTCGGTCAGAGGACAACGTTGAAATTGAAGATCTCGGTCAGAGTACAAGGGTCTCGGTCTAAAGACATGATAATGTATGCAATTACATTTAGATCACTTCGTTTTACGCGTTCAAGTATTCGTCCAAAGTTCCCGCAGTCTCATGAACCCAAATGCACAAACCGAAGAGTTTCCTGTTCGACATCAATTTGTCCTCTGACCGAGACCTTAAAAATCTCGGTCAGAGGACAAGGTGGGTCACGGTCAACGGATCTATATGCAATACATTACATTTTGGTCACTTCGCTTTGCGCATGCAAGCATTCATCCTAAGTTCCCAGTTTCATCAGCAACCCAAATGGAGAAGCCGAAGAGTTTCCTATTAGACATCTATCTGACCGAGATCAATTTGTCCTCTGACCGAGATGTAGAAAAAATGGTTTTTTAAAAGTGCTAGATTTCTATGGAAAGTTTTTGTTTGGTGTGGTCGCCGCTACGATTTTCGTGTTCAGCGTAAAAAAATGAGTATATATGCAAATTTTCACGGAAATCTGAGACCCAAAGTTGAAAAGACAGAAATGTTGTGGAATAAATTGGATTTACCCATATGAAACGGATTTCATTAAAAATGCTGTTGGGTTGGCAATAAAATCTCACGAAGACAGACTGAAAAATTGATCGATCGACCAATATCAAATATTGCAATTATCCCTCATACGGCGCACGTGTAGCATTTGTTACACTTTTATCTTTGTCTTGTCATTATTTTTCTTACAGTGCTTCCTTGCTGTTATGCATCGGTGACATCTTATAAATGTTCATTGGCTATCATTTTGCACCGTTATTAGTAATTTAATAGATGGTGGCGTACTATATTTAAATACACAGATTTAATCACCACCTTTATTTGGCGCACCATGCAACGTTTGTTACATTATTGTTCACTGACTTTTGTATAAGATCAGCAATCTTGATTCAATCTAATTATTTAGTTTGACTGACGCAGTAATCTTTAGGAATGTAACTGTAGATAATTTTTTTACTTCGGTCCCCCTAACAAAAGAGCTCCTGCAAAATAAACTGTCCTTACTGGGAACTCTCCGAATGAACAAGGCAGAAATTCCTGATGCAATGAAGATAACACGCGGAAGAGAAATGTATTCGTCAATGTTTGGATTTCACGGACTCCTTACGCTTTGTTCTTATATGACCAAAAGGAAAAAGCTGGTAACTTTACTTTCAACAATGCACCATGAAAGTGGCTGTGTCTGAGGACGAAAGTCATAGTCGAAAACCTGTCATGGTACTGGACTACAACTCAACGAAAGGTGCGGTAGATTCCTACGACGAGCGTGTACAAACATATTCATGTAATCGAAAAATCAATCGCTGGCCTATGAAACTATTTTTCAATTGCGTGGATCTTGCAACCTTGAATTCTTGTATTCTTTGGCGGATCATGCATCCTGAAGACTATTCAGGGAGATTACAAGCTCGTCGACTTTTATCAATGACCTCTGTGAAGAATTGATAATACCTTTGATCGAAAAACGATCGATCAATCCGTACATGCAAACTCCGGTGAGAAAGGCTATTATTTCTACTGGGCTTATTCATGAGGGATCTTCATCGACTTCAGCAACAGTTGCACAACAAGATGGTGAACCTCGTCGTTGCAGTTTATGCAAAACACGCCGACTACTACGTAAGTAGTAATAAAAGGTCCATAATAAACACAGCGCGCCCCCCCCCTCCCCCCCTCTAGAACGACAGAGTGTCGTGGTCGGCCGCCGTGGTGCTTCGGGTCTGACTCCCCCCCCCTCTGGAACGACAGAGGTTGTAGTCTGTCGTGGTGTGCCGGCCAGGTGAGTCCACGTTCACAAACTGTTCGCTGACTCCCCCCCTTCTGCAACGACAGAGTGTGAGACTCGGGTGAGTTGGTCCGACCGCCTGGTTGACGTGGGCGACCGTCCAGGTTGACGTGGGCGACCGTCTAGGTTGACGTGGGCGACCGTCTAGGTTGACGTGAGCGACCGTCTAGGTTGTCGTGCATGGTGAAATGGCTGCCAGATTCGGATTCAGCGTAAAATTCTGCATCGGTAGGGTGAGTTTCAAGGCAATCAGCGAGAAAAAATTTTTCTTCAAAATTTTAACAGAGTTAGAATTTGGGACGTTTTGGTGTGTAGCTTCAAAACGAAGCATCGGATGGGAAAACGGATTTCAGATTTGGAATCAGCGTGAAATTCTCTATCTGTATGGTGAGTTTCAAGTCCATCGGAGAGAAAAAATTTTCGCTGACGTCCCCCCCCTCTGGACAGCTCGCTTCGATTTTGGCTTCTAGTGGACGGATTTTGTCGTGCCATAGCTCGTTTGAAAGCTAAGAGTGAGACAAATTCACTGATAGAATCGGCTTGTTCCTATCTGTCTTCGTTTAGATGTGAGACGCCATTTAAGATTTTGGGACATTGGCGAAAAACGACAGAGTTAGAATTTGGGACGTTTTGGGCTGTAGCTTCAAAACGAAGCATCGGATTGGAAAACGGATTTCAGATTTGGAATCAGCGTGAAATTCTCTATCTGTATGGTGAGTTTCAAGTCAATCGGAGAGAAAAAATTTTCAACATTTTTCGAAAAAACGACAGAGTTAGAATTTGGGACGTTTTGGTGTGTAGCACCAAAACGAACCATCGGATGAGAAAACGGAGGCCAGATTCGGATTCAGCGTGAAATTCTGCATCGGTATGGTGAATTTGAACGCCATCGGAGAGAAAAAATTTTCGCTGACGTCCCCCCCCCTCTGGACAGCTCGCTTCGATTTTGGCTTCCAGTGGACGGATTTAGTCGTGTCATAGCTCGTTTGAAAGCTAAGAGTGAGACAAATTCACTGAAAGAATCGGCTTGTTCCTATCTGTCTTCGCTTAGATGTGAGACGCCATTTAAGATTTTGGAACATTGGCGAAAAACGACAGAGTTAGAATTTTTGCGTAGGCTGCCTACTGTAGAGCCAAAACGAAGCATCGGATGGGAAAACGGAGGCCAGATTCGGATTCAGCGTGAAATTCTGCATCGGTAGGGTGAATTTGAACGCCATCGGAGAGAAAAAATTTTCGCTGACGTCCCCCCCCTCTGGACAGCTCGCTTCGATTTTGGCTTCCAGTGGACGGATTTTGTCGTGCCATAGCTCGTTTGAAAGCTAAGAGTGAGACAAATTCACTGAAAGAATCGGCTTGTTCCTATCTGTCTTCGTTTAGATGTGAGACGCCATTTAAGATTTTGGGACATTGGCGAAAAACGACAGAGTTAGAATTTGGGACGTTTTGGGCTGTAGCTTCAAAACGAAGCATCGGATTGGAAAACGGATTTCAGATTTGGAATCAGCGTGAAATTCTCTATCTGTATGGTGAGTTTCAAGTCAATCGGAGAGAAAAAATTTTCAACATTTTTCGAAAAAACGACAGAGTTAGAATTTGGGACGTTTTGGTGTGTAGCACCAAAACGAACCATCGGATGAGAAAACGGAGGCCAGATTCGGATTCAGCGTGAAATTCTGCATCGGTATGGTGAATTTGAACGCCATCGGAGAGAAAAAATTTTCGCTGACGTCCCCCCCCTCTGGACAGCTCGCTTCGATTTTGGCTTCCAGTGGACGGATTTAGTCGTGTCATAGCTCGTTTGAAAGCTAAGAGTGAGACAAATTCACTGAAAGAATCGGCTTGTTCCTATCTTTCTTCGCTTAGATGTGAGACGCCATTTAAGATTTTGGAACATTGGCGAAAAACGACAGAGTTAGAATTTTTGCGTAGGCTGCCTACTGTAGAGCCAAAACGAAGCATCGGATGGGAAAACGGAGGCCAGATTCGGATTCAGCGTGAAATTCTGCATGGAAATGGTGTATTTCCAGCTCAATCGGAGAGAAAAAATTTTCGCTGACGTCCCCCCCCTCTGGACAGCTCGCTTCGATTTTGGCTTCCAGTGGACGGATTTAGTCGTGTCATAGCTCGTTTGAAAGCTAAGAGTGAGACAAATTCACTGAAAGAATCGGCTTGTTCCTATCTGTCTTCGTTTAGATGTGAGACGCCATTTAAGATTTTGGAACATTGGCGAAAAACGACAGAGTTAGAATTTGGGACGTTTTGGGCTGTAGCTTCAAAACGAAGCATCGGATGGGAAAACGGATTTCAGATTTGGAATCAGCGTGAAATTCTCTATCTGTATGGTGAGTTTCAAGTCAATCGGAGACAAAAAATTTTCAACATTTTTCGAAAAAACGACAGAGTTAGAATTTGTGACGTTTTGGTGTGTAGCACCAAAACGAACCATCGGATGAGAAAACGGAGGCCAGATTCGGATTCAGCGTGAAATTCTGCATCGGTATGGTGAATTTGAACGCCATCGGAGAGAAAAAATTTTCGCTGACGTCCCCCCCCCTCTGGACAGCTCGCTTCGATTTTGGCTTCCAGTGGACGGATTTAGTCGTGTCATAGCTCGTTTGAAAGCTAAGAGTGAGACAAATTCACTGAAAGAATCGGCTTGTTCCTATCTGTCTTCGCTTAGATGTGAGACGCCATTTAAGATTTTGGAACATTGGCGAAAAACGACAGAGTTAGAATTTTTGCGTAGGCTGCCTACTGTAGAGCCAAAACGAAGCATCGGATGGGAAAACGGAGGCCAGATTCGGATTCAGCGTGAAATTCTGCATGGAAATGGTGTATTTCCAGCTCAATCGGAGAGAAAAAATTTTCGCTGACGTCCCCCCCCTCTGGACAGCTCGCTTCGATTTTGGCTTCCAGTGGACGGATTTTGTCGTGCCATAGCTCGTTTGAAAGCTAAGAGTGAGACAAATTCACTGAAAGAATCGGCTTGTTCATATCTGTCTTCGTTTAGATGTGAGACGCCATTTAAGATTTTGGGACATTGGCGAAAAACGACAGAGTTAGAATTTGGGACGTTTTGGGCTGTAGCTTCAAAACGAAGCATCGGATTGGAAAACGGATTTCAGATTTGGAATTAGCGTGAAATTCTCTATCTGTATGGTGAGTTTCATGTCAATCGGAGAGTTTCAAGTCAATCGGAGAGAAAAATTTTCAACATTTTTCGAAAAAACGACAGAGTTAGAATTTGGGACGTTTTGGTGTGTAGCGCCAAAACGAACCATCGGATGAGAAAACGGAGGCCAGATTCGGATTCAGCGTGAAATTCTGCATCGGTAGGGTGAATTTGAACGCCATCGGAGAGAAAAAATTTTCGCTGACGTCCCCCCCCCTCTGGACAGCTCGCTTCGATTTTGGCTTCCAGTGGACGGATTTAGTCGTGTCATAGCTCGTTTGAAAGCTAAGAGTGAGACAAATTCAGTGAAAGAATCGGCTTGTTCCTATCTGTCTTCGTTTATGTGTGGGCTTGCAGAACCGTAAATCGGCAACTCTTACAAGTTCTCTAGCAGTAAATTGGCAACATACAGTAAATCGGCACAGTTGCCGATTTACGCATGGAAGATGAAATATTTTTCATTACCTGTGGCAGTTTGAGCAACAATAAAAGTTTTAATCGAATGATCGAATGTTTCGCTATCTCTTCTGTGAATTTCAACATTTCCCGTCGCCCGGTTGCCATTTTAGCTCATGAACTTGTGAATGCGGAAATTGGCACTTACAAGTTGCGAAAACCTGTTTTAGATTGTTTAAGTATTCTAAACCAGAAATGAGTATTAAAACAAAGGATGACTAATTATTTGAATATAATCATTCAACACGTGGGGGAAACTCCAGCTGATTTGATTCGACGATGAGTACAACTTTACCAACGCGTTGCCCATGCATTGAAAAGCGCTTCGTTCGGATTGGATCAATTTGCATATGTTTTTAACCAATGAAAAGATTTTAATGAAATTTCGAAATGTCATTCACGCAAAGCTGGAATTCAATTTTTCCATGCTTAACATTTAAAATCGCTAGCAGCATGTAAAAATTAATTGAAGAATTAAAAATACAGATAGTGACCAATCACAACCATTCAATTATTTATATAATTTCAAGGTAAACATACGTTCAATTATTTTTGTGAGCCTAGCCTTTTTAGGTTGTGAGTTATAGTTCGGTAGCATTTTTCAGACTGCATGACTATCTGCAATACATTGATTTTCACCAAGTTTCAGCGGCATGACAGTTAAACAATGTCTGCATCACAATTAAATGAGATGTACCTGCTGCAACGGAAGAAATAGTTTTTGAGTATAGTAAATATCAGAATGTGAACAGCGGGGAGTGAAGGATCTTCATCGTGCAGCATGTTGCATTCAGTCAAAAATCGCTGTATGAGGCAATTATGAATTTGCCTTTCCATCAACATTTTAAAGCATCTGACCATTGATCATAAAAAAAAGTATCTGTATACAGTGAAAATTTTTATATTGAAGGATTCAGTTTTTTGCAGAGATTGCGTTCCCGTGGTTCAAAAATTATTTGAGCAGTTTTAAAAAAGGCAAAAGTTTGCAAATTTATACACTACCGAGATGACGCCCTTATATGAATAGTATGAAACAAGTTGGATATCAGGCATGAGTATTTGCTAATAATCAGCCTAACTAAGTGAAAATTAGGCTGATTATCTAGGGAATTTCAAGATCCGTATTGCAATGGGTCTTCCAGAAGAAATCGTGATATCATTCGTTCTTGGCTGAAATTTCAACTTTTTAATTCAATTTTCACTGGCATTTTTATGATTTACTTAATTCATGTTTCATTTCATGAATCTGAATAGTTATGCGGAACCATTACATTTTTCAAAGTTAAATGAAGTCATCTGTCTTTGATTATGTGATTTTGCTCTATCAGTGGCAGGTTGCCTGTGATATGATCACGCATAGGAAAATACTCTTGAGGTTGAGTATGAAAGTAATAAGAACCCATCGAATTGCTAATTTAACAAACATTAAATCTCCAAGGCCGTCATGACACTGAGAATCTGTGAAATACCATCATTTCTTCTGCATTACAATCATGATCATCCGCGGTAATTTCTTTAAAACCGCAAAATTTTGCATATTTCACATTTGGCAACAATAACAACTATGTCCCCCCCGAATTCATTTAATTAAATCGAAAATGTATGTACATTGGGGATTTAATATGCGGAATTACCAAACGGTGTCTGTGAAAATTAAAATGCTAACAAAATGGCACAAGCCACTGCTGGCAAAGGACGCCAGGACGCAAAGGTTCAAAAATTCGCGGACGGAACTCGTATTGCTACGATCGCTTTAATCGAATTAATTATGAAATTAAGAGTTTTAGACCCAATTTATTGGTACGTAGCTGCCTCGGCAGTGGAAGCGCTCAAATTATAAGGCCTATCAAAAAAATCAAAACTTTCAAAATTTTCCATAATCTTCCACGGAAAATTTTCATCACTATATAGTTGTACATGTGAAATTTTTTCAAAATGCATCTGAACAGAAATACAAATGATCATCGCTATCCGTGAATCTTTACAAAATTACACTGATCAGCTGCTTTGCCTTCCAATTTCATCAAGTGGAAGCCTCCATTGTGTATAGGTACCGTAATTGTCATGACATTTTTCCACGATCGACGTGCTGTGCCTTAAAGATGTTCATGCCCACTCCAGTTCTTTAAGTTGTTTTTGGATTACAACTATCAAAGAAATTGCATGCGTGTTCACCGAAACCGGCAGGATATCCAGTCGGTTTCGCTGTTATGCCGGCGTTCACAACTGATCGTTCTACCGGCAGAATAATTAAATCGGTTTAATTATTTTAGCTTAGTCCGAATTTTTCGTTAACGAACAACCACCATGATATTTAACTCAAACATAATGGGGCTGTTCACTAACTAAAATTCTGCAGGCAGAAAATTAAAGTTTACAAGCTGACTTAATGACCGACGCTATAGCACCGAAACCGACTGAATATTTTGCCGATTTCAGTGTTATACCGTCTTTCAAAAAGTCAGCTGATTCTGCCAGCAGAATAAGTAAATCGGTTTAATTTTCTGCCGGCAGAATTTTAGTTAATGAACAGCCTCAATATGTCTTTGATCGAGTAACATTTTTATGCAAATTCATGATCATGAATCATTCGAACCAAATATGTAAAATGGCAGACATGCAAAGTGATCATTACAGTCAGTTTTCATTAAAAATTCTTTATGTTGAACTTCAGCGTCACTAATCCTTATTAATCAGGAAAGACTAATCCTTATTATATTATTCCTATACGGAAAGACTTCCTTATTCCGGTCTCCTCATCTGTAGGCTACGTGTGGCTGACACAGGTTTAGCTGAAAGGATAGCCCTAGACATACATGTAGACTAGATGTTTGATAAGGCTATATATTTTCAAATCAATTCAAGCGGATCAACTAATTTCATTGAAGAATTTCGCAAATCTTTTGAGAATTTTTAATAAATTAAACTTTAAGGAAGCGGAGACAGGCGAGACAAGTTGTTTGAAATGTCACTCATGGAAGCTATATTCCAGTGAAAAAAATCTGTCTGATCAATGGCGATACGATGACGGCGATCATATCGCCAGGTCGCCACTTGACTTATGGACATTATGTCGCCATATGTTATCGAGTTATTGCTCATAATTGATGGCAACAGTTAACCGCAAACTCATGTTGCTGTTGATTGATTGATTTCTGCAGCATATGTGTTCCTTGATTATGCTTTGTCAGTGACTCATCGATTCATCACCTTACTATCGCTCTGTCGATTGATCGTCATGGTGTCTCATTGTGGTTGTGCTAAATTTTTTAATTGCTCTTAATCTTTTCGTCACGATCAATCTATCAATGCAATTGTCAGCTAATTCTCCATGTAATTCTTTCGATGGCACATTTTTCACTGGGATGTATGATAATTGATGATCGACTATTTGAATTTGATACTTGTATGCCATAAAATGACAAAACATTTGTTATCAAGGAAATTCATTCAAAAACTGCACTTCAGTTGTCTTGTTCCGATCTTCATCTATACTTATGCATGTTCATAATAAGCTGATAGCATGCATGCAGAATTCAGATTGGAAATGTTTGATTACAGAATTATGTTATACAGGCATGTGATTTTCGATCATGGTGCCCCTCTTTCCGTATCAAATTCGTGCTGGCGAGGATAGTAGCTAAAGTATTTTGCATAGGCCTATCTATAGAGAGACTTGATAATTAAAGCGGAGGCAGGATACAGGTAATGGGTCTTCACTGTTAAGTAATGGAAGTGTATGGGAAGATACGCTCGTATTTTGATCTTTTCATAACATGTTTCCTGCTTCTATGTTTATTGTTGGGAAAGAAATATATATTTTTTGGTTTTGCAATTGCACAATTTCTTTTATTTTTCATTTTTTCCAAGACCGTATAAAACTACACCATTTCGATGTGAAATATAGAAAGCGTCAACTGTAATAGCAGCATAAATTTGTAATATAGAAATTGCATCTGCAATATCGAAATTGTCAAGTGTAATATACATATCGTCATTTGTAATATCGAAATGGAAATAGTAATTCAGAAAAACTGAACTGTGATATAGAAATTTGCAACTATAATACAGATACGCACGTACCATCATTTGTAATATTATACATTTTCGGTCCACAATAATGGATGGATGAATCGAACGTGTATCTGCTTTGCCGCAGAGATGTTGGACGATCGAGAAAAGGAACTCGGACTGTAAGCGCGTTGCCGTCATCACGTGGACCTAACATCCATATGCCAGGTGCAGTATCTACTGAAGGAGTTGTCAAAATGTCAACAGAACGTGGATCCTATCGAAAAGAAGGAGTAGCCGAATGGTTGGAAGAATTGAGTGCCGAAAGGCAAAGTATAGGAAAGAATCTCAGTGATATTGTCATTGTCTGTGACAACGGGATGTCACTCGCAAATTGAATCGAGAGGAACAGGTGGAATTTCCATTCTACGACTCGGGTAATACTCACCACCGCTAAATCCAATCGAATATATTTGGAGTGTTATTAAGAATTATATCAAGCAACACTTGCGAATTCCACCAACAACAAAGACAGGAGTGATTGAAAAAAAAGACTGAAATATCTGGAAAACATAATTCAAAGTGGAATCTCGTCAGTAGAAAGCTTTCAGTGTTGCCAACATACCACCACGTACCATGCAGCTGTTATGAACCTGGAAGACTTACAAGTTGGTATTTGACAAATTTCAACCTATCATTTGTTGAGTGTTTCAATTTTTACAAAGTAACCTTGATTTGCCTGTATTAATAAAGTTGTGCATATGTACATTAGTAATAATTGTTTGAGCCATGGTTTGAGCTTTTATTTTGTGCAATAGTGCAGTCAAACAATGCCAAAAAACTAGCAATTAATAAATACATAGCAATTTACAATAACTAACATCGCTGGAGATGTGCAGGAAATAACAAAGTTACAGAAAATTTATAATTTCGATATTACAAATGCTGATGATAGGCCTATCTATACTATAGTTGCAAATTTCTTTATTATAATTCAGCTTTTCTGAATTACTATTTCCATTTCGATATTACAAATGACGATATGTATATTACATTTGACGATTTCGATATTGCAAATGCAATTTTTATATTACAAATTTATGATGTTATATTACAACTGACGCTTTCTATATTGCACATGGAAATAGTGCAGTTGATAAGTTTATGAAAGTAGTATGAGTAATGGGCAAAAGACCGTTCCAGGACACCATAAAATTCAAAAAAATAGTATCTTTAAAAACGACATAAATTTATGAATTTAGTCCCTTTTTCAGGTTTTTAAGACCTAAATTCATGAATTTAGTCCATTCAAAAAGTACCATTTTTTGAAAAATGGTACTTTTTAAAAACGACATAAATTCATGAATTTGAACCCTTTTTCAGGTTATGAAGACCTAAATTCATAAATCGGCTAAAGCCAGAGGAGCTTCGCTCCGATTTGGGCGTTTTTAAAAATACCCAATTTTCAAATTTTTCAAAATCTCAAAATTTGAGAATTACAATTTTCACCCCCGCCAAAATCATGACCGTTCCAGGACACCGAAAAAATCATAAAAGTTGAGAATCTCAAATTTGTGATTATGACATTTTTCATTGCTTAAATCATGACCGTTCCAGGTCATGTAAAACCGGACACCGAAAATCATAAAAGTTGAGAATTTCAAATTCATGAATTTTATCCATTTTTCAGGTTTTTAAAATATATCATGTGACTAGCGAACCGAAGGTTCAGGGCTTCGCCGTTAAAAATATTTCTTTAAAAATGGAAGAAACAAAAATGGAAGGAACTTCAGAAATGGAAGGAACCTCAAGAATATATCCTTCGTTATCATATGAACGTAGTTCTACTTTAATGGACATTGAAAAGATTAACATTGAAAAAATGAATAAAGAAAAACACAAAGATAGAGTTAGGTATATGAAAGATAAGGAATCTCAATTATTATTAAGATTAGAGCATTATAAAAAATTAAGAAAGAGATGGACTAATGTTAAGAATGTAACACAAGGAATTGGCATATTCTTAACAATAAGTTTAGGTGCTTTAACAATTGTTATATCTTCAGGTGTTTTAGTAATTCCAGTAGTTGCTACAGCTTTAACAGGTACGGGTGTTTTTGCAACTTCACTTGTTACAATGTTAGATAAATCTTTAATAACTAAGAAACGAAAATCATTAAAAACTAAGCATTTACATATTAAAGAAGTCTATGATAAACTACATTACTACTTTCAGAGAGTATGTGATGATAATGTTATTACGTTAGATGAGATTGAAAAATTTGATCAAATAGCTAATGAAGTAAATCAAATATCATTTCAATCACAGACAGAAAAAGTTGATGATAAAAATAAAAAGGATGGCAAAATTTCTAGTGATGCTAAAATTTCTAATGAAGAAAATGACAAATTTTTTTCAGAAGAGCTAAAAACTTTAAGCGAAAATTTAAGCAAAACTTTATTGAACAAAACTTTATTAAACAAAACTTAAAACGAGAAAACTTTAAACGAAAAGATGTCAAACAACAAAGCAATAAAAAAATAATTTGTTCAGTAAAATGTTTTTGTTGTATTCCAATGTTACCACAAAATTCAAATATTATATTTTAAAAATGGATAAAATTAGAGCTGATAATTTTAAAAGAATAAAACAATTAGAAGAGTTAATAAAACAAAGAAATATTATGAAAGAAAATCATCTTCAACATAGAATGATAAAAGCTGGTATTCAATCTGATATGTTTGAAAAAATGCAGCAAACCGAACAAGTAAAAACTGATTTTGAAAAAACTATGAAACCATTTAAAACTCTTGAAAAAGAACTTACAAATAATGATAAACAAATTGATATAACAGATCCAGAGCACAAAACTATATTAGATGACTATGGATTACTAGAATCAAACATTAATAAGAAATTACCAAAATCTATGCAATTTGAACATTCTATTTCATTTATAGATGGAAAAACAATACCTAGATTTTATCTCGGTCAAAAAGAAATATTTCCACAACCTTTTCGAGGTTTAATTTTTTCACCAGATAAATCTCCTTTTAATTTAGATAGAAATTTTGTTAATCTTTTAAGAGGAGCAGATTTAAATAATTATGCTGTAGAAGATCTCATAAAATATAAAGCTATGTTAGACAGAGAGTTGGTGCAGTAAAATCTCTTAGACGTTATAAACAATTAGAAAATTTATTATCAACGGGAGTTAAAGTAGGGAAAGGTTTATCTGAAAAACAGAAAACTGAAACAACTGTATTTTTACCAGATGATCCACAAGAATTACTAAATAGATTAAATATTTTAATATCTGCAATAAAAGAAGGACATAATTCTAGATTCAATGAAATTCATGCTATATTGAAAAGACTGTTAGAAAAGAAGATTCTAAATGAAGAGGATTATAAAAGTGTAGCTGAAATATGTTGTTTCTAATTTTTTATAAAAAATATTTATTTAAATTTTTTAGTTAAAAAATGTGTTCAGCAGATTTAGACAAAATTAATAATCATTTAGAAAATCTAACAGAGATTTTGGGTTCATCAAAATTTAGTACGACGTTAAAAATTATAACAACTACTTCATCACACACTTGTAATTTAGAACCCATTCTACATTTAGAACAAAATAAAAATTATCAAATTGCATTGACTAGTTTCTCCACATTTAACACTATTCAAAACGTTATCAAAGATGTGAATGATCAATTTAGATATTCTACTGATAAAGGCAAAACATGGAAAATATTAACTTTTCTTCCTGGTTCTTACGAAGTTGAAACAATATCAAATGAAATTAAGAGACATTTAGGTATACCATTTAAAGATAAGAAACAATTACATTTTGCAGTTGAACCGGCAGTTAATAAATTTTCTCTTACTTTAGACGAAAATCATCAAGTTGATTTTAATCATGATAGATCATTGTCAAAGCTATTAGGATTTAATAAACAAACCTATAGTCAAGGTTATCATTTAGGTGAGAAGATTCCAAAAATAACTGAAATAAATTCAATTGTTGTACATTGTGACATTATTGAAGGAGGATATATAAATGGTAAATTGTCAAATTTAATATTCAGTTTTCCAGCTTTTACTGTACCCATTGGTTATAGATTAAATGTATTTCCACAAACATTAATATATTTCCCTATTACAAGAAAAACTATTAACAACATTAACATTAGAATCACTGATGAGAAAGGACAAGAAATAAATTTTGGAGGTGAAGAGATTATGATAGATCTTTTGGTTCGGGAGGTATAAACTCCCACGCGAAGCTAGAGAAGTTTAATTTTCGTCTTCTTCTTTAGAAATAAAAATAAAATAAAAATAAATTTTTTTATTAAAAAATGAGTGAAGTACTACCATTAAATAAAAAAAAACTTAAATTTAATCATCATCCAAATTTATCTAATAAAGTTTTGTCAGTTATTTGTGGAAGATCAGGTTGCGGAAAAACGTATCTATTATTTAAAATTTTAACAACTCCAAATTTTTTGGATTATAACAATCTTATAATTTATACAACAACGGCAGAACAACCCGTCTATCAATTTTTAAAATATGGATTTGAAAATAATCTTAAAAAAACAGCAATTGCTTCATTATTCAAAGAATATGAAAAATCTGAAGATGAAGAAGAAATAAGTTCGTGGTGTGAAGAAGCAGCAAAAAATAATCAGTTAGTAGAATCTAATAAAAATAACCATATAAAGATACAATTAATAGATGATAGTGGTAATATGCAAGATCCTAGTAAACTAGATAAAACAATGAAACATTGTGTAATTTTTGATGATTGTGTTAATGATAGAAATCAGTCAGTTCAGAGAAATTATTTCACAAGAGGTAGACATAATAACTGTAGTGTATTTTATTTAACACAAAGTATGTATTCATTAGACGGAAGTGTTATTAGAAAGAATGCAAATATATTTATACTATTTGAAATAAATGCAAGAAACTTAAGTGATTTGTTAAGAGATTTATGCGTAAGAAATAAAGATGAATTTAAACAATCGTGTAATAATGCTTGGTCAAAAGATTATGGCTTCATTACAATTAATATTGATAAAAAAATTCATGAAAGAGTTATCGAAAATATTTTCGCGGAGTGATAAAAATATACAAATATAGTGTTACAATATTTTTTTTTATTTTATATATATATCAAATTTGTCTATCTTAGAAATTAGAAAATTAAAAAGGTTCAGTAGTTATTCCATCAGGTAAAATTTTTCTTTTATCATCAAATGGATCTAATGCTAATTTATGTTCTTCTTTTAAATACATGTTATGTTTTTTTGAATTAAGTCTATAATTACATGCTGTTTTTATTTCATTATTAAATAATGCATTTTTATAATCTTGAAATGTTATTTGATTAGCCACTGATGCCTTTGAAATTCCTTTTAATGTTTTATGTGTTTTAATATTATTAGTTGTATCATAACAGTAACATTTAGATTTTAAAAATATAGCTTCTGTTATGAAATCTTCATTTCCTTCTAATTCATCTTTTACTTTACATAAATCAGAAGGATGAATGATATCTTTTATTTTATTAATTTCTTCATCAAGTGAAGAATTATACGGTATTGTTAATTCTAAGAAAACAGAATCGGTATCTGTAAAGTGTAATTTATAGTTTTTGCCATAAGAAGGTGCTAAATAATCATATATAAATCTATACATAAATAGTTTAGCTAATTCTAATATAGTGAATCCAATAAAATTAAACTTATCATGTTTTACGCTAATTCGACGTAAATGTACAGCACATAGTTCATCACTAAATCTAGTAGTTCTTTTATATGTAGGTTTCCTTGTTAAATTTTGAAATCTATCTCTATCATAAACTATTTCAATATTTTGTCTATTACGCACATTTTCTAAAGTCTTACCATAAAATGCATTATTCATTAATTTGAAGAACACGTTTCCAAAATCATCTTTATTTCTTTTAGCTATTTTACGTTTTTCAATATTGAACTCTATATAATTTTTTAACCACCTAGATTTTTGATAAAATAGTTTTCGATGTATTTTGGTGAGAATCATTCCATGTTCTAAATACCAATCTAGCATTCTTCCTTCAACAACATACTTTCCTTTATTACTTTGTGTTAACATAAGTTTTTTTGTTGGTCTGTATTTCTTAGGAATTAAAGATTTTTGATAATCTGAAAAATCTTCTATATTGGGAATTTTGTTTTCGGGACAGAAAGGAAAATATTTTGTTTTATCTTTTATTTCATCAGGATATACTAAATCAACTTCATATATATAACCATGATTATAATCTCCATCATAGGTTTTTTGATAATCAAGAATGTTACACCATGACATTTCACCTGTTGGTAATTCTTGTATCATGCAAGAAGAATATAAGCTATTAAAATCATAATATAACAAATAGTTTTCTCTCATGATTTCATCAACTGCTGCTTGACTATCTTCATTTGGTATAAGTCCTTCTATATTTTGATTAAACAATTTTATAAACTGATCGCTTTCTTCTGGAGATAAAGGTTTCATTATTCCATAATCATCAGGATTTACTTTTTTATTGTAACACTGTATATAACGATTACCTAAAACTGATGAAACTCCACCTCTAATTCCAGATTCAAAAAATAATAATTTATCATATGTATTTTCTTTATAATGTTTAAGTTTAACATTTGTATGTTTTAATCCTGCTAACCATGTTAAACCTGGTGTAGAATAACAATAACATGGATCTATTCCGTAATATTCTAAACACATATCACGAAAGTTTTCAAAAAGATCAGCTAGTATTAATACATCTATCTGAAGATATTTCATTGTATAATCATACATTGTTTTACAATTTAACTCTCTCCAATTCTTTTCAGCTTCTGCATAGTCTTCGTCAGATAATTTTGATTGTTTTAATGTTGATTTAAATTTATTTATTGGAGGAAGTTGTTCTTCTTCCATAATTTTATTCACAGAATTAAAATCAGTCTTCGACTGTGAACCACAGGTTTTATCTCCAGTTATACCAGTCTTCGACTGTGAGCCGCAGGCTATATACTCATACGGAAATATTCCTTTTAAAGGTTTTAAATTATATTTATTTAATATTTTACATTGTTCAGATTTCAAAGTTTTTCCCATAACATCTAATGAATAAGGAGTAAAAAATCTAAATGCATCTAAAATTCTAATACAACCTAATTGCATTGAAAAATATTCTTCTTCTGTTTTACATAGTACATTTATTTGTTGTTGTTGTAATTTTTCAGATGAAAATAAATCTTTCATTACTAGATGGAAATCATATTTAGAACCATTATAGAAATATAAAGGAACAAAGTTATATTTAAATTTATTAGCATTAAGATTACAAGAATTATGTGCTGCACCTCTATATAATCCATTTAGATGATCATGATCTTTTACCTTATCAAGATATCTACCTTTGCCATTTTTATAATTTTTTGTAAATTCTCTTCCACAGTAATAACATTTTGTTTCATTAATAAAATTCAATTTTTCTTTTTCTGTTAATGGCATCATCGGTATATTTGTTTCAAGCAATTGTGAAAAATAATTTTGTAATTCTTCTACTTTCTTTGTAAACATTTCTGAACTATCTTCACCATAGTATTGAAAATATTCTGACTTAAATAATTCAGGATAATTTGAATGAATGTACATTCCCCAACATAATGGTTTTTGTTCAAATAAATATTTTTCTTTACTTTGTTCAGATGCACTTTTTTCATAATTAAAAACCGAAGGTTCTAATTGGCCCGTACCATTTTCAGAATTATCATTTTTAGAATCGGGTGAAGCCCTGGAACTTTCCGTTTGATTTTGTGTCATATTAACATTATATGCTTCAAAATCACAATAAATAGTAAAGGGTACTTTATTTTTAAAATACCATTTATTATATTCTAAATAATCATCTTTAGGAAAAGTATTTTGAACTGCTTCGTTTTGTTGACAATTCTCCAAATGTCTATTCATTTCTTCTAAAGTTCTAAAACTTGTCATACATTGAAGACAAGGAAAATTTTTATTATCTGAAGTTTTTGTAAATATAGAAACATCTTTACACAATATAAAATGTCCCTGATAATATAATATATTCGCTTGTGCTGGTTGTTTTGACTGTTCTAGTTTTTCAAATTTATCTTGATATATTTCATGTGTTTCATTAATTTCTTTTGTAATATTAAATGTATTTTGATAATAATTTTGATTTAATATTTGTAGCTGATAAATATATTCTTTATCATATTGTTCTTTATATTGTTGTAGACATTTTTTTAAACATTCATTTAATCGGAGCGAAGCTCCTCTGGCTTTAGCCGATTCTTTATTTTCTTCATTATTTAATTCTTTATTATTTAATTTTTTATTATTTTCTTCATTTAATTTTTGAATTGTTTCTATCTTATTTTGATATTTATGGTGATATTCTTGTAGTAACATTTTTGTTTGTTGTTGATAATCTATTTTACATTTTTGTAAACTTTCATTTAAATTTTCTAATTTTTGTTGATATTCTGAAGATAAAGATGAATATTTGTAATTATAATCATCAGTACGTCCTTTATAATTATTATGATTAATCATTATTGGTGATAGTGTTTTAACAAGTTCAAATTTTTCAGTACATATTATATTTCCTTGGTAAAAAATATTATGATGCATATAATTTCCTCTATCATTATATACTATTTCTGATTGGCATAAATTTTTATTATTCAAATAAAATTTTTTTGAATCTGAGTAAAGTGGAGTAATTTTACCAATAGAAACATAATTCACATTTAATTCAAAAACATTTACTTCAATTAAATTTTTATTCTTTTTATGAAACTTTATTAATCTATTATAATCATATGGAAATTCATCTAAGCCATCAGAAAGATCAAATTCATTTATGTATTCTTCTTTATTATAATGACTTAGTCTTTCTTTATGATATTCTGCAGGATGTAAATGTGCTATAATACTCCACAGAAAACAATAATCATCTTCATTTTTTATGTTGATTATTTGTGGTGAACTGAAAGGTAAAGGAACATAACTACCACCAGTATTATTTTTATATTTATCAATTACTATTTTCTTAGATAGTATTTTAACAAATCTCCAACCAGATTCACGTAACTGGGCTTCAATTATACAATTTTCTAATTTAAGTATCATCGATTCAAATATGGGTTGTATATCATTTACATTATGAATTTCTTGTGAATTTGTAAAATGTCCTTGTATTATTTCTTCAGGAATTCCATCAGGTCCATTTTTTGTATAAAGTACTTCTACATTCATATAACATTTGAAAGATTTCTTAAATATATTATAAAAGTTGGTTAGAATATCAGAAAAAGTTTTATCGGTTTCATTATATTCAAAAGACTGATTAAATAAATATTTTATATCTGTTACGGCTTCATCGTTTCGTTCAGCTTCATCAAATTCATCAGTATCGCTAAATAAATATCTTCCATCTGGTACGGGCGAAGCCCTAGAACCTTCGGTTTGTATGGTCTCATCTTCACTATTAAAAACTTTTTTATATTCCGAATGTGAATAATCATCAAACATTTTTTTAACTTTTATATCAGTAGGCAATGTTTCTAGATAGTTTTTATAACTATTTAATTTTAATATATTTCCTTCATCAACTCGTTCTACATTTTGTAAATGCAATTTACTATTTAAATGAGATTGATAACTTCTTTTTGTTTGCAACTTTTTTTTACATAAGACACAATAAAACTTGGTATTTTCCATTTTTTTTATTTTTTTAGAGAAAATTTAAGAAAAAAATTGTGTTTTAATTTTAGATATAAACATTCTAATATCTAGGACTTGAGTGTTATTTTATATTATTATATATTTCACGTTCTTTAGTTATTTTTGCTTTATCATATTAAGTTTAATCATATTAAGTTTTATCATATTAAGTTTCATCATATAATGTTTTATCAAAAGATAATTTAAATTTATTTTCACTAACTATTGATTCTTCATCATCATAAATTGATTCTTCATCATCATCATAAATTGTTTCTTCATCATCATAAATTACACTTTTTGGTATAGGATGCCCTTCCATGATAGGATACCATTCTCTTATTGGAATATCTAATTCTAAATTACATCTTTTATCTGATAATAATATAATAGAGAAAAATATTGGTCTTTGATCTCTTTTGGAAAATTTAATAACACCACTATAATCTGAATCACTTTTAGTTTTTATTAAAGATGATAAAATTTTAAATTGATTAGATGTAAATCCTAATTTAAATTTTGTAGACCCGACACATAGTTGTCTAACAGTATCTTCAACTATACCATCATTATTATTTTCAATTGTAAGAAAATGAAATTTAGATAAATTTTTATAATTACTAATATTTTTATAATCTTTTTTACCATTTACACCTTTTTCAGATGTTACAGAATCATCATTATTATCATAAGATTCTTTAAGATCGGGCAAAGCCCTAGAACCTTCGGTTCGTTTATTATGATTATGGTCATTGTTAATAGTATAAGGTGTAGACCACATATAAATTTTCTCTTGTTGAGCTAAACCATTCATATAAGATTTTAACAAATTAATATTTAAGTTTGAATATAATCCTATATACGTATCATCATCATATCTTTGCGGCATTTCTAATGTTTCTTGTTTATAAATTGTGTCTCTATAATAAACTTGACATAATAATTCTTCATTATGTTTTTTACTCTCTATGTGAATGTTATATTGATTTTGATCGTCAACAAATAATCTAATTTTTTCTTTCGAAAAAGATTTTAATTTTTTAACTAATTCTTTAATATTGATATAATTAATAATTTTAGTTTCTATCCAATCAGTATTACTAATCGGCAAAACTGCTCTGATAAACCCATAAACATTATTATGACCTATTATAACCATATTTTCTTTATTTAATTCCACATAAGCTACATCATTATATTTACTAACAATCTCCATAAATTTAATAAATGGATCCCCCGGAAATAAACAATAATTAGTTTCTATAGAAGGTAAACCTTTTGTTTGTTCTCTAAATATTTCGGCTTGTAATTGAAATAAAATATTAACATCTATACATGGATTATTATTATTATTATCAAAACATTTATTTTCAAATCCCGTTGATCTCGTCGAATAAGAAGAACAGGATGATGCGAGCGAATATAATTTTTTTAAATTTGGATTTTCCATTTTTTTATTTTTATTAGAAAAAATTTTATTTTTTTATTTTTATTAGAAAAAATTTTACTTTTTTATTGTTTTAAAAATGATGTTACCAAATGTTGGTGGAGGTGCATATATCCCGAATAATCGTGAATTAGAAATAGAGATAGAAAATTATATCATGAAAACTGGAGACGTTTTATCTGGTCCATTGCATCTTTCTATTCTTCCGCAACAAAATACAGAGTTGACAAATAAACAATATGTTGATACACAAATCAATGATTTAAAGGAAAAATATATAAACGATGTTTTGGTTCCACTGATGAACGAATTAAAGTTGCTTAAACTTAATGACAAATCATTAAACGAAAAATTATTAAAACTTGATAAAAAGGATAGAGAGCTAGAAGCAGATATAGCAAAACTTTTTAAAAAGATTTCAGAACAATCAAAAATTTTAATATTACTTTCTATAAAGTTAAAATCTGCAGTCATTAAAAATAAACATCAGATAAAAATGTTAAAAGAACAATTAGAAGATGAAATAGAAAAACTTCCTGAAAGAATTAAAAAAAATTTAAAGCAGTTACAAACTACATTCCAAAAAAGTGTTGATGAATTAAGTTCTAAAATTACTCAACAAATGAAAAAGATGAATAGAATAATAAATGAAGTAAACTCACTTAATGAAAAAGTTGATAAAATGAAAAATCTGAAAATCAATTTAGAAAATGAATTAAAGAAAAATTTACAAGAAAACTCTAAAGAAAATAAAGAACAGCTAGATTCTGTTAAAAGACAATTAGATGTTCTTAAAATTAAGTTAAATGCACTTAAAACGGCGTTGAAGATGAATCAGGTGAAAATGCAAGTTAATAGAAAAGAAATTAAAGTACATCACACGCTGCTTGACGCAATAGATAAAGTGCAACAGGCAATTAATAAAGTTATCTCGAAGTTGTTGTCCATTCACAAACGTAAATCTTAAACGGACCAAAGGTCCTCAGGTTACTAACCAATCGGAGCGAAGCTCCTCGAGGCTTTAGCCGATCGGACCAAAGGTCCTCAGGTTACTAACCAATCGTAGATATTTTTACCAAAAGTCAAATTTAATCCTAAAAAATGCCTATAATTTATAAACACAATCTTAAACATTTTGCATCAAATAATAAAATTGCTCATGAACCATCTCAGAAACCTGTGTACCATTATGATAGTGTAGAAACTGTCGGAACACAAAAGTTCCTAGGCACCGCAGGTGCCGTCCAAAAAGAAGGGGCTGGCATCTTTTCTGGTATTGGAAGTATCGTTAACTTAATTAAAAATAATAAAGATTTGATTACATCTGCTGCAAAAGGAGCAGCTGCTATAGGTAGTACAGCTAGTGCAATATCAAATGCTGTTAAGTCTCAGAACGAATTAAAACAACTAGAAGCTATTCGTAAACTTAGGAATGATTCCGAAGAACTAAAAAATTTAAAAAAACTTTCAGAGGAAACAAAAAATAAAATTGCTAACATAGCTGTGGGGGGTGAAACCTTGAGGAGCGGAGCTCCGTCTAATAGTAAACATAATGAAAATAAAAATAATAAAAAAACAATTGAAGAAATAAGAGGAAATGGCGTGAGTAGCAACCTTCGGTTTAACCAGCAAAGCTGTAGCGGAGCTGGTCTAGCAAAATTCTAAAATATATTTTTTAGTAAAATTTTTTTAGTAAAATTTTTTTAGTAAAATTCTAAAATTATATTTTAGCAAAATTTTTTTAGTAAAATTTTTTTAGTAAAATTATTTTAGCAGAATTTTTTCTGTCTGTGAGAAAAACAAAAAGTCAAATTATTTTTTATAAAAATGTCTTCGCTTATCGAAAATAAATTTAGATTAGACGATCCTCCGTTCGTCAGTTACAATCAAAAAAAGAATGACTATATAAGAATTGCTATGAATCCCGGATCTTCCAGTAGAGTAAATACTGGAGGAGATTTAATTTTTGAAGTTGATAATCAGCAGAGTTATTTATATCTACCTGATTCATTTTTACACTGTGAATATTCTTTGTATAGTGATGCCAATTTTACAACACCATTACCAGAAACCGATAATATTGCACTAGAGAATAATTTCTTTCCAAGATTATTTACACAAATGCGTTTAGATGTTGCAACTCAAAATATAGAAACAATAAGTGATTCTCCAGGTGTAATTGATACAATGCTTAGATTTGTAACAATTGGTGAAAATAATAAAAAGTATGAAATCGAAGGTTGGTTTCCTGATACTAATGATGGTATAATTGTTGATGATTTAACTCACGCTGGAACAGATGCAGCAGGAATTGCGAAAGATGTAGAAAATATTGCAAAACATTTAAATAAAACAAATAATGAAGCATATAAAGAAAGACGTGAATTTAACAAGAAAAGTAAACAGACAGTTAATTGGTCATTGTCTCCATTATTCGGATATTTAGATTATGATAAAATATCATATCAATTAAAATTTAAATTAATAATTCATCGTACAGCAAATAATGAATTAATCTTTTTTGGTAAGACTGGAAAAAAAGCATATTTAAAAATTGATAGACTTGAATGGTGGATTAAGCATATTACTCCTAGTTTAGAGATTGAAACAGCTATTGCAAAAAGATTAAATACTAACAAACCAATTCCAGTAAATTTTCTAAAGCGTACTGCTAGTTCAGTAACTTTTTCCGAACAAAGATTTAACTGGCATTTTACTAGAACTGCGAACACTCCAAGATATTTATTACTAACTTTTCAAAGAAATAATTCTCCAAGTTTTGATAAGAATAACAATATTTTTCATATTAATACAATTCGAAGTTTACAAGTTTCATTAAATCAAACCCGATATCCAATTGATCCATTAAGATTCGATGATACCAATAATCAATTTATGGAAGGATATGATTGTTATCGAAATCTTTGTACAGAATTTGGAGTTGAACCACAATTAACTCCTGGAGATTGGAGACATTTATATCCAATTTTCTGCTTCGATTTAAGTGCACAATCTGAAGATATTATTAAAAATGGTTGTGATGTTACAATTAATATTGAAAAGAAAGATTCCACAACTTCATTGATGGCTTATGGTTTATTGCTAGAAGATGTAAAATATTCTATTGAAATTCTTAATGGGAAGATGACTAGAATAGGCTAAAGCCCAAGACTTCGTCGTTTAATTAATTAAAATTTTTTCATAACTAGAATAGATTAAAAATTCTTAACTTAAAATTTTTCATAACTAGAATAGATTAAAATTTTTTGGTAACTTAAAATTTTTAGTAACTTGAAATTTTTTAATAACTAGAATAGATTAAAATTTTTTGGTAACTTAAAATTTTTTGGTAACTTGAAATTTTTTCATAACTAGAATAGATTTAAATTTTTGATAACTTAAAATTTTTTTATTAAAAATGTCGCAAGCGAAAAGTAATATTAATAATAAAACTGTTGAATTAAAATTACGTAATATTGTTGACAAAAATACCCCTAAAACTATTACGATTAACAAAAAAAAGTATTACATAAGTAAACCAATGATAGAGAATATACAATCACAAGAAGAAAAGAATGGCGGGATTCTCCCATTAATTCCACTAATAATAGGTGGCATAGCTGCAGCAGGAAGTGTTGCAGGTGGGACAGCTGGTATTGTCCAAGCAGTAAATAAAAATAAATCAGAGAAGGCAGCATTAGAAGAACAAAAACGTCATAATAGAGAGTTAGAGAAAGTTGCTAGGGGAGAAGGAGTAGTAGATAATTTTATTAGTAAATTAAAATTAGTTGATGAAGGAAAACGAGTTCTTAAAAATATTCTCCACAATGTTGATGATTTAATTGAAATTAAAGAAACTAAAGATGGTTCTGGAATATATCTAAGTCCTAGTATGATTCGGTAATAACCTCAGGACCTTTGGTTCTTTTCGGTAAAACATTTTTTTTTATCTTCTTAATTTTTTTATCTTTTAAAATGAATACTAAAAATTCCGAAAATTTAATTAAATTAAAAATTTCTAATTTAGATTTATTGAATTATCTATTAAACAAAAATAAAAACTCAAACTGTCAGCATATTGGAGGTGACAAGAACAAAGTTTCACACCACTTCGGTGGTGACATACAAAAAACATTAGAAAACTTTCCTGGATTTATTTGGAGTAAATATTCGAAAGAAAAACATCTTCCTGGTCATTCATATACTGGTCCAATGAACTCGATTAGATATAAGACTAGATGAGAATAATAATCCGAAACCAGGTGAAGAACCGATAAATAGAGTAGATGCCGCAGCTTACAGGCATGATTTAGCTTATCGAAATCATGATCTAAGTTCTCGACATGCAGCTGATAAGAAGATGATTCAAGAATTAGATAGTATTCAAAATCCTACATTTAGAGAAAAAATTGAAAGAATGTTTGTTAAGAAAGCTTTACAAGCTAAAATATTTTTCGGACAGGGTTTAAATGAAAATCATAATTCAGGCGTTTATGCATCTGAAATTCATAAAGAATATAGAAAGCCTAAATATTTATTAAAAGTAAAAGTATTTAATAAAGATGATATTTGGAGTGCTGATCTTATTCATATGCCGAATGAAAGGGACTACAAATACGCATTGACCGTTATAGATTTATATACACGATATGCTTGGGTAAAGCCTTTAAAAAATAAAAGTGGTCTATCAGTTAAATATGCGTTTGAAGAAATCTTTAAAGAAAGTAAGAGAAAGCCAAGGAAATTGTTTGTTGATAAAGGATCGGAATTTTATAACAGAAACGTTCAGCCACTATTTGAAATTGTTTATTCAACTGAAAATGCTGGGAAGGCCGTAGTGATAGAAAGATTCAATCGGACGTTAAAAAATAAAATTTTCAAGAAATTTACTCAGCAAGGAAATCAGAAATGGTTGAAGATATTACCAGGAGTTGTAGAAGAGTACAATAATAAAGTTCATTCTGGTATTGAAGAAACCCCAAAGAATGCTTCTGACGACCCTGATTTGATACGAAAGAAAATATTCGAGAATAATAATTTGAATGAGAGTAATCCGAATTTGCAGAAACTTAAGCCGAAATTTAAAATTGGAGATAGAGTTAGAATATTTAAATATAAGAACAAATTTGAAAAGGGCTTCGTCGGATACTGGACGAAAGAGATATTTGAAATTTGTAAAATAAATCAAACTTATCCGTTTACTTATGAAATTAAAGATTTAGATAATGAGGATATCAGAGGTCGTTTTTATCAAAATGAATTACAGAAAACAGAGCTTTAACCTTTAGGTGGCGCTTTAGCTAGCTTCGTTTGAGTTATAGATTGTTTAACTCTAACATAATATCTAGAAATGGTACTCCTTTTTGTAATTTAAATAAAACATAAAGACATAATTGTCCACAATAAGTTGTTCCCGGTTTTTGAATTTGAAACGTATTGTATGTTCCCGTTCCAAGTAATTCTTTTACTTCATTTGTAGGGGGCAAACCGTATGAATCGAACAATATTCTTCAGCCTCGGGCGATCAAAATAATAGTTTTGCTGATGATTTTTAACGCCTGCTGACCAATGTACGCCGTTTTGGTCTGAAGTGTGAAGATTCGTTATGAAATTTACAATTATTGATGGAACTTTATTCCGGGAACTGAAGGTTCCTGTTGGCTTATTTTTTAGGAATTGTAATTCGTCTCTCATTAGAACATGAAAATTCTTTATTCCTAATTCATTTGCGATTTTCTTTAGGTCGAAATTCGTTGTTGTCTGTGTTCCATATAATTTAAAAAACTCATTTATGTTGCTCATTTTATAATAAAAAAATTTCTTAAGGGAGCCCCTAGAAGTCAGAGGGGGGGTATTGATTTAAAACTGTTCTCTAATGATGTCTTTCCTTACTACTTAGTCAGAAGGGGTATTGATTTAAAACATTTTTATAATGATGACTTTCCTTACTACTTGGGGGAGGGGGGTATTGATTTAAAACTGGTCTCTAATGATGTCTTTCTTTACTACTTATTCAATTTTGAAATGTTTTAATTTAATCTAAATTTAAACGTTACATTGTTGCATTGTATTAGTAAAGTTGGTGTTTCGTACATCTTTTATCAATAGTAAGTCATTACTCATCAATATGTGTCAATTCTTTATTCCCAATTGCTTAGCAATCTCATTTAAATCGAAATTTAATGTGGTTTTGTTTGCCGTATATTTTTAGAATGTCTCTAATGTTTCTCATTTTAAATGGAATAAAATCTATTTCAGAACTTTCTCAAAAGAATTAGCGTGTAGCAGCTGTTAAAATTGTTTCAGCTGATAGGGGTGAAGGAAATCACAAACAATAGCGCATAATGCGAGTTGTGAAATCTCATTCACACTATGAGAACAAAAGAACAAGTACAATCTAAAGACAATAGACATATGAGAGAGAAGAGAAATGAATGAGCATTTCTCTTCATTTTGGTTTCAATAACAATCATTCATGCGACATTGCTTGAATGGAAAAATACACCAACTGTCGCGCCGATGTCAGAAAGTTTGTCGATAAACCTGTCGACATGGCGCGACAGTTGGTGTATTTTTCCATTAGCGTTCAAGGTCATTCTATTAAAAGCATATGGGAATTATTCTCATTGAAGACAAGCAATTGTTTTAAAGAATGCATTGTGAATACAATATTCCTGTAACAGACAGGAACGAGAGAGAGAGAGAAAGAAAGAAAGAAGACACGCTGCTCCGTAAAAGTTTAATTGAGATAACGAAGGATATATTCTTGAGGTTCCTTCCACTTTTGTTTCTTCCATTTCTGAAGTTCCTTCCACTTTTGTTTCATTCATTTCTGAAGTTCCTTCCATTTTTGTTTCTTCCATTTTTAAAGAAATATTTTTAACGGCGAAGCCCTGAACCTTCGGTTCGCTAGTCACATGATATATTTTAAAAACCTGAAAAATGGATAAAATTCATGAATTTGAAATTCTCAACTTTTATGATTTTCGGTGTCCGGTTTTACATGACCTGGAACGGTCATGATTTAAGCAATGAAAAATGTCATAATCACAAATTTGAGATTCTCAACTTTTATGATTTTTTCGGTGTCCTGGAACGGTCATGATTTTGGCGGGGGTGAAAATTGTAATTCTCAAATTTTGAGATTTTGAAAAATTTGAAAATTGGGTATTTTTAAAAACGCCCAAATCGGAGCGAAGCTCCTCTGGCTTTAGCCGATTTATGAATTTAGGTCTTCATAACCTGAAAAAGGGTTCAAATTCATGAATTTATGTCGTTTTTAAAAAGTACCATTTTTCAAAAAATGGTACTTTTTGAATGGACTAAATTCATGAATTTAGGTCTTAAAAACCTGAAAAAGGGACTAAATTCATAAATTTATGTCGTTTTTAAAGATACTATTTTTTTGAATTTTATGGTGTCCTGGAACGGTCTTTTGCCCATTACTAGTATGCGCTGCAATTATAATACACTGTAGTAAATAAATCCAGCGTGCCTTACCGTAAGTGAATTCCTCAAGAATCACAAATTCATGTATCCGTGACGCCTCCTCTAAACACCGCGGGAGGGGTAGCGGAGTATATCTTGGTAGCACTACTTGCGGTTTCACCAGAGCTGTAGTCTCTAAAGATCAGAAATAAACGCGGTTTAACGGCCACATCAGAATTCGCATTGCATGGATTAAAATGAAATTCGAATGAAATTCCATGATTTTCTTGGAATATGTCATCAGCATAATCGTGGGACACACCTTGTTGATTAACTGATCCATTCAGCAATTGTTTTTGCAATGCTTACTTCTCAAATATCGTTAAAGGTGCCTAAATAATTATCCATCTCTTATCTCCTTTGTTGACAAAAATCTATTCCTCAGTTGCCTTGATTTTCATTTTACACTTGAGACACTTCCAGGAAACTGACCAATTTCAAGCTAACAGGCGATATCATGCATAATGTATCATACCTGACAGTGTTTGACTGTGCTTTTGTGATGTAAATTTCTCATGCAGGAGGACCATATATTCCAAAATTCTGTGTAGATTCATGCAAGGCAGGGCACAAGGCCCAATTAAGCCTGATCGCATCACTCCATTAACAGAACGTCCTCATCTGTGCATTCCTGGTTGTTTTCAGGTTCTGATCTACCCAAGGCAATGCATCATTGATAATGAAGCCAATAATTTTCATTTGATGAGCATTCAACATTGTGAATCACAAAATCACAATATTAGCTCAGATGCAAAATCTAGGCTAGAAGTTAAAGTTTTGGAAATGAGTAGCAGCTTCTCCATATTTAAGATGCTTAGAGCTATTTGTATAGTATGCTGCCGATAAAGAGCTGATATGCTTCATAGATGCACGCAAGTGTAAGTCTTGTTTGAGTTAAAGCGTCGAACATTCGATCTTCTAAAATCTTGAACTCCATAATTGCCTTACCTTAAAATCAAAGCCAATTTGGTTACCTTAATTAATAGCCTAAAATATTCAGCTTTAATACGAAATGAAAATGGCTACATATTATTTACGATAGTGGGATATGCTACATGTAGACCTATGTCACAGGGGATGCCAAAAATATAATCAACTTGATTACTTTATCAATATATATTTAATTATATTATATATTTTTATCATTTTATTTCAGTTTCAAATCATTAATTTATATCTCATATAATGAGAATTCATTTTCATGTTGTAGGCCTACGTACGTACATGTATGTGAAAGAGTAAATGCAATTAAATATTGAATATTTTTGACCTATGAGGACCACCGATGGAAGTGTGTCTCATAGGTGGTCCGTCTATGGAGGTTTCATCAAGACTTAACTATTTAACTCAAGAAGCCGCAGTATTTGTATGTTGGCAGTCGGTGTCCTGCCAGCAACAAATATTATGTAATAACATTTTGTCAATATGCAATTTTATAGATCTCGTCCTTTGCCCGTAATCATGCATGACTTTCAAGCATATTTTATCCATGAGACATATCTATGAGACATGCATGTCATATCTATGAGAGATTCATATTTTTTCAATGAAATATCGATGATTTAATCATGTGTATCTAGAATTTTGCCATCGAATACATGAAATTTAACAGGGTTGCTAGAATCATGGTACCATCTGCATTGTAGGTTCATAGCACATTTTTGTCGTGGCTACATGTTGCACATGCATGGTACACAAGCATTGTAAAATTTACGAATATGCACGACTTACATTACTAATTGCAACACATTCGATTACATCACTAGTGAATTCCAATCACCTACATGTAACGCAAAAGTCGTAGTACAGCATCTTCGATGTATGAAATTGTACATTGCACAGAAGCATTAAGATACAAATTGATTAACAGTGTTTAAAACAGGGATGCGGAGTCCTATCATTTTGATAGGACTCCAACTCCGACTCTGGGTATATAAAGCCTAGTTTTTTTTTAAAAAAACTGGTAACCTACATCATAGATCATTATTAGGCTTACCTGAACCTATTTTTAGTGATCATTTCTGTATCAATCATCAATCATTTGCGATGAAAGTTTATCAAATGTCGCTTTACGTTCGATGGTCCTCCCATCTTGTTGATGTGCACTTCACACGGTTTTCTCCAGTCTCTATCAGGCAGGAGAATCCCCATCCTTCTCCAAAACACATGAGTACACTTTCGATTTTAATATGCGCTTTAGAGGAGCCATCACACATTATTAACGTGAGGGTAAGAGGTAATATTCTCAAATATGCTGCTATTTCATTTTTGTCTCTGATATGACCATTGGTGCGTAGGTGTAATCGAGGCTATTCTTGTCTTCTCTACTAAATCACTGAGTAAGAAGACAATCTTTTTTTCACTACGATTCATTCCCTCAACTATTACAAGCTTTGCATGCACTGCTGGCCCTCTACTTTTGTTTGACGGAGAAAGTTGACATCAAGACAGTGACAGCTATGTGCACGAGAATAAATAATTTGTTTGTATTATATCTCGGGTCTAGTTATAAATAGGCCGGAGTCCGGAGTCCTACTCCGACTTGCATCCCTGGTTTAAACTAAGGTATCATCAGATTTATAGCAATGTATTGAAGACAATCGCAAGTAAAATTCATGCACATTAATTAACAATTCAGACACATGAATCAGTCTGTAACACACTATTCAATCTCCGATCCAAAAACATCTCTGATGAATTCATGGACCAAAAAAGTGGAAAGAATAGTCTCCATTGTGCATGTGATCTGTAATTGTTAAAACAAGAGAAAAAGGGATTTTGTACGACTAACTAAGTATAATTCTAGAAGTATGAGAGATGTTGTGAATTTTCTAAATTTTCAAGAAATGTTTTAAGACGATTAAAGTGACAGCACAAGCGATTGTTTGGAAAAAGTCACTGAAACATTCTTTAAATGCTTTCTTAACGCAGCCTGTCAACCGGAAAGTTGCCATAGCAGCTCGTTGATGCCACTAAAAATGCTGCATTGATAATAGAAAAATGATATATGAGATTTGAATAAGAGACGATTGAACACTCATTCAGTTTATGCTTTCTAGAGTTTCCTTTTCATTAAAGCACGCTGGATTAAAGCAAATATATTATGACACGACACGCTTCTTCCCTTTCCACTACAAACTGAAAATATTTTTCTTTTGTTCTACATTCAAATTTCGAACATGACCGACCTTCCGCAAAAGTAGCCGTTTAAGAAAATGTTTGTTGCATTTGCAAAATTGCTGTTCTTAGAACTGATGATAATTGCAATTATCAAATTGAGTCTATCAAATTGAGCATGTTGAAAAAATATCCCAGCAGTGACCAACGTCTTAAGTCTTTCGTTGCACACTGCATGAATGGAATAGTTGATCGACAGTACTGCCCCTTTGGTTATTACAATATATAATGATTTTTTATCAGGCTTACCTGTATGCAAAGATCAGCAATGATAAAATCATATCATTTTATTCTGAGGAAAAATGATATAAAATGATCAAAACATTTTTGTTTCAATTATGTTTTCTAATCATAGATTCTTCGCATTTTGCATTGAACCAAATATAGTCTCTTTCGTTTGTTTTACCCATGTCCTTCCGCACTGGTTGATTTATGTAGCGAAAAGCAACAGGCTATTGTCTGTCAGTCAGTCTGTCTATCGCACAGATTGACAATGATTGAACACTGAACTCAATATAATAGCTGTCTTGATGTTTTTGAAGTCTTGATTGTAATCTAAATATTTTTAGACGTTTTTCGTACTTTAGATTCTATTGGCCTAACCAATTATGTTGTAGGCATATTTGTAATTCGAGTTAAGTCTAAAATAAGACTTGCGATGTCTAATGTATAGGCCATGGGCCCTACCTAAGTTTTGATATACAAGAAGCGTTGCATGACTACTGCTTTCTTCGGTCTTCCATTATTTGGAATATATCGATGCTGCATGCAATCCAATTTCAATTTCATTGCTAAGAGCAGTAATAGCATGGTAGTGCAAATCGAAAAGTTCGTATGACTAGATCTAATTACGGTGCGCAGCCAAACGTATATTTCACTAAAAAATGGATATTTCATTATAAAAAATAAAATGATATCATTGCTGATCATGGCCTGCTTTTTCATCCACGTTGTCATTATGATATAGCCTACTGTTGACATCAGAATAACACTCGTATTTCTTCTCGAAACGTAAGATACAATTGTCGCTTTTTGATCAGTTTTTTTGGTCGTTCCTTTGGTTGTTGGTCCCGCAATATTTGCAGCGAACGACCAATGCAATGATTGTAACAGGTTGATTAACATATTAGTCCGGGAGCCAGCGTGAAGTTGTGCAGGGAACGAGGTAGTACACAAAACTTTCACATAGCATAGTACACCTCCTTAAACCTCCTCGTTAAAGTATATCAACAATTTTCCTGAAATTTCTATGTTAATATTTGCAGTTACACCAACGAAAAGTGTCTGTTTGTACACTTTACTTCATCCTCTGTCACTGAATGCAGCGCTGTCATCAACTAAATCATACATAAAGAAGATTTTTGACCACGTTCTCATGTCTATTGGGTAATTTCTGTTTTCATGGTTTTTATTAACAAATGCCATTCAATATTTGAAGGAAGTGCGTTACAGAAAACTTGGTTAGTTTATCATGAACTAGTTTTATTTCTCAATTTCATAATTTAGGATAAATGAAATTGACACAAAAATAATGCTCCCATTTGAAAATCTCAACATCGATACGTCCCAAATGTCACCTATAGCAAGTGAAAACATTAATTGAACGATTGATGAGTTTATTACACATCTTTCTTTTGAAATATTCATGCTCAAGATATTTCAGATGATGCGACATCAACACAAAAGTCAATGAGATTTTTCACAGACATATGACGGTGAAACAAAGTCAATGCTTTAGGAAGTTATCATCAGCGATCATTAACTCTCCGATCGAACAAAAAACGCGACAGGGCGAAACATCAAAACTCACGCATCACACATTACATCTCATTTCTACTAACAATACGATTTTTCTGAAGATGATATTAAAAACTATTTGTTTGGAGTAGAAATTGGAAGTCGATCCTGATGGAAGGCGATATGTTGTTGACTCAAATAATTTGAACAAAAGAAAATTCTATCGATAGGCACAATGATAGCAGAGGTCATCAGCGGTTAATTTAATGCACTTCTCGTGGAACCACAACAGACAGTGTGCACATTGAATCTGAAAGAGGAAAAAAGTAAATAGGGCATTTAATGTTGCAGCAGTTAACTCAATAATTATATAGAATCGCATGCGATCAGATTAATTCGTATATATGGCCCGCATTTTATGCATTTATAAATTCGAAAATCCATTTATGCAGATAAAAAACCGTTTCATGCATTTATAAATTCAAATATTAATATGCACATATTTTATCACATTTGAATCATATAAAATTGACAGAGCTGATGCTATACAATATACTTGTACTATGATAGATAAATTGAGCTTCGAATTCTGTTGATATAACTGTGGCATAGATGCATATTATTGGTATAACAGAAAGTGATTTATACAATGAAAGCTGTACGTATGGGTACTACTTGAAAATTCTATTGCAGATTAAGCTGGACTATAACTACGTGTATAGGCCTAATATTGCAGGCGATAGGAATGCTAAGCAAATATGTTGACTGCAGTTTTCGCATGTGAAAGAGAGTTGATTCAAATATCTTTGATTGAGTGAATGAAGTACTTGACGACCAACCAGAATTTTCTTGTATAGAACCCCTTCGGTTGTTGGATTTTACATTTGTCAGACTAGAGTTATTAGTCCATTAGGTATAAAAGAATAAACTTCATGCTTAATGTTCAAGAAAACATGGAACATGCACTTTTGCTTAAAAAGTATGTTGATACTAAAAATCTCAGTTGCAAACCTTGCAAACAATAACCGAACCAAAGAAAGTTTTTCCTACCGGTCCTATCATCCCTTGCATTTTCTTTATCATGATTTTTCAAGAATGAATGAGTTTGCTCATATTTCACAAAGAGTCTATTACAAATGCAACGTACCCAAGTATCAATTTTGGCACCTTGATTGAATGAGCAGTCTTTTTCACCACAATGCCGACAAAGGGATTCGCTCTCATTGGCGCAATCTATCAAAAATCGCCACATGACAATTCGCTGTCGGTTTAATGACGCAACATCGTTTAAGAATTCCAAACTTCGGCGCCGTCCAAAATTGTATTCACCAAATATCATGCAGATGATGCCGCAACTGCTGCCATCTGATGGTCCTTGGACTGAATGCTCCGGTTGGGACGAGTGCCATTCATTCTTTGGAATTTTGAACTCCCTTCTTGAAAACTCTCTGTGAAGATTGTAAATAAATTCATATAATATTATGAACATTTACATTGTATGTCATCTACAAATATTTGAAGTGACAAAAGCAGAACCCTCTCATTATTAATAAGCAACACCAATAGTATTTTTGCTCCGCTAACCGCTGATTTGGTAAAGCAATCAGCCCTAATCCTGAAGTCAGCTGAATCTAATAAACGATTAACACACCCGTGAAAGATCTTCGGCTTACTGTATCATATTCATCTACTATGTTTCTTCTGTTCATCAAATTTTAGTATTTTCAATTTTCATCACATAATTAAATCTTTAGTATACTACATTTTCATGTTTTATCAACTATTTTCTATGTCATCAAACCAGAAGCTACATGTATACTCGAATGAAAATCGGGCTCTCAGCTATGAAACGATAATACCTGTATTTTGCTTTCACATCATCTTCAATTGACATTAATCAATAATCCCTTTCATGATTTTCAATTTATCTCATATGGCACGATGCTCTTGTCTAAGATGACACATTTCAAAGGAAGTATAATAACATAGACCAGTATACTGATGGTCTCAACTAACATTTGGGTAACCAACATTTTGGTTATCGCTTGATTTACAGCTTAATTAGACCAAATCACTGCATTCAGCTCCACGTCGATTCCGCACGTTCGACTCCTTCATGTGAGTGCTTTTATGCTATTTCGTCAAATCGAACAATTTAAAATTGTCAGGGGGATTAAGCAGCCCTACTGTATGAATCTACTCGACCTTTCTTCTAGGTGACAATTATCATTTAAGGTCCTCTACATGACGATAGTAAAATTTTTCTTAATTTCCGAATAATTGAACTTATTTTGTCAATGCTCTCAAAAGACACGCAAAGATGTTATTATAAATCAACCATCGACAAAAATCTATCAGGATGCCACCTTTGCATTCAGGCATTATCATAGAAATAGATTGCTTATCTGAAGTTGACGAATGGAAATTGACTCATGGTCACGGCTCATCCAGGTGAACTAAGTTGGGGCATGAACCACCAATGAAAAGCTTAGAATTGTACATGTGACTGATTCTAACACAGCCGTTGGCAAGTGTATCTAAGTGATAATGCGTGTGATTTTTGTGTCACTATTATGTATTGCATGAAGCTTTACTTCCATTCTAGAGTTTTTATTGCTATCAATTTCTATGGGCATATAACAGCAGAAAATCAAAAAATTTGATGGTAAACTACAAAATACGAGGAATTGTAGACTTAGAAAAAAGCAATCAATGTCAATATATCGATAGGAATTGAGAGAGCTCGAAAAACATCTGTAAAGGATTACGGCAATACGGACAGTTTCCAGCTGCGCCACGTGCCGGACAGGCTGCGTCTGCCCATCAATCATCGCTGCTCCTTCACTCGCCGGCCGTTGACCCTCGATGACCAGAGACGTGTCATTGTCATGAATCACCAGTTTTATCTCATTAAACGTGATTGATGGACTTACACTTTTGCAATTGCTGTAGACTCTAGCTAGTCGTTAGATGTAAGAGAAAGTGCATCTCTCTCTCCGAAAATAAAACTTGTCAAACCATACATACAGTCCTTTGTATTTATCACCGAGTCTATTTCACTGAATTTCACTGTTTGTTTCTCCTGTCAATTCCTCTCACATCGTAAATTTAGTATGCTTCAACTTTTGCATTTCCTGAACTTTAATCGAGCTTCATTATGTCCCTACTCCAGCGGTGATTTTCAGTTCAGCTTGTGTTTATTACTTCCGTGTGTTATTGCCTACATCATCATCATCTCAGGGAACACACTTCACAGCCACTTGTTTATCCTAATGGCGGTGGTAACATTAATCATGGATTCCTTAATAGTAGTGGCCATAGTTAAGGAATCCATGCATTAATTCACGAGACAACGAAATTCTTGTTTAATGACCGCTCTTCCACAGTTCAACGCACAAAGGCAGTCTTAAAATAAACAAGCAAATTCTCAAGGATTCCGCTGTCATAAACTGAACTGTAATGAATGTACATTACCTAGGCAAAGGTCCATCACCCCTAGGTCAAGGAGATAACAGCTGCACTGACGCAGCAATCGTAGAGATTATCAAAGAATAACCGATTAGTTGTTCACTCTTTCTTTTGCAACACTACGTGCCGAAATACTTGTTCCCCGTTCTATGTGATGCTGATTAGTTATTTTGTAGCCGAAAACATATGTTTCTGTTATAAATTAGATTTATAGATTTTATAAATTTCCATAACTTACATCCATAGTCTGTAATACTCCGGACCATACTGAATTTCCTTCCACCGCATTGGATCAAAGTATGTGAACGTCCTTTCTTGGAAGTTCACAAAGAAAGCTGAATAATGATGGCTCCGCCAAATAATACCCATCATTGTCCCGGTGTCCTTCTGGAGATGAAATGCTGTGCAGTTCAAGAAGTTAATAAATATGACTTACTTAATTCAATTAAATAGCAAATAAGTGTTCCGTAAGTACAGTCCGAATTAAGGTCATGACGAAAATACATGCATCAAAGTCTGATTAAATTATACTTCAATAAGGAGATGACAAGCTCGAATTATAATTACTATCACCATCCTCATTCCTCCAATTGTTCATTTTTCCATAATCAATACTTACATTTAGGTCACAATGCCAATGCCATTGATCATTGAATATGGTAAATAACTGTTATTACTTGTAAAACGTTTCATGTACATGTACTAATGATTTGTAAATACACATTCACCATGTTCTACTTACATCCACGTCTACAGACAACTTTCTTCTGAAACCTTCGGATATTTTCACTACCCCGAACACCATGTCACTTTCCCCAGTGTGTAGCAACAGACTTTTTTCGCAGGAGTTTTCGGCCATGACGGTCAGTATATAAATGTGCACCATCTAAGAGAGGGAAATAAGAATAATTGAGGATCGAGTGATAGAAGCATAATGCGTTTGTTATGGTCAGGGTTGCCGTGGGTATGGGGATTCTGTGAATATACCCATGGGTATGGGTTGGGTATGGGTATTGAGGCCATCCCCACTGCGCTTCTACCGCCATTTTCGATGGCGGCTTTTCTGACAGTTAGTTTAGAAAGTTATGAAACGATACGTAGTCACATGCATTACTAACTGGTCTGCTTGATTTAACTTGCATGAACGAGGCAAGATAGATTGCAGAAATGTTCATTCAAATCGCAATTCTCGACGAATTTAGCATGAATTCGAATGGTAAGTACAACTGATTTACAACTTTAGTAAACTATAAGGACATAGGTGATTGACGGAGGCATTCGCCAATTCAACATTATTCAGCAGAAGAGGTATTTGGCCAGTTGCCACTACATCTTAGATTAAGTATCAGACTATTAATTTCGACTGTTGTACCTCAAAGCCATTTTGAGAAATAAAAGTGAATCTAATAAACGGTAAATAAAATAAAAAATCTGTTAATTGCTTGACGTGGTTCATGATGCAACTGAAACATGGAAAGTGACATGAAATACATAGGAAACGTACGTCGCTTTGTAACCAAGAACCATCAATTATCAAGCTGTCGCGCATCTCTCTCGTAATCTTACAGTGCCCGACCATGAAGCAAGCTTTCAGTTTTGATGGCATCTCTGTAATAAAAAACGAAAATCATGATCGATATCAGAAAAACTATCAGAAGCATATTTACCTTCTTCCTTTCTTCGTTTACTGGAGACGGAACGCTGCGACCTGCCGACATGAGTACTCCGGTTAAATTTAATGAACGAATACTTTACAAAATTCTAAAGTTCTCATGGATTATGGAAACCAAGAAACAGTTATGAAGTTACGAAAACATTTAAAGTCACGCCATGTTTATGAGATGAAGATGTGAAACCATGTATATTTCTTATTATCAGTGTCAGCACTTTAATGAAAGAGATGATGAAATACAGTCCTGAAGTCATCGAACTTTGCACCAAAATCACAATAATGTCTTATACCTAAATTTAAGATAGTAGGCTACATAATTCGCACATGTGGCATTAAAATATCGCATGTCAAGAAAGAGAGATGCAGATGAAACTCACTTCATCGCAGTCGGCTCATCAGGCACCACCACCTCTGCTTCCGATCTGCAACATGTCCACATTATCGTTGCCGAAAATTAAAGCACATGATAAATTCATAATTATACAAACACTTACGTCAAGGTTGTTTTGTTCTCGGGCGGCCAATCCCCAGCTGGAGTCCTGCAATGGAACGATCAATTAATTATAAAAAAATCAATTAATGAATGCTTCTACCAGTATGTGGCTAATGAGTCCTGTCGACAATGCTCAAAAAGGAATGATTGAAATCAGAAAGTCTTTTGAATTTAGTTAATTCTCAAGTTTTCCTGTTACGTTGAGACCTCAGATGTGCGGCTAATCAAGGATCTTCTTAAACGTGGACGCATTTCCCAAACCAAATCCCAATTAGGTTCCAAATCTCAACGGCAAGTAAATGATTGCCAAATGATTTCGACAACTGTCACAATTCACGATTATTAACAACAGCTTTTAAGATAAATGGCTGCTAACATTTAATCAAAGAAGTTTTTGAGTTACCGATATACTGTCAAAGTAGCACTGGAATATTGCGGCATTGCAAGGCTTTAACTTCATTCAACACTTCCGGTCACCTATAGAATACTTACGCACATGCATGCTGAGATTCATCCACGTTCATTGATGGAGAATGTGCGAAAAGCGGACACCTGATAAAATGAAATTAATGTCAAGATTCAGAAGAAAATTCGCTTCGTCCAGGACTTACTCAGTGCCAATGCCTTCTTCCTCAGACATATGTAGCTGATCAGTAGGCAGCAACCTATGGAATAAGATATTGATTCTTTTTAATATGAGGATGCTGTCTTAATTGAGGATTAACAAATCAAGTAAATCAAACAACGTAAGTTATCTTTCCACAGATAAATGTAGAAACTATATTTTATTATAGAGAGCAATTAATCTAAACAACACTTACGGCTTTCTTTCATGCTTCCCGACGATAGCCTTCTTTGACGACAGATCGTTCGGCTGAAATAATAATGACATGAAGAACCGTGCATTTTCGGAATGTCTGATTTCATTGCTTTTTTGTAGTGATTAGCTATCACTTATGACTAATCATCTATAATAAAAAAAAACACATCTCTGCATCTCTGCTTCTCCCAGTAACTATGTCTAAATGAGGTTTGACTTTACGAGTATAACGAATGCATTGCTATGTTATCCTTTGTCTTATTGTATACCTACCGAGTTTATAGGGACAGCAATGGACTGTATATACGGACAGCAAATTCACCATGTGTATAGCAAATGCCAAATTTTTTCTGAAGCTATGGTAAAATTTCGTGTAGAACAGAGGAAGCGCACTATGAAGAGTATAGCTAAAAAGTTTTTCAGTGATGCATGGATGATGATGCGAAAATAGAAGATGAAGAAATACAACTCAATCGAAGTAGGCCTTTGTGTAATCTGAATTGAATTTGTGCTGGTCTACTAGCAAGTGTAAAAGCATAAGATGCTCACATGTAGCAGGAAACTCGTCATTTTTAAGTATTCTTTTTGATCATATTACAATATAGCAATGTTAATGCGATGTCTATACGACATTGAAAATGATTTTAGCATTAAGTACCACATCAACAACAAACACACATTAGGAATCACAGAGTCTCTCGTCATTTTGCGCGAGAATCCCGACTTGTGTTCGCAAAAAGATTTTATTTCCACCCTTTACTTACCTTGGTAGCTTGAGTCTCTGTTTTGCTTCTTCTAATATCTAGGTTATTTACTCAATTGTTATTAGTTCATATCTATTAAGTCTACTAGATTATAGGTTTGCATGCTCTCAATTTCATTCATAGATTTATTACTGTAGAATTATATGATTTCAGATTTTGTATTATATGGTTAGTTCATGTTTGCACTTGAATAAGAGTGGACGAAATGCATTGTGCAAGAATTAGTTTTTAATTTTATCAAAATGAATTTAGTGGCCTTATTTATTTATAAACTGAGTAAAGGGGAATCATTTTTTAAAGAAATTATGTTGGTCATTAATATGAACTTCAGGTGAGCATACATATTACATGTACATCAATGCCACTAATCACGGCAAGTAGTTTCTGGCAATGTGCAGAGGATTCTTATCAATTTCTTCATTTTCGATTTTGTATGAGATCGACTTTGTTGAAAGTTACAAACGGTTATCTCTCAAGTCTCAATGGAAGTCGATGGTCACTTAATTACTGCGGCACTTCAACCCAGATCCGGTCCAATCTACGAGAGGTATAGCCATCAATCAGCGGAAAACATGACAGGATCAATTCCCTGCATAAACAATTATTGCAGTAATTGAGAAATCTGCACACGCTTACTGATAATATCAAGGGTCTTTCATTATTTCCACACCTGTCCTTCCTCACTTGAATGACGGATCACAGCATCAATAACCTACAGATCTCATAGACATTCCCAATCCCAGATTATCACATATTTGCAAGTTTAAGTGAATGAAGAAAACTGAAATACAATTAGGCTATCCGGTGGGGGGGGGGAGCATCCCGACTCTGCATTCGCCACTGATCACAGCGACTGTCGTTCCAAACCGGTGCTGACTATAATGACACTTGAACATCACTGTGTGGACGGATATCGTTATCCTTGATAAGGATTAACTTGAACTTTTAGGTATATAGGACATTTTCTTGCATATACGTTTGTATTTTATGATAAATAAGAATAATACTGAATTTCAATTAATCAAGCTATAGATTTACACTACATACACGTATGTAGTGTACCCTTGAGACTGTCTGTGTAGAGACGAAACGCGTTGGGTGACTTGCACTCTTATTATTCAATAAAACGTCGTAAAGATTGGGAGAGAACCTGCTTTTTCTATATGTATTTTCATCAGAGATATGTAGCCAAGATATCCATGAAATGAATATCTTTGGCATAGAAGTATTACTCATCGGCGTATTTATCGGGGACATCTATGATTAATATAAGACAATTAATATCTATTAACTAGATAATTAACATCTATATCTTAGATCACAGATGTCCCTGTATTTATTTACAAGTGATGCTAAAAACTTAATGTTAAATATCCAATGTCAAACGGTTTCAATTCATTCAATGCTAAAATTTATGTCAATTAATTAACATAGAAAAGGTTAAATTTTTAATTACAATGACTAGATAGAGACATGTTTTGATATCTATTTATAGCTACCTGATGAAGTCACCTTTGATGTCTTTTTCCGTCATTACTGGTGTCTTTTTGCATTGGATACACCGGAGGAAATTTAGAGTCATCTATGACAGAATAACATTACTGGTGTCAAATCTCATAAACATTATAGGAATTATAGTAAATAATTAATAAAAACATAATTAATAAATTATAGTTCTGTTGAGGGCATGAATTGGAAGATATCCAAGGGCGCGCATCGCACGAAGATGTCTTCGAATTTATGCCCGACGACAGATAGCTATAATTTCTATTCATGCCTGAACTATCATTGATTAAAAAATACTTGTGACGTGGTCCATAGATGTCGCTGAAAGAGAAATAGCATTGAAATGATCATGTTTAAGATGGATATATGAAAACTGAGGGCATAAATGGGAAGCTTCAGCTCCATTGAAAATGCATTGAAATTGGCGGGTATAAATTGGAAATTTCCAGCTTATGACCGGCAACTTTGATAGAATGCTATGATGTGAAGGCATGAATGTGCCATAGCGCTGTAGCGACATGACCTACGTGTCAGCCTCAGCCTTCGGCCTCCAGATGGTACATCTGATTAGTATAAAAGGAGGATTTCGATTGTCATAACTTTCAGGGCCTCTATTCGGCCAAAATGATATTGAAGCATCGGTACCTACAAACATAAAAAACGAAATTATTGCATGTGAATCTCCCTTCCACATGACTGATTGCTAGACGGACCTCAAATTAGTTTCCTTTGTTTAAATCACATAATTGTTTACACTCAAAACTAATTCACAGTAATTCAACAATCAATAACAAACATGCAAGCACCATTTACGTAAATCAGGTTTCCGCAACCATGGCATAGGTATCAATAGCCTACATGTACGCATTCATATGAGATGCTAGGAAATTTTAAGCAGTCTGAATAACGATGAATTTTGTCGCTTTGTTCAAGCTGACCGGATCAATTTTGTGATTCACTTGCCATCAATCGAAATCATAAAACAAGTGCACATCTAACTCTACGAAAAAAATTGGTCACGGAATGAATTTCAACTTTAGACCAACGGGTGGTCAAGCTACGTAATATTTCTACACGGTGCCCATGGACTGGTGACCATGTCTACCGGCTTATGACTTCCTCTGCTTGCCTCAAACCTCAGAAAATCTGCAAACATTAGTTTCATGTCGTTGTCGAACAAACCATCGGGAACAGCAACGTAAATGCATTACTAATGACATGAATAAAAGGTGCAACTCGAACTTTTATGATCCGACAATCGGTCATCTGCTTATACTTCAGTTCTTTGTAAAGGTAAGAGTCTACTGTTACAAAAGCATGATTATGAAGTAAACCTGTATTCACATCGCTTATTTCAACTTCTGAACATTGTACTCTTTCAAATAGCAAACTACTTGGGTGATCAAATACCGAAAGTATCACATGGTTGCGGAATACGTCTACTAAAGTAACCCTAGTGCTCTGCGCATGCAACACTACCCTAAGCCACTGTGTTCGGGACAATTGTGAGAATGAAACATCTATTCTTTTGCATGACAGCATACAAAATTATCTGTGTAAGATACAAGTTAAATGACTTTTATTTCATGGCCAACCAGATTAAGATGATCCGGCATAATAGATAGTAACATCGGCAGAATACAGAAATAGAAATTGTAAAAATAGGAATTCAAAGATTGTTTAGACAAGTGTAACACATGAGTGACGCACTCAGTGAAAAGTGTCTCGGTCACCAGAATAACAATACATAAGAATTATGCGTTGTTATAAACACTTCACTTATTTCAGTTTAGCAATTATATAATTGGGAACTCAAAAATACAAAATTGAAAAATCGAAATCGATTTGACAATGCTGCTATGCGGTCAGCATTTTCAGTTAAGTTCCTCAGGTAATCATTAAGTGTTCATTTCAAAACGAAATACCGATATTTTGTTTAAGTTGATGTAATAGCAACAAACAAAATGTGCTTTTTGGAAACACATCGAACTTTTTGGATTGTTTATACAAAGAATAATCTGGTGTTTAATTTGTGATAATTGTCCCGCCACGAAGTTATATGGTTAACATAAAAGCGCAATCAATGAAATGTACCTTTGGCAGGGTTCCTGAAAATATAATAAATAAATCAGTGGAATGGGTACCGTTCATCTTCTCAGGGACAATGCCAATCATTCTCTATCCACGCACAGACAGACATTTCGTGTCATACAGATGCACCAACTGTCAGAAAGACCCTTTGTAGCGCTTACTTTTTTCAAACATTTCTCTCGTGCCCCGAAGACGCAATGCCTTATTCTTGGAGACACATTCTTGTAGTCAAGAAGTTACCGCATAGATCAAAATGGTACATTTACAGCAGAGAACACAAACTGTTTCCGAGGTTCCATTGATTGGAGGAACTGGTGTTATACCGTTAAATGACATCAACATGACATAAATGTTTTGAACTCACTGATTATTATATCGTTCAGATATTGCGATTTCCTCTTCCAAATATCAATGGATCCAGCCATAGATGAAGCCGATAAGCGAACACATGCACTTCTCTGTCTTTTGTTTCCGCGGAGATCATTAGTTATCGTATGTACACGTGCTCTGGTCCTCTTCAACTGCTTCTCAATGAATGATAGAAGCGGCACTCTCTGAGATGGTACACATTTCAGATGGCATTGCTTAACCCATCTGCAAGAAATTGAAGAATATATCTGTGATGAACAGAGGTATGACATAAAAGATGAAAACATGTGTATAAAAAGGAATGAAACTAAGAAGATATGTAATCAATACTTCAATCAAATCAGTTGTTCCAATCATTCGGGAGGCAAAAAAGCAAAAAGACAACTCCCTTTAGTAGGCCGAACGCATTTAATAAAATATTGAAGGTGAACTATAGGCTATATACAGGCCAACGTTTCGACAGACTCTGTCAGCGATATGGCGTAGTAAAAGTAGCTGAAAGAGCAAGGAGTGGTTTATACACTGTGTTCTCAGGGCCGAGTATCTCTCAATCGATCAGCTCTTGTGTCCGATTTAATTTGGTTTTGTACTTTCTAATTAAGTCGGCTTCACTTAGACTTGTCGTTATTGGTGAATTTAGCTTAGCAAGTATTTTAATGTCAAAGTCAATATTAGTCATTTTGCGTAGATGATCTTTATTCGCATGTTCTCCCACCTTATTTTCATGCTCTTTAAAGCGGATGAGAAAAGTATGCAAGGTTTGCCCTACGTGAAAATCGTTGTAGTATCTGCAAGTAAAGTAGCAAACGACAAAACGGTCAATGCAAACACGGTGGTGATCAAGCTTGTCATGAAGATTATAATCGTTGGGTTTTCTAAAACGATGATTTGAAAAAAATTGACTAGACGTCGTATTATGTCTACTGATTAAGATGACGGCAAATTATACCTGTGTAAAAGTTGATTTAGTTTACGTCTACAGCTGTCACAAATGTCATCCAGCTATCATTTTGCATTGTTATTACAATTTAATTCATTCTTATTTTTTTACAATATTTCTTTTTGGTATAATTCACAGTACAGCCGTTGTATTCTAAGCGAGCATACAGGCGCTCAGCAGCATCATGTTCAAAAATAGGATTAACAATTGCTCTAAGCTTCCCTCGACTGATCGCGCCGATTGGTCCATTTGTATTTTTTGATGGATTCACATAATTCTTGTTTCTGAGTATTCTAGAATATCAAAGAAATTCCTTGTATTTATATCGGACCTGAGACATTCTATAAGAAAAGATTCTGTATTTTGTATTTGAACGTGCAAAGCGTTTGCTTTCTTAGATGCACTCAGACTTGAACAATTTCAACACAACAATCCTTGGCAGTCGTAAACGTTGCGTTTCGCCCTAGAAGGGCTCATCAGTGCGGCTCAGAATGGCCCAAGCGCTGCTTGTAGGGTGAAACGCAGCGTCTACGGCTGCCAAGGAATTGCTGTGCTTAAATTGTTTAAGTTTGGGGACATCTTTCTATTCAGTGCCCAGGCGAACTGCTACTCTGCAATCTTTATGTTCACTTTCTTATTTTATTCTAAACTAGATTTCAATTACAGAAATAGGCTCTTGCATTCGCATAAATATTGATTTTTTGGTAAACACAATGAACCAATGCACACTATGGTTCTTAAGTCTGTATAGAATAGCAGGATCTGATGTAAGTAATCGTGACTGGCGCTTTTGCATTTCTCTATTCGAACCGATGATCGAATTATTAACCATGATGAATTTAACAATAATTTTTGCCACAATGCTTCAGAATGCTTTATGAAGAAGTTCATGGCATACATGGACAGTAGAAATGCTCGTATAAGAAAATCGTAAGATACTCCAGCATTGATTAGGTAGAAATGTATTACCCTGAGAGAAGCGAAATGAATACAGTGAAAGCGCAAAAAGTATTGAATCGCCACCCTGTGTAAACATGTAGCATTTGATAAATATTGTGCGACATAATACTTGCCTAAACCATGTCTCCACCTTTGCGTTTGTGATGTAGGTACGTCCACTTCCTCGAAGGATAGGTGAACCCCACAAGCCGTATAGTGAGAGCCAATGATCCATTATGTGTTTCACTGCATCAGGATTGTAATTAAGATTTTTCATCCCGCGCTTCACGTAAGAGTTTGTAGAAATTGCACTCCGAAAAAAGAGATTAAATGGAGATCTTTTACGGAGTCCCTCGTCATCCAGGAAGTCATTATTGAACTGTGGTGGTTCTGGGCCATCCATCTCCTCCAAGAGAATCTCGCCGTCAGCCTCATCCAACTTACGCTTAGCCTGAGTCACTTCTGACGTTAGATACTCACTATTGTAAACCACGGTCAACAAGCGCCACAATTCTCTAGCGTCTTCCATGGAGGTGGCGGTCAAAATACCAGCAAAACATTTCAGAAACGTTCTTTTCAGCTTCGGGCTTGAAAACCCTGGCAATGTTTTTGACAGTCGGCCAATTATATGACTGCTGCACAAAAATACCCTCGAAGTTTGAATGTTGCTTTTCCTTTCCAGCATAAGGTAGCACTGGCGTAGGTAACAGTCAATTTTGCACCCACAAAAAACTAGGATTGCTGAATGAATGATCGCCCATGACATATCACAAACTACAATTTTTTGATGCAAACAATCGATGCGATTGTTCGTTAATCGGTTGATGCTGCATAAAACATTGTGAAGCCAATATGTGATGTCTTCACATCGACATCGCTCAGACACGAAATCTGAGGAGCTGACACAGTGACCCATATTGCAATCAGCGGAATCAGGAACCATTGAGAAAAGATATAATTCCTTTTTAGTGTAGATACTCTTCCGCAGCAGTCCTCCGGTAGCATCCACGTGCAATATATCTGCCTTCTCGGCCAATTTTAGTTGGTCAGCACTGTGTAGAATAAGCTTGACAGGCACAGTATTTATTTCCTGAAAACAATTTCAACCGATTGAGGAAGTGCTTCAGTTCAAAAGTGAAAGGCGTAATATTAACATTTAACTTTGGCATCTGTTTCCAGGCGATCTCGTAGGATCGATTTCACAATTCAATGCATCTGGCTTTCACGAGGTCGGAACGATATTTCTATGAGCATTGCTCCTGGAACCATCGTGGAAAATGGCTTCCCACTCGGCTTCCCACCCGTTTCATGGTGGTTTCAGGAGCAAGGCGCATAGAAATATGGCTTCGACCTCGTGAAAGCCAGATGCATTGAATTGTGAAAACAAACATTTCACTACGGCAACCTGAATGTAACTCAGAAAATATGAAAAATTATGACTTCATTGATTGTGGCAAGAATTTTAAGTGTATAGTAGCCAATCCAAGCTGATATGTCCCTTTAGGCAAATAAGTTACGTCAGCATAGACAAAAGCTAAAGAATTTGCATGCACAATTCCTATTCCAGCGAAGCGAAGAGCAGGAACAGAGGCGAATTAATGTAATAAGTTCCTGAATCGGTGTTCGTTATTCGAGGACTTACTGTAATAATATAATATGTAATAATTCGGAAGATAATCTTTTAGAATCAACGAGTATCAGAAGATAATGCATTCTCCGAGCCGAAGGCGATAAAATCACTGAGACTGACAGAGATGAAACAACACATAAAATATGTCCGACTTAGCGAAAGGCTTTCTTGATCAGTTAGCAGCTGTATCCCCTACCCCTGTTTTTCTATTTCATTTTCGCCGCATCTGGAGACCCAATGAAATATTAATAAAAAATCGGAAACCGAAAAAAAGTCCACCCACCTTTGCATATTAAACTTTTGGTTGTCCTCAACTAAGATATCGGACAAAATATATACAATAGAAGATAAGAATTGGCACAGATACTTTTGCAATCATCATAGTTTCAAAACTTTACGCGAGCTTGGATTACCTACATCGTCCTCCATTTTAGCTACTGCTTGATCGAATACAATCCTATAGATGATCGAATTTAAAGCCGAATTCAATGGTTTCGTATTAATTGTGAAAATACACGTATGACGCAATTTTGCTACTTAAGACGAGAGATAACATGCATCAATAACATCGATTTAGCTTTCAATGCTTTGAAGTGGGCCTACGCCTAGTCTCGTTTCAGTAAATTGAGAAAAAAGTGATGTATGTACGATGAATTGAGAAATGTCTGCGTGTACATGAATTTCAAAATCCCATTTCCGTCCTTGATTAGCTAGATGTGAACAATTCAGTACTGCTGATCCAGATGTGATTCATCCGACAGAAATGCTATGGGAAAGGAATACATTTAAATTCAGCTAAGTCGATAATTCCTGATATGCCGTTGGGTGCTGGGATCCCAATTGGGATTGGGTTGGGATTGGGCCACCAAAAATTGGGGTTTCATTCCAATAGGGTTTCATTCACCATATATTTACTACTTAAGTAAGGTGGTCTTTTACAATTGAAAGAGAATCTAAATTAATTACGTGTTATTTTGCCGGTGTAGGGTATGCATGCGTAAGCTTAACTCAAATGAAGAAAGCGCAAAATTTACAGTACTGCTTTGGTCAATAGACATGTCACTATAAGTCCATGTTGAGATTATTTGATGTCTAGATAATCTAAAAGAGGTTGAACATCGTGGGTAAACAAGTCACTAAATAATCATGTTAATATGTTCACTGAATTTCTATTTTCTTTTTGTCAAAGAAATACATCATTTGAGAACATGGCAATATTCAAACGTGTTTATATAGCCTCAAAAATATAGCCCATCAGTCCTTTGGAATGTACACTGTATGCGCACTATAATCATGTGTCTATAGTGAATGAATAAATAAAAGCTCAGCTCTTTCTGAAATATGATCACCTACAGGGTGCGGCATAAATAATGTGACTAAATTTTAATGCAGCATAACTTTCTAATTATCCGACAGAATTTTACAAATAAGGTCTCATTTTGAAGCCAATACACATCTCTATTACTACAATCAACATTGCAATGAATGCATTTGAGGATGAGAGTGCAATATGCACACAAAACAGAAGAGCTCGAAATTCAAAAAATGATGAAAAGAACAACGACTGAATGGAAAAGCTAGCCTACTTCCAATACTTCACTTAAATGATAATCATCATGGCGAAGTCTTTCTGCTGCAGATGATCACACAACATCAATTGGGTGATGACTGGATGCACCGTCAGCAATCACGCCTTGCAACAGAATGCCATTCATGTTTTATTTCTTCCAAAGTCTCCACATCTCTTCCAAGTTAAATCCCAAACATTTTCATTTGCTACTTCCAATACTTCACTTAAATGATAATCATCATGAGGAAATCTTTCACCAGTGTTACAAATGACCAAACAACTTTCATTTCAATCATGCAATATTTTAGTATTTGTAGGTATATAAAGGGATCGATGTGTTAAATCAAATATCTATAGGGAAGATATGTTTCATATGAAAATCAATATCCAGAGCATCATGTGGCTTTCATCAGAAAACAATATAACTCGCATATCTATGAAATATCTGCAAAGCCGAATTTCAAATTTGGTATGACACGTAATTACAGTCGGGCCTATAGCTTGAAATTTTTGTTCAATTTTGTCACTGAATTATACCACAACTTACACAAGTCCGAAATTTTTTAAATTGATTATTTCCTCATGTCTCACAAATATCGAATTCACCGGACTTAATTGCATTCGAAGGGACATAGTTTATATTCAACCAACTGAAGCAATACTGAAAACATCGCAAAACCAGTAGAATCTGATCCCGTTTACGACCGTTTTAATAAGCAATCAATAAAGAGAAAAGGGATTAATGAGGTAGTATGCCTAACCTGCAAATATCCAGGAATCGCTGTATCCGGATTCATTGTATTTTCGCAAGTGCGTTTGAGAAGGGTAAGTAATTGCAGCTCTGTGGACACAGTCCTGGATCCAGGATTACGCGCTTTCCGGATGCTGGCTAAGGTGGGAACATCTTTCCCGTGAACCAGAGCGCAGTTTTCAAACGCCTCAGTGGGCCCAACACCGGAATCCAAAGCCTGCTTAACTGCCTCCCTTGCAGCCTTGGTAGATTTCCTTCTTGACTGGAAATCCGGATCATGAACAATCTGTCCTCTTCCGATAAATTCCATGTTTACTGGATCGCTGGCTGGGTAGTCCAAAAGATGCCCACTCCACACACAAGAACATGCAGGTTGAAGGCAGCGGAAGTACACCCTGCAATGTGTTAAGTCATTCATTACGCAAACTATCGAAATAAGTGCAGCATTACACAAAGGAAAAAAGTTGAGAAACAGCGTTTATAGCATATTAAATCCTAGACTATCTGTTCTAAACGCTAAGTTGACATTTTATGACAATGCAGGAGCAGGATGGCTCAATCCTGTTCGTCAGCCCATGACATTTTAATGAAAGCTCCCTACAACGGAAAGATTCCATCGACTTAGCAATAATGTTCAGCAACTCACCGGTAAGCAGCACCCGCTTTCTTGCGAGAGGTGGGAGACTTAAAATGCTGACTTTTCAATGAAAGGGAACACTCAATTCCAGCGTCCTTTAAGAGATCCACCAAAACCTCAGTCGGTCCATCTTTTATAATCCTCTTCAATAATTCTTCAGAAACAGCAATCTCAACTTTCATTTCATCAACCTGAAACACGAAACTCAGTGCTCTGTTAATCTTCGTAAGCACACTTTGTCAACAGCACTTTCAAAAAGAATTCTAAGGAGTAGAAATCACATAAAGAGACAGATTTGTCAAGAATTTTATCATACGAAAGTTTTCTCAAATAAGTGCGCCAATAGGTGCGAAGTGGGACCAACAGTAAAAACAATCTAGCCAAAACCCCACAGCAACAAACTAACAGTAGCACTGCACCACTCTTGGAGGGCCTGATATGTTACACAGGATGCAAATAGTGAGGCATGTCGAACGGGATGCTCTCACTTCGTGACTTGCACTTGCACTAAAGACTTGCACTCACATGGAGGAGTAGATAATCATGTATTATAACAGATAGAAGCAGTAATATGATCGACTGATCTGATTCTATGACTTCAATCGCTTAGCCACGCATTCGCGTTGTCAAGTCATTAAATAGTGAGGTATGTCGAACGGGATGCTCTCACTTCGTAGACACTTCTAAAGACTTGCACTCACATGGAGAGGCAGATAATCATGCATTATAACAGATAGAAGCAGTAATATGATCGACTGATCCGATTCTATGACTTCAATCGCTTAGCCACGCATTCGCGTTGTCAAGTCATTAAATAGTGAGGTATGTCGAACGGGATGCTCTGACTTCAGACACTTCTAAAGACTCGCACTCACATGGAGAGGTGGATAATCATGTATTATAACAGAGAGGAGCAGTAATATGATCGACTGATTCGATTCTATGACTTCAATCGCTTAGCCACGCATTCGCGTTGTCAAGTCATTAAATAGTGAGGCATGTCGAACGGGATGCTCTGACTTCATAGACACTTCTAAAGACTTGCACTCGCATGGTGAGGTGGATAATCATGCATTATAACAGATGATATCAGTAATAGGATTTACTAAGCCCGATCGATGACTTCAATCGCTTAGCCACGCATTCGCGTTGTCAAGTCATTAAATAGTGAGGTATGTCGAACGGGATGCGCTGACTTCACAGACACTTCTAAAGACTTGCACTCACATGGAGGAGTAGATAATCATGTATTATAACAGATAGAAGCAGTAATATGATCGACTGATCTGATTCTATGACTTCAATCGCTTAGCCACGCATTCGCGTTGTCAAGTCTTTAAATAGTGAGGTATGTCGAACGGGTTGCTCTGACTTCATAGACACTTCTAAAGACTTGCACTCGCATGGTCAGGTGGATAATCATGCATTATAACAGATGACATCAGTAATATGATCGACTGATCCGATTCTATGACTTCAATCCCTTAGCCACGCATTCGCGTTGTCAAGTCATTAAATAGTGAGGCATGTCGAACGGGATGCTGTGACTTCATAGACACTTCTAAAGACTTGCACTCGCATGGTGAGGTGGATAATCATGCATTATAACAGATGATATCAGTAATAGGATTTACTAAGCCCGATCGATGACTTCAATCGCTTAGCCACGCATTCGCGTTGTCAAGTCATTAAATAGTGAGGTATGTCGAACGGGATGCTCTCACTTCGTAGACACTTCTAAAGACTTGCACTCACATGGAGGAGTAGATAATCATGTATTATAACAGATAGAAGCAGTAATATGATCGACTGATCCGATTCTATGACTTCAATCGCTTAGCCACGCATTCGCGTTGTCAAGTCATTAAATAGTGAGGTATGTCGAACGGGTTGCTCTGACTTCATAGACACTTCTAAAGACTTGCACTCACATGGAGAGGTGGATAATCATGTATTATAACAGAGAGGAGCAGTAATATGATCGACTGATTCGATTCTATGACTTCAATCGCTTAGCCACGTATTCGCGTTGTCAAGTCATTAAATAGTGAGGCATGTCGAACGGGATGCTCTGACTTCATAGACACTTCTGAAGATGGAGAGTTAGACTACCATGTATTGTAACAGATAAAACAAGAATAAAGATCGAATGAGCCAGTTCGATGACTTGAAATCGCTTAGCCACACATTCGCGTTGTCAAGTCACTAAATAGTGAGGCATGTCGAACTGGAGTTGCTTGGGCTTATCATGCACTTTATAAAGTCGCGTTGATATGGAGAGATAGATTGCCATGTATTTGTCTCAGAGATCCAATTAAATGATGGAATGAGTTAGAAATGCATTGTGGGTGCGCAGAATATGAACGGACAGTGGTGGACCGAATGATACAAGAGAATAACAGGATGTGATACCTGTGATTGTCAAAATAGTGTGATTTAACTTTAATAATTTCAAACATAAAAGATGTATACTACTGATAAAACATCCACTTGACGATTAGCCAATAGGAAGACGGCGCTTTTGAATGCATGGCCAACGCGTTGCTAAAGTTGCATTCGTCTTATTACATGGAACTAGTTAGTGAGACTAATAGGAACCGCCTGAAAATGATTGTCTTCCAAAAGAGTATTTTCATCAGGAGAATGAGTGTTTCTCCTATTCTTATTTTTCCTAGTTCATCAGTCTAGTCCAAACGCGCTCTAAAATTTTATTTTAATAGTCATTGTGTGATCTTTCAGTGGTGATACTTACATATTTTCACACAAGGTGAATATTCATAATTGCTGAGTTTTCATGCTCTTCTCTCAAGCAGCTGCTTGAGTGGATAATATAGGCCTTACTTGCTGTAGCTCTGCATAAATCTTGACTATTTGATTGTGATCACACTTTGAACTGTCACGATGACATTCAGAATAGTTGCAAGTGTGATTGAGTAGGCCAACAGTATTAGTAGTCATCTTTGTAATATCTTTGTAAATAAAAAACTGTAAGTGGACACATAAGTAACTTGCGGTACCCACGCCTACTGCAAATTAGCATAGAATCTGCAACTATTAAGGCCTATCTTTTATTTAGCCTAATCGAAGTCTATAGGTTCATCACTCGTTACTCATCTGGCATGTAGGCCTACATGATTGCAATTTCCATTTTATAGCATAATAGCGTGCAACCGAGATAGTAAAAAGGATGGAACTTAAAAGCCGGTTATCGAGAATTTTTCGGGATCTGACCGGTGTGGTAATTCCAACCAAAAAAATTACATGGAAATAGACAGTTACCCACAGTGAGGTTATCCGCACGCAACGTTGCGTGGAAATAAGTTGTAGACGCGTTTGTTCCGACGCCAAATTGGTTGGAAAGACCTTAACTAAATACTGATAATTAAGATATATGGTCAATTATGCATATTTTCATGTTTTTGTGATTACCTATTCATTGATAATGGGACTTCAGACTTTTCTATTAAATTTATCTACAGTGTAGTATAAATTGAGTGCTTTGTTAAAGAAAACGATCGTTATTCCAACGTAGCGTGCAAATTCCCTCACTATTGGTAATTGGCTATTCATACTTCATTTAGCGTCGGAAAACACCTGGACGAATCCAATTGTAAAAGTTCATCATAAAGCCATCTGTTTCTTCGAAATATCTGAAAATGAAAAGTCGCTGACATAAGTCATCCGTGTAAGGGTGTTTCCTTAATTTCATAGCAAATTTGGAAGTCCATCGCTGCAAGATTCGACAGGTTGACTTTTTTTGACGAAAATCTCGCACGTTTTGAATTTTAGGATCATGGCTCACACAAAAATTTGAATAATAAATAAGAACTGACTTGACAGTGATATTTTTCGTTTGACTTGCAATTTATCGTTGCATGCAATTTCAATAAATTTAGTATAATAGATCACAATTATCATAGATGACAAAATACTTTGTTCTGGTTGCTTAATGTTTAAAATGTGTTTTCTGTCAATGGCCATCTTTTGCAGCACAATAATAATCTAGTAGCTTAACTTTCTCAGAGTCTAGCGATGTAGGTTTAGTTGGCTAAGAAATTCATAAATTGAAAGAATGATGTAGGCCTGCGTAGGTTCTGTGTTATTGGATTACATTTTCAATTTAGGGATTCCTAGATACTTAAAGGATGCCATCAAATCAGATCATTTAGTAATATTAGGATTATTTCGCAGTCGCCTTTTATTAATTCTTTGGGCCACCGCTAGCTGAGCTCGAAGATTCTGGCCTATCTTCTAGTAAATATTCTATACCTAGGTTCAGGATTCACCAAAAACTAATTGAAATAGTTGGACGACAGCAATCAATTAACTGGAATCATCGTATGTCAGCAATCAACTAATTGGATTTTTTTAATCACAATTTGATTAGATTAATTCTTGATTTTAATTTTCGACTTAGATAAAAACATGTGCTACACCTATTCAGGCTGCATAAATTGGCAGATTGTGCAAGTCGTAAACTTGCATACTGCCAATTTGGGCGGTGACTTTCTGCATGAAATATATGTTGCTACATTCTTAGTCGGAGTGACTATTCAAACTAGAGAACAAGAAGTCGCGTGCCTAGATTGACATAAATTTAAGATTTAATGACATAATATAAGATAGGTAGACTAATAATCTTAATCAGTGAATGTGTTATGCTTTTCCTATGGTGGTGAGTGTAGGCGGTTTTGCAAGTTAGCATTCAACTAAATAATTTCATTACAGATCAATCAATTGATAGCAATTATTGACAGACTGCAATCAATCAATTGCAATTTTTTCTGTAACAATTAATTAATTGGAATCTTTGGGTTACAGCGATCATTGTGACCAATAAATTGCAATGCAATTATTTTTTGGTTTCCAGGCTGTACTTCAATTTTTTATGATTAGATAGGACACTGACGCCAAAACCGAACGGATTCATAGCATAGTTGTAATTGATAGTTGCACTTCTATCTTAAACATGAAGGTGTTCATATGATCTTTGAAGTATATATTTGTGAATTTATTTGAATCAATTGATAAAATGCTTGTAATACAGTGCACGGTTATGAAACCCATAATCATGTGGCTACATTGCGATGCAAGATAGCGCCACAATGTCGCAATCGATATCACATGTCGCAAGACGAAGGATAATTGAGATGGAGTTCATACGGTACTAGAACACAACCTGGGGTTGGAAAAAAATTATAAGCAATTTAATTGGTCTCATTTTTTTTGCTGAGAATCAATTGACTCAATTGGATCACATGAGCAATCAATTAGTTGACAATAATTGCAATAATTTTTTATCATTGCCAGATCTAGGTTGATCTTTCCGCTGTTGACGGACACTTGATTGATTAACACTTAGAACGTTAGTTCTACAGCACACAGGTCTACGAAAGTGCATTAAAACACTATAGAATAGAATTTGCAATCACAAGTATGTATTTTCTGCACCACTATGCTCGTTGAACTAATTTGCATGATAAAACATGAAAATGTTCTCATAGCAATATCAAGCAATGACTGATAATTAACATTTATTATATTTTTATAATAATATATAAGCGCAATATTTTTTGGTTCAAACACTGTCACTCTGACCATCGTGACCTTAATTTGACTTTTATCTAAGAGAAAATACGAAGTATTTATATTTACTAGTTAGAGACTTTTAAATTAAAGTTTAAATGAGTTGTGTAGATTATTAACAGCAAGTTTCGCATTAGGCTAACATCAAACATTTCTTCGTTTCAAAAACGAGTATATCTACAGAATATCACATCATCGACTGTGTAGAGCTATTAATTATACATTATAACTTGCAGTAATCGTTCAATAAATCGCTTTTTTGCTTGTGAATAATATCAATTAATTGGAATAATTGGCAGCTGATACAATCAATTAATTGAATTGAAGATGGTTTATCAATCAACTAATTGCAATTAATTTCAATAAATTAATTTTCTTTTCCTTGCAGTGGACTACTTTTTGCATTGTTTATTAAGATATCATATTAAGATAATTTCAAAAAAACAGGATAGGTGTCGCAGCTGCAGACTGATGATCAGTTAAACTGTTATGTCGGATTATATGTAGGCCTATGTTTCATCTCTGAAGGTTCTAGTGTTCTGATTGCATCCTTGATCGTTGTAGGCTTATGTATGCACGACTAAGGTTAAGTATAGCCTACGCATTACGTAATAATGATGACCAGGTATAACTTCATTGCAGTCTGATAATTCATGCAATATTGTTTTTTAATTAGTTGAAGTAAATTGTGGCCTGTAAGGTCAACGTCTACTCTACCTTACTTGGGGCTCCACTGTGTTGACACAGAGTCAGACTTTGATCTGGCTGTGACCATTTGGTCCGGATGCCCTTTCTGACGACTTCCTATGACACTTTCGGTGCTCGATTTCTGGACCGAAAGATCGCTAACCAAGCACCTAGCCTGCACTGTCACGTAGAACACCAATTTCCGATAATCCCTGTACTAGTAAGAGAGGATTCTCTTTTAATGACAACATGAGCGGTATTTTGACATAGGAAAGATAAAGTAAAAAGCACAATTATCATTCAATAAATGGACATTGACCGTGCAGTTTCAAACTGCGTGAATATCTAAAGTGTTAATTTATGTACGGTATCCCAAAATACTTCCCACCTGCTTAGTAAATCCTGATTATTAATATGTCCCTAACATGTTTTTATTAACCATCTTGAGTATTTCATAGCATAATGCATGCAATTTCGAAGCAACAAATGTTAGTCAGAATCTTACCTGCAGTGGAGCATAACATGCGCATATTATTCTGAGATGGAGGGGCACATTTTCTATCGAGCCATGTACTGCAATCTCATACTATGTCTTCAGCTGACTTCAGTGGCTTGACTGATTTCTGTGGTGCAATGATTCATGCTTTAGAACACCTGAACAACGTTCATGTAGTCATTCGCTGTTCACTAATTCAGCAATGCATTTGTTCTATCTTCATTCGCTATTTTGATTAACATGCTTAAATTTTCAACACTTATCGATTTTGCAACATATCGATTTTATGCAGCATTCCATCGAAGTGTTTTGCTCTGTGACATCAATAAGGTATAGTCATGTAGAACTCTATGGGCATAGTGTGGTCTCATCTCTCAGATTTTGTGAGGACTAATCGGTCTTGTGGCTTGTTGTCACTTCCACACGCATGTCAGATACACTAATTAGAGCCTATCTTTCGAGTGCGGTCGGGGTACAGAGTTCGGATTGATAGATATCTATGTCATCTTGAGCTGACATGAGACATTTCCAGTATGTATTCATAACGGATACAAATTCAAAGCAGTCATCTGTGAATGTGTTGCACAGTGTTGTTATGCAGTATGCAAATCTAACTCTATGGACTCATCAGAGGGAAAGCTTTCAATAGGCCTATTCAATATTTAATTACATTGGACGTGCGCTGTACCGACATGAAACAGCATCTCTCATTAACGCTACATCATCGTACCAGTGAATTGTAACTGCATTGTGGACGATTAGTCATGAAATGCCCAACGAGCTGTACAGAAAATTCTTGATAAGCTGGTGAGCAACTGGTCTTTTATTGCATGAGCCTTAGTGTCTTGTCTGAACCTGAAAGATAATTCATTCACAACGATTAGAATAATTTCATAAATAACGCACGAACGTTCTGAAACATTATAGTAGTCCCTTCTATATAATAAGTAAAAGCAATTTAAATAATTAATTTAATGGCAGTCCCTCTTTCGACGCTAGAGGGACTAGTGTTTGAATATTTGAAAAGTGATTAATATTTCATACTATTTTGGCATGGTATGGTGCAATTTTCATGGATAGAATCGCATTGCTTCATGATGAGAAATGAAGATTGTGTGTCAGAACGTACGTGCGTTATTTACGGAATTGCCCATTATCAATTTATGAAGATCAATGACATGTCCAACCATAAAGATGAAATCACAAAATCACCTGTAGAATCGTTCATAGGCATGTTGGAATATCACTCTGCTCAGCATCGTTTGCAATGGATTATGATGATCAATCATGAAAAAATGCAAACAAGAATCATAAGTCTGCAGTCATCTTGAGGCTGATTTACTTTCAATATTCAAATTTCTTCATTGATATGGATATTATTCTATGAAGGGAAAGTAAACTGCATTCTCCTGAAATGCTTCATGCTTAAAATTTTAGCTATTGAATCTAACTATCTGGCTGACGTTAGGTGTACAAACCCTGATTAACCGGCGATTTTGGGGAAATATTGTAAGGTGTTGATGCAGATGTAAACAAAATCAATTTGTCTAGTCTGCAGGGAAGGCAGCAGCATCCTCGTGACGTCAATTCATTCCTATTACTTATAGAAGTTCGGAGAAGAGCCAAGTGAGATGATGTATTGTAGTTAAAAAACTATCTTTGTCACTGCGAGTGACTAATGCAAGTGCGCTGTAAACAACAAATATCCGTTAAAATTAACAGCTAAAATTACTTTCACGGCTGCTTTTACACTCCGAACAGAAAATATCCGTAGAGACGCTCTATCTGATACTAGCGGATTTTAATTGATATCATCAAATTGTGACTCATCATTTTCAAGTTTCTTACGAATATTTTCTGTTAAGTTTATATATTATTAAAATTATTATTATTATAAGTTTATATATATATATATTACTGTAACTGCTGTTTTAGTGGTGTGCAGTTTACAGTGAGACCTACATCAGTAAAGCTGTACGGTGCACACCTCCCGTATTTAGTAGATACAAATAATTCATCGCATTATTATTTTTTCTTCATAAAAGATGATTTGATAGGGATTGTAGTGCTTTTCATATTAAGTTCGCTTTTATCATGGCTTGTATTAAGTTCTTGAAATGTGTTAATGATCCGATTGAAACAAGCTTAATGTAAAAGGTATTATGCAGGCTTCACGGGGATGCTGCTTCTTCTACTGCTAACTGGTTAGTTTATATACTTCATCAGCGACATCATCAATGATCAAGCGTTGGATCGCAAAGCATCTGCACGCATACTTTCGGCCTAGATAGATTTTGTTACGTTTGTTTAAATTTGGGCATCTAACATTATAGGAGAGATCAGTCTTTATATGCGCCTCTTACCTCAATTCATTAGTTCTTACATAAGACAGTTTCAAAATGAAGTTTTAACCTAAATCACACTTGTCTACAGTTCGTTCAGAAAACAGAAGCCAAGTTCATTGGAAAGCAAACTGTAGACAAGTGTGATTTAGGTTGAAACTTCATTTCGAAACTGTCTTATGTAACAACTAATGAATTGAGGTAAGAGGCGCATATAAAGACACAAGTAATAATCTCTCCTATAATGTTAGATGCCAAAATTTAAACAAACGTGATAAAATCTATCTAGGCCTAAAGTATGCGTGCAGATGCTTTGCGACATGATTGACGCATTGCTTGTTATTTTAGGTCTACAGAAGCTCTGATTAATCCATACATTGACTTAAATGTTAATCTCATTATAATTTTGCATGCTATTTATAATTGATGCTGGCATAGTAAATACTGCTTAATATAATTTACAGATTTTGTTTCATTTGTGCTTTTATATACAATACATCATGTAATTCTTGCATGGATGCATCCTATACATATCCTTTGCTTTTTACGATAGCATGAATCCAGCGTGAAATGTCAATGAAAAATATTTCTTTTTTCAGAGACAATGATTCTCTCATTTCCGGATAAGATTGGGATATCAAACCAAGTAGGCCTATACATGGATTCTGCGTGGAACTGTTTGCAAGTGTGAAGGCAATTACTGCACAAGGAATGGTTAAGTGTTACCGAACTGCTGTCAAACTTTCCAGGTACTGTTATTTTTTATCCCAGGCAGTGTTACTGTGGTACGTGGCTATAATTTCATGAAGAATAAACCTATTATTTGACGTTTGACTTTTCTCTTTAAGTAGGATCCGCCCTGTTGCTTGTAAAAACGGGCTTTCATTTGATCTCCAGCTAAAATACAGAGCACTGGAGATTGAATGAAAGCCCGTAAATCAAGCAGCAGGGCGGATTTTTTTTTTGGAACCTCCTTCGGGTACACGAGCTCGTACCGGTTACGTGACGGTAGGAACGACCCGTTTACCGGGCCGAGTTCGTGTAACGAACACGTACCGGAGGCGGGCGATCTAACGGGAAGTGGATTCACTCAGTGATAATCAAGCACTGACGACCAATCCCTAATTCTTGGTCGAATTACAGCATATTCGCGTAGGAGGATCGGGGTTATTTTCATTATTGAGAATCAGACCTCCGCTTTGCGCTCAATCGAAATATCGTGACTGATTTGCCCAGAATGCCTGTTGATTTCTTTGGAAAGAGATGAGAAACGCTGGAAAAGGAAAAGAACTCGAAAATCGCTCAGAACTGGGGTCGAAAGGAGTACATCGATGAGGTTATTGTCTACATAGGTTAATATGTGCAAAAATTGTACTCAACTTGTGAATAAGCAATCCTGTAGCTATGTTATGCCTATTGGGAAGAAAAGTACTGAGGTGCCTTTGATGTACGGGCACTTTTGTATCTTGATATTTAAAAATTAATTTCAGCCATTTTTTCTTTAGATGCAATTGCAGCTTGTTTGAAATTGACTCTACTTGAAGTTGCTACAGCTGATTTTAACTTAGTGGTATTTCCAAACTGATAAATGAAGTGTGCAAACATGCCTGAGAATATGCTAAAATATCGCTCTCATTTTCCATTATAGGCGCATCAATATATGTGCTTAGTATCTGAGCATCAAATGTAACCGCTAAGGATACATGGCATAAACAAATGCACGTATTCGACTTTGAAAACGCATTTGCAAATGTTTAGAGAAATGTTCCATGATTAGTCCATTTTCAGCAAATCAAATTACTCAAATTAAATTTTTATTTTTTTTCGAAATATCTTGAACTTCCCAACTATCCCCACTTGAGCGAAATCATGTGTCATTATTCCTTTATGTCTGACATTATGGACTCACAATCCAATCATATTGCCAGATGCCTGTAGTAGAGAACGCGGTGGGCAATCCAGCACGCTCATTGCAATGTTAAGCACGATAAAATTGGTTGATCTCTACCATAAACCAGACATATTCGAAAAATTCGACCCCAAACCTGGTGAGCTGACTAAGAGAAATAGTTGTCCATGTCAAATGTATACCCTATACTATCAGATGCCTCAACTTCAACATTCATTGCTCCCTCAAGCTGTTTGCCATGCGCAAACGTCTCGTTCGTACCAAAAATGTGACATTTTCTGAATTCTCCTATAAACTCAATGCGTTTTTCATCCTATGCACCTTGAGATGACGCGTTTGTCTATGCCAGGCAGGTTCACAATAGTCACAGGTACCTCCATGTCAAATTTCATTAACGTATCGTGACATTTGCCATGCGCAAACGTCTCGATCGTTTGTACCAAAACTGTGACATTTTCTGAATTCTCCTCTAAACTCTATGCGTTTGTCTTCTTATGCATCCTCAGATGACGCGTTTGTCCATGCTAAGCATCTACACAATAGTCACAGGTACCTCCATGTCAAATTTCATTGTTGTATTGTGACATTTGCCATGCGCAAACGTCTCGTTTGTACCAAAACTGTGACATTTTCTGAATTCTCCTCTAAACTCTATGCGTTTTTCATCCTATGCACCTTGAGATGACGCGTTTGTCTATGCTAAGCATCTTCACAATAGTCACAGGTACCTCCATGTCAAATTTCATTGTTGTATCGTGACATTTGCCATGCGCAAACGTCTCGTTTGTACCAAAAATGTGACATTTTGTGAATTCTCCTATAAACTCTATGCGTTTTTCATCCTATGCACCCTTAGATGACGCGTTTGTCAATGCTAAGCATCTTCACAATAGTCACAGGTACCTCCATGTCAAATTTCATTGTTGTATCGTGACATTTGCCATGCGCAAACGTCTCGTTTGTACCAAAAATGTGACATTTAGTGACTTCTCCTCTAAACTCTATGCGTTTTTCATCCTATGCACCCTTAGATGACGCGTTTTTTCAATGCTAAGCATCTTCACAATAATCACAGGTACCTCCATGTCAAATTTCATTGTTGTATCGTGACATTTGCCATTCGCAAACGTCTCGTTTGTACCAAAAATGTGACATTTTGTGAATTCTCCCATAAACTCTATGCGTTTGTCTTCCTATGCACCTTGAGATGACGCGTTTGTCTATGCTAAGCATCTTCACAATAGTCACAGGTGCCTCCATGTCCAATTTCATTGTTGTATCGTGACATTTGCCATGCGCAAACGTCTCGTTTGTACCAAAAATGTGACATTTTGTGAATTCTCCTATAAACTCTATGCGTTTTTCATCCTATGCACCTTGAGATGACGCGTTTGTCTATGCTAAGCATCTTCACAATAGTCACAGGTACCTCCATGTCAAATTTCATTGTTGTATCGTGACATTTGCCATGCGCAAACGTCTCGTTTGTACCAAAAATGTGACATTTTGTGAATTCTCCTATAAACTCTATGCGTTTTTCATCCTATGCACCCTTAGATGACGCGTTTGTCAATGCTAAGCATCTTCACAATAGTCACAGGTACCTCCATGTCAAATTTCATTGACGTATCGTGACATTTGCCATGCGCAAACGTCTCGTTTGTACCAAAAATGTGACATTTTGTGACTTCTCCTCTAAACTCTATGCGTTTTTCATCCTATGCACCCTTAGATGATAAGTTTTTCAATGCTAAGCATCTTCACAATAGTCACAGGTACCTCCATGTCAAATTTCATTGTTGTATCGTGACATTTGCCATGCGCAAACGTCTCGTTTGTACCAAAAATGTGACATTTTGTGAATTCTCCCATAAACTCTATGCGTTTGTCTTCCTATGCACCTTGAGATGACGCGTTTGTCTATGCTAAGCATCTTCACAATAGTCACAGGTACCTCCATGTCAAATTTCATTGTTGTATCGTGACATTTGCCATGCACAAAAGTCTCGTTTGTACCAAAAATGTGACATTTTCTGAATTCTCCTCTAAATTCTATACGTTTGTCTTCCTATGCACCTTTAGATGACGCGTTTTTTCATGACTTCATTCGTGTCAGCGATATCTGTTAGCCGATGGTTATGTCATTGACACGTTGACTATAATGCAATTGCTAAATCTTTTCCAAGTAAGTAATCGGAGTACCTATTAAAGCAGTTCACATTAAAGTCGTGTACATAATTGTGTCGACAATGATTTACACATACAAGCATGAGCTCGCAATCAATCGACCGAGGTCGCAAAAAATCGTTGTGAATTTTGTGTTTCTTAAAAGGCTTGCATGCATTTTTGTAACAGACCCGCAACATAGCAATTGTCAAATTATCCAGCCTGTAAATGCATACAAAAATAAGTCATATCTAAATAATTGTTTACCTTCACGTCATCAACTTCATAAGTTGAAAGATATTTTACAAGTGCACAACTTTGTAAGCAATAAAATATCTATGGAAGAATCGTTCAATTTAACACTGAAGGTTATTGATACGCCTACATCCGCACTAAGTGGAGGAAGATATCAGTCCAAAATCATGCCAACAAAAAAATTCTTCCAGCGCTGCCACTGAAAAAAGGTGCATCTGAGTTTTTGTTGGTATTTCGAATAAAAGCCAGTGGCTAAGCTAAGTGATGAGTACGAAAACTTCACAGTAAATCATAGCAGAAAGGTCACCCAAACCAATGGGGCTAATGTATAGACCAGTGCTTCCAAATGTCGGGTCGCTATCAAGCAAACCATCTGGGGCTTCTTCAAGCTGAAAAGATTTTGCTTTCTGTTACGGACCCGATAATACTGGAAACTCTTAGATTGTGTCAATAAATACCGCTCCAGGTTACTTACCAAGTAAATTTTACCAGCCTATGTCATATACCTATAAAGATAAGACCCAGCTATCCCAAACCTGGATGCATGTGTTCTACCTGCTGACCGAGACACATAGGGCCTAGTTATTTCTTGACAAAGTGCATTGCTAATCGACGACTGAAGAAAACATTTCAAGAATGCGAGATTGACTGGCAACCTATCAAAAGTGCGATGACATTTATATTACTAGGCCTATTGTTTCTGAACATAATCAGAACCATAGAAAAATAACCTTTATTAGGCCTGTACGTTTAATCATGCATTTAGTCAGTCAATTTTTTTTTAAGCAACCACAGATGTTCAGGTCTTTGTTGAATGGCTTGTAGCCCGTGAGCTATTAATAAGATTTGAATGGTTCAACGATAGAAGGGCTAATTTTTTGTACTTTTAATAATCATAAAATATTTGATTTTCATCAACTAATTCATAAAGTTTTATAACTTTTTTCATGCAATTTTTGCTTTTAGTCAATTTTTCAGACTTCAAGTGTCAAACACGCAAGGCTGAAGTAGCAAATTGCCTTTTTAAGACATGATATTTTCAAAAGCTATGTATTCTCAATGAATGGAATTAATATTTTTGAAATTTGTTATCGTCATGTTATGAATGTTATTTCAATAAACACCAATTACAAGAAACTGACGGAATTAGCTATGCATTGTGAAGGAGAAGCAATTTGAATAATTGGATGACGAATGCAAAGTCACCTTGAGTCAAATTAAGCCAGATAAAGAAACTTCTGCCATGGTTTAGTCCGATGGTATTGTCTTCAATATAGTGGTAGCATTATTGCTTCGCACCGTCATTGCTATCCTTTGAATCAGGAAATATCGAGACCTTGATTCTGCAGAATTATACCTGACGTTGTTGGAAACATCAGACACAACTTGGTGACTGACGGTTGCCATGTGCCCATTGTTTCTACGTAAACTGATACAAAAAGGATGATAAGATGTTTAACTTAAGCCCTTCACGGTCTTCGTCTAGCGTGGCAGTTTTTCCTGTTTCTTCTGTTGTTATTTCTTGATAAATTGGTGTCATCGTGCTATTGTATTAACGTGTATTTTGATACTATGGTTTTCTATCATGGCATGAATACGCTGCAGTTCAAAATGTCGAAATGCAATTTGTTGCTGCAAACTTAGCATGTTCGAAAATTGAGGTCTGAAAAATCGGCTAAATAGAACTTTTCAGAATTTCATGAATCAGATAATGATAATGAAGCGGTTTTTCATCTTTGGAAAATTCAGGAAATAAACTTTTCTATTGATGTGGAATCATTTAGATCCTGTAAGTAGTTCACTGGCTGCAGCTCATTGAGGAAAGGCATATGCTTATATAATTATATAGTATTATTATATTTTAAATTCATATAAATTTAAGAACCACCGCTCACATAATTAGTAACTTTTAAAAAATTAGTTCGGTAGAGTCAAATATCATTCATTATCTAACATAAATTTGGTGGCAAAATTCATTTGGGTTGATCCAATCACTTCTTGATTGTATATATCTTTGTTCATAAAGTGATCTGTACAATCAAGGAGTCCTTGGTTGATCTGAAGTTATAGTGCTCTCATCTTCGTTTCACTCAAAATACATTACATACAGTTACTGATGATGGCATTGCATTCCAAATGCTATTCCAGTTGGTTTACATCGAGGTGGTACAAAAGGTTTTACAGTCGAATGGATATTTGATATACCTATGGAGCTTTCATTGAAACAATACGAGGTCATCATTGGAACTGCACGAGGACTTTCCTTCTATGTGACTATTTCCCCATATTTGTGAATTCTATTTTTGGAGGAAGCATGGTTCTTATGAAAGCATAGTAAAACTCATCATTGTTTTGAATTTTTAAACATGCACTTTTTGAATTATTGAAATTCGGAAATGTTATTTTCTGATAACTGATTGGAACAATGGCTCAGTGTAGAATGCAATTTTTACTGATATCTTTAAGGAAACTGTGCCATATCGGCCTATATTAGTTTGGTATTTGGATGTTTCTTATGAAATCAACAAAAGAATGATTGTTATAAGTGATTGATTTCCTCAGAGAAGCTCTTCATATCGATCAAAGAGGGTCGATTGGAATGATGAATTAAATTTAGTGAGCAATTACCAATCATTTATTGATTTATGCAATGTTAGAAATGTTTATCCTTGTTTTGAGGAGTTAGAGGTTTTAGGAGTAATTCATCCTAAAATAGCCTTTGAAACAAGGTGAAATACATAAAATCATCGAAATAACAAAATTCCTCATCTTTTGCATGAATCATGATAGTGTTATTGTTTTAGATACTGTAGTAATAATATCATCCTGGCTCATAAATCATATGTGATATTCGGCAAGCGCAATACAATTCCACAATAACACATGTTACAAGACAAAGAAGGATGCAGGATACAGTTATTACGGATGGATAATGTCGGAAACTTAGAAGAGAACAAATCCCTCAGAGAATGTGAGTAGTAAGTAAAACTCCACTTCTGGACCGCGCAAGATGGCCGCCATCGCTGAGTCCCCCCCCCTCTGGAACGACAGAGGTTGTGGTCTGTCGTGGTGTGCCGGCCAGGTGGGTCCACGTTCACAACATGTTCGCTGACGCCCCCCCTCTGGAACGACAGAGGTTGTGGTCTGTCGTGGTGTGCCGGCCAGGTGGGTTCACGTTCACAACATGTTCGCTGACGCCCCCCCCCTCTGCAACGACAGAGTGTGAGACTCGGGTGAGTTGGTCCGACCGCCTGGTTGACGTGGGCGACCGCCGGGATTAGTCTTGAGGCTATAGTGTGTGATGTTTTTCGTGCAATCTGCTGAATGTTGGGTTGTAAAATGGCTTGTTTCGAGTGGAAGGAGTGGTCGGATGAGAAAACGGAGGTCAGATTCGGATTCAGCGTGAAATTCTGCATCGGTATGGTGAGTTTCAAGTCAATCGGAGAGAAAAAATTTTCGGCTGATGTCCCCCCGCCCTGGACAGCTTGCTTCGATTTTGGCTTCCAGTGGACGGATTTTGTCGTGCGATAGCTCGTTTGAAAGCTAAGAGTGAGACAAGTTCAGTGAAAGAATCGGCTTGTTCCTATCTGTCTTCGTTTAGATGTGAGACGCCATTTAAGATTTTGGGACATTGGCGAAAAACGACAGAGTTAGAATTTGGGACGTTTTGGGCTGTAGCTTCAAAACGAAGTATCGGATTGGTAAACGGATGCCAGATTTGGAATCAACTTGATGTTATTGTCCAATGAGGATCATCATCCAATGAGAATCAAGCATTTCTTTATAAATAGCGAGCCTTCCACAGCGAGAATCATTCCATCGTTGAATCACACGAGTGACGGACGCACATTTTCTCTCTCCCTAGTTCCCTGTTCTATTATCCAACTAAAATGGTAAGTCGCTACTTCCCTCCCTCTCCTCCCTTGAACGTAAACTTAATACAATCTTTTTTCATTTTCTGGCATCTACTCCATCTACTGCACTAGTAGGACAAAATGGCGGTCAAACGTTACAAGGTTCGCTACGGTCAGATCATCTACAACTGAGGCCAGTGGAAGAAACAACCAAGGTACATAATCCTACACCGCTACAGCGTAAATTTAAACAAGCCTTGCGTTATGATGATCATAGCGTAGTACTCCAAACGGGAATGCTCCCTTCCACGGATGTCAAGATAATGCACAATCAGTATGGGGACTACATACTGATCCCCGTGAGTCCGTACATTCGCCACCAACTTGATGCTATTGAGGAGTACGTGACATTAAATATGGACATTCCTACTCCTCTTGCTCAAGAGTGGAAGGCTAGAGATGACAAGGATACTCCCTATAGAAAGATTTGGGATGGTAATCACATTTGCCTACCGGTATCACATTGGTGTACTTACTATAAGAAGGATGGAGATCATTCAATACCCATCAGATGTGATGAGCTCGGAGAAGGTACTTGGGATATCCTTTTCAAAGTGAATGGGCTATATTATGGTCGACACAAGGATAATAAAATAGCCTCTCTCTCCATGCATATGGAATCCATCCTATATATTCCGAAACCACCCAACGTGGACGACATAATTGATCAAATCCTTAACAGCAGTGGTACGAAGCGCAAGTCGGAGAAGAATGCTACATCAAAACGCAAATCAAAGAAGGAGAATTGCTAGTCCTTTCCTAACTCTACCCTATGACAATTCGCTTATGTGCTTTGAGTGTCGTAGACGTGGTCTTATTAGATACATTTTACTTCTTCGTTGCCATCATATCATTTGTGTATTTTGTCGTGAAAAGCATCGATGTAATTATTCATTTTGTAATATGTTATAGAACGTTTCCTTAGATGTGTAAATTTCCGTTTTAGGCTTCTATCATCATTTTTATGGATTGTGAGGGTGAACCTGTACAGGAGCTCAGTGCTATTGCTATGAACAATTGGACATATCAGATTGTTAGTGTCTATCATCAACATGCCAACTGCGATCCCAATGTTGATCAATGGGCGAGAAAACACATTCATGGACTTAATCTGAAATATTTGCAAGACTATGGCTTTTCTTGTGAAAGTGCTCTTCTTATTGACTTTAAACGATGGTTAGCTGCTTTCAATGTTATACGCATCTTTTGTAATAATCCTGGTAAGGAGAGGAAAGTATTTCCCAATCTAATCATTGATGATATTTTGCTCCCACCTTGGGATAGTAGAGTGAATCAACATTATCATGAAGTCACGAAACGTTTTAAGGATTTGTGTGTTCCTATTTTGTCTGTTCGTTGTAGTAGCTACGTTCATAACCAATGCTTCTTTCCTCCTTACCTCAACACTGCCAAAGTCCTGTATGGTTATCATTGCTCGCTGTATGATAGTTATCAGCTGTATCTATTTTATCTCTTTCAAACCATTGATTTATAATGCATGCTTGTTACCATTATTCAATAAATGTTACTATGAGAAGAGTTGTTGTTTTCATGCAATGGATGGGTTAGATAAAGGGCGATCATGTCTTTCTCAAACGACTGCGGAACATTACATTTTCATAGGCAAAGTTTAAAAGGAGCTGTTCAAGATTATGTGATAAAATTTCATAAAGATGAGACCGACATCGAAGCAGTGGTCGATGATGCTAGCACTCTTTTTCTAGAATTAATGAATACATTCTCTGATAGCATTATCATGGCGCGATTAGTTGCGAAAATTAAGTTTAGTCATTTTGGAAAGCAAGAGGTGGAAAGTCGCTCTTTCCATTTTGCTTCTTACTCAATGGAAGTGGTAGATCACCCCCAAGAATTTTTTAAAAGGCATATGATAAAAATTGCTGAACGTCTTAACGCATTTAACCATCATGGTAGCAGTCTAGTGATTGAAGCGATTTCAGATATTCACATTCAACTTTCCATAAAGAAAAATTGAAAATGCAGTGGTACTTGATTGTGGCACAACTGGTTTTCGAGCTATGTCTGCTCACTCTCGAAGTATATTCCTTCTGTACATGCGTCTATTATTTAGAAAAGGCTAGCAAATTCATATCTTCAAAAAGACTTGCTATAGACATCAGTAACGGTGAAACTATGTGTTGCGATGTATGTAAGCGAAAGGATGGAAATGAAAAGCGCATCTTCAAGAGATGTAAGCATGCTTTTTGTCAACGCTGTTTCATACGTAATTGCATTCAACTTTGCCAATGTAACCACTGTGATATTGCTCATTTCGAGTGTCACTTATGTCGCAATAGTTAGTACCTATGCAAATGTGGTAAAGATAGGTTTTAGCAAAGACTAACACGGAAAATGGCGAAACGTAAAATGGCGAAACGTAAAAGTCAAAAGTTTTCTTCAGCCATTCAAGCTCTCCGACGAATGAAAGCAAATCAGCGATACAATGCTATACGACATGCTAACGATAAATTCATTTGTGAAATTATTTCTCATGTGAGGAAGTTGAGGACGAAGAAATTAGCGCCAAAACAACGAAAGTTACTTAAGCGATATGCTACGAAATTGCGTTTCATCTCCAATCCTAAAGTCACCCTTCAAAGAAAGAGGAAAACTCTAACACAAAAGGGCGGTTTCCTTTCAGCAATACTTCCAATGATAGCTCCTGCCGTGGGCAACCTATTGGGAAATATCTTTGGCTCTAAGCGTTAATTATGCAAATGTTGAGTCTCAAAGTGATAAAATGGATTTCAGACTTCAATGTGATAAAGTTCTGACTGTATCAGGTCCATCTCATGCAGGTAAAACTGTTTTCACGCTGAATTTATTGGATAAAAGAAGGGAGTTGTTTAAGGAACCTATCAATCGAGTGATTTGGTGTTATGGTATTTATCAACCGTCGCTGTTTCAGGAATTGCAAAGTCGCAACTTTATTCGACATGAAGGAATTATTCCAGTGGATAAACTTCAGTCTAATGATGTTGTTGTATTGGATGATTTATTAAAAGAAAGTAAGAATTCAAAAGATGTTACAGATATGTTCACTCGCGCAGCACACCATAAAAGGTGTTTTATCATCTATATCACACAAAATTTGTTTCCTGATGGAAAAGAAGCTCGTACACGAAACCTGAATACACACTATTATGCTATTTTCAAGAATCCGCGAGATAAAAGTCAATTTGAAATTTTAGCGCGACAAGTTGCACCCAGAGGATCAAAAGCCTTAATTGAAATTTTTCAAGCAGCTACTGAAAAACCATACGGTTACTTATTCATTGACTTTACGCAAGAGTGTCCGGAAGAATTTAGATTTCGAAGTGATATTTTGAAAACTCCCATGATTATCTACAAACTATGAGTTCTTATTCTCGCATGATTGTTATTCCTCAGGATGAATATGTACAATTGACTGCCATGCAGCAAGTAAAGCAACCTCTTGCAAATCAAATGTATAGGAAAGAAATAGATTATCAGCAAAATGTTCACATCAAAGATCCACATCGTGCTGTATTATTACAATCGGAAACTGTTGAGCAATTGAAAAACTTGAAGAATAAGATGCGTGACTCTGTATCGACTGCTACACCTTTAGCATCTCGCGCACATGCCATATCTCTTTTCAATAGTATTGAACCCCATCTCAATGTAAATGATAGAGGAGAAATCATTACAGATGAAAATAAAGTGATTGATGCTTCACGTTATGAAGACTTGATTCAGTATGCGACACGTAGAAAGCGCCGTCAGGGCTATGTTCCACCTGGTTGGTCATACTTTCTTAAACTATTGAAAAAGCATAATGTGCCAAAATTTGCTTTAAATAATGAGACATTGAAAGAACTTGATTCAACAGTGGCTACTACTCCAATGCCTCAGACGATGAAAATGCCAACAAATTGGTTTAAGACGTCACCTGCTACATCCCCTCCCACACTCACTAAGCAAACAAGAGGAAGAACTCGACGTAGATCTACATCACCACTAAAACTGGTAAAAGGAAAACGTAAAACAGCTCCTCCTAGGAAATACATGTTCTCAGACTATTAATATGAAGCAGATGTGTTGCTTGCCATGTAATGAGCCGCCAGAGGTGAATGTCGTTGTCACTTGCACTTGCTGCGCCAGCTCTCATAATGAAACCCCTAAGCAATGTGAACACGATCGCAAAACCGCTAAAGCTAAATGCTGCAGTTGTTGTAAATGTAGAAAGGGAAGAAAACAAAAAGATGAGAAGGAGGAAAAAGAGTCAGCCGTCATCGACTGAACGTTTGAAGTCAATCTATTATGATGTAAAACATCCGGCAGGATTTGCATCTATCAAGAAATTATCAAAAGCGAGTGGTCTTCCACAATCACAAGTGAAACGATGGTTAAAGGGTCAGGCTACCTATACACTCCACAAACAAGCGAAAAAGAAGTATCGCACCCGCCATTATATTGTTCATGACATCGATGAACAGTGGCAAGCAGATTTGTGTGATGTTGCCTCCATTTCAAAACATAACTCGGGCAATAATTTTATTTTAACCGTCATTGATATTTTCTCGCGTTATGCGTGGGCTCAACCTTTAAAAACTAAAGAAGGGAAAGGAGTAGCAAAAGCATTCCAAACAATTTTTCGAGAAGGTCGCATTCCAAAAAGAATTCAGAGTGATCAAGGAAAAGAGTTTGAAAATCAGCATGTGACAAGATTATTTGAGAGGCATGACATTGAGTTGTTTAGTGTAAAGAGCGCTTATAAAGCTGCACTCGTTGAACGTTTTAATCGCACATTAAAAAATCGCTTGTGGCGACATTTTACTGCCAACTTGACACAAAATTGGACAAAGGTTCTACAAGATACACTCCATGCCTACAATCACTCTATCCATCGTTCTATTGGACTCAGACCAGTAGATGTAAATGCTGACAATGTAGATAAAGTGCGCGAATCATTCCAACGTAAACGCACTCATGTGAAAAGTGATGTGAAAATTGGCGATAAAGTTCGTATCTCAAAAGTGAAAAGTGTTTTTGCTAAAGGGTACCTCCCGAATTGGACAGAGGAGGTATTTACAGTATCAAGGATTAATCAAAAAGACTCTCCGACCACCTACAAGTTGAAAGATTACGATAATGAAGAAATTGAGGGTAGCTTTTACCGCGATGAGATTGAGGTAGTCACTGAAAGTGAAACATATTTGGTAGAGAAAATCATTCGATGTAAAAAACGACAAGGTGAAGAATGGTGTCTTGTTAAATGGACTGGTTATCCTTCAAGTATGAACTCTTGGATGCGTCGTGCCGACATCTTTCATCTAAGTGATCGACAGTGATTCATGCAAAGTTGTAACTAACAATGTTTAGGGTTTGAGCTATGAATCCAACTGCCTCATTTTATTCACGACCCTCCTATGTAAGTGGCGGAGGACAAATTTACATCGGTGCTCGCCGCCAACGTGGAGGTAGCATACTTGGTGCACTGAAATCTGTTGTAGCACCTCTCATATCCAATGTCGGTAGATCTTTAAAACGAAATGTTTTAAGTAATGCCGTTGGCTTTGCTGGTGATGTTGCTAGTGATCTTTCCAGAGGTAGAAGTTTTAAGAGCAGTTTGTTGAATCGTGGGAAGGAACGCGGTTTAAAAACATTGAAGCAGACCATTGCTGGTGTTACTCAAGGAAAGAAATCACCTAAACGAATGAAAAAAGGAAGGAGGAAACATCGCGGAGCTGGTAAGGTGCGATCTTCAGTCAAAAGGCATTCAGGCAAACGTCGCAGAGGCTCTAATCATTCATCAGGCGCTAAACGACGACGCTGCTATAACTTCTAATCATGGAGTGTAAAACTTCCGGTTTTTGTTTGTTCGATCAACAAGCCATACAGACAGATATTCTTAGTTCAAGTATTGTAGATTATCATCCTCGAACAGCTGAGAATGCTGGCCCCATTGAATTTGTTATTCCTGGTGGTAGTGATGACTACATAGATTTGAGTTATGCGATGCTTGATTTGAGGTTTAGAATTCAGCAAGCAGATGGAACTGCTATTGACGATGCACATAAAGTTGGACTGAACAATTTACCATTGACTACATTACTTCGTGATGTTTCTCTAACGATTGGAGAGCAGCAGGTGGAAGGTGGTCAAAGCGATTATCCCTATAAATCACATTTCAATCATGTATCAGTTTCATCCAGCAGCACAAAAAAGTCATATGGAAGCCATGGGATGGTACAGAGATGAAGCAGGAAAATTTGATGTTGAAACAAACAGTGGCTTTGTAAAGCGATCTGCTATGATTAAAGATAGTAGAGTATGTCAGCTGTATGGTCCGCTGAATTTAGACTTCTTTAGACAGTCAAAGTTTTTACTGTGTAATACCAGCATGCGACTCAAGCTGACATTGAATAAGCCTGAATTTGCGCTGAATGCATTTGCTAAAGTTGACAATTTTAGAATTCATGTGGAAGATATTGCACTTTACATTCGTCGAGTAGTACCGAATCCAAGTGTCATTAGAGGGCATGCTGAAGGCCTTAACCGCCAAAATGCCATTTACCCCGTTCAGCATACAAAGCTTCTCACCTTTACAATTCCGAAAGATCAAAAGAGTTTCATGAAAGATGGCCTCTTTCCATCGGAAGCACCGAAGCTCCTCATGGTGGCAATGGTTGAAAATGATGCATTTAATGGTAATATAAAGAAGAATCCTTTCAATTTTAAACACAATCAGTTAAGTGAAATTGCTTTACGTGTAAATGGTGTGAGTCATCCTGGTCCACCCTACAAACCAGATTTTGCTTCGGATCAATTTATGCGCAGTTATGTTGATTTTATGGATGTCTTTGGCTTTTACAATATGGATGACACCAACGGACTGACTATGAAAGAGTTTAAGAGTGGATATACTATTTATGCATTTGATTTGACTGCTGACAGCGATATTAGTGCACCCTATCGTCAAGCGAACGTGCCTCATAATATTCGTTTGGATTTGACGTTCAAAAGAACACTAGCTGAGACGATCAATGTATTAATTTATGCAGTCTTCGATTCAAATATTGAAATTACAAAGTATCGTGACGTGATTCTTCAGTATAATCGTTAATGAGTTGGTTGACTGCTGACGATATTAAGACTAAAGTGCAGCGTAATGCAGACGAAGCGACGTTGAAAGCTTTCGATAATGTCTATTCACTCGATACCTTACCACCTGCAGTAAATCACTATCCCATCTTTATTGTGCTAAACACTCATTCTCAGAATTTAGGCGGTGAGCATTGGAAAGCGATCTTTATTGGAGAAGACCGACGTGGTGAACTATTTGACTCTCTTGCTCAACCTCCAAATATACCAACACAGCAGTGGTTGAGAAAACATACGCGTCAATATCAGCGAAATGAACGCATACTACAACATCCACTTTCATCAACGTGTGGTGCTTTTGTACTGTACTTCATCTTAAAACGTTTACATGTATCTCGATTTGTATCTGTTATTCAAAACTTTTCATGTAATCCATCCTCTAATGAAAAAATGATTTGTAAGTTCTATCATGATTTGAAATAAAAACATCATGTTGGAAAAATTGTTTTTATTTTACAATCCGCTGGGTACGTACATACTCGATGAGATAGTCTAGGATCACATTTGCTTGTACATGAGATTTTAGTCCAGTAATGATCACTTTACTATTATGAAAGATTGCAACATGCACAGGTAACCAACAACTAATGAGAGCTGCAGGAAAAAGTTCGGGTTCATAACACAAACTGTAACTGCTGGTACGAATCTTCAAAAATGATAGACTGTCACTCAATTGAGTAGAGATCACCATATTGTCCACAGTCAGATTCGACATCACACACCTCTCCCTCTTCCATATCCGACGTAGTAGTCTTTGTAGCTCTAAGCGCATTGACTGCGCCGATGAATGAGAAAGGGCGCCGAGAATCTGTACAGTCCCATTTGGGAAGAGTTGAAGATTCCGTGAATTGTTCATCTTCACCACTAACATTTGAGGACGGCCCGGGTAATACTTGCTGTTTGGAAGCTGTTGGTGTAATGTTGTGAGATCGATTTTGGTGTAGAGTCTGAAGCGACGGAGAATGTTGACGATGGTGTAGCGATGGCGCTTCATGATGAAAGAATGAGTAAATTGAGCGATGTACCTTCCTTTTATACTTTTCCCAACTACCTTGATGAAATGTGAAGTTAGTATGAAGTTGGGAATGATAGAGTTGAATTCGCCGATTGTTGACGCGCAGCCAGATGCGATTTCCAATACGTGAATGTCGTTTCATATAGAAGTATTTCAAGTCCTTCATGATATGATGTAGAGATTGAAAATGACGATAAGATAAAGCAAACTCTCTTCTCACATTTCCAGTTGAATCTTTGAAATAGACGTTTCGATCATGATCCGTTTCAATACGTTGTAAGGAATCTAATTTCCAACTCATGATGTGTAGTAGTCATGCCTGATTAAGATTTGCATAGTAGGGCGATGAACTCACGACGAATAAATGTCATGATGGAGCGATGTATGTATCTTCTATACTTCTCCCAATTGTATTTGCGAAATGAGAAACAGTTTGCGGAATGAGAATGGCAGATTTGAATTTCATTTCTGTAATGTTGAAGCCAAACTTGATCACCCAAGGAGATGAATCTTAATGTTTCAAAATATTCCAAATCCCTCATGATATCATTGAGGTTGACAAATTGTCGCCATGTTAATGTAATTCCTCTTGATGTATGACCATGAGAATTTTTGAAATGTACGTTTCCATCACGATCAACTCTGATATATTGTAGAGAGTCCAAAATCCAAGTCTTCATGATGTTATGCAAAGTTGCAGATTAGCAATATAAAAATGTCGTTTTATCATATTTTGCTTAGCAATGCGGCTACAAAGAGATTTACTAGTAATCGAGCTGCACTCTTTTCTACTCCCATTGATCATGCACAACAGCTAAATGGGAATTGGGAAGTGGGTGTCACTCAACTTGTTTATAGCAACTGTGTCTATACTTTTGATCATGAGGTGATGACTATTAATATGAGGCGTACAGCTGCTTATCAATGTGAAAAGGGGTGCCGAGTATACATTCCACAGTGGCCAAAGAAAGATCTCTTATCATGTAAAAAGTTTATATATGATTTCTTGAATAAAGCGTGTAAACATATTGTCCAATTTACTCCGCACAATGATGATTATAATTATGTACATCATGTAGTTGAGAAAGATTGGATTGTTGGTTTAAGTCCAAGTTTAAGAAATGATTTAGGCTACCTCGCTAGCGCCTTGACAAGCTATGATAATTTTAACGTTAATTACCACATAAGTGGCCATAAACAGTTAATATATCGAGAGGAAGCTTATTATGTAGATCTTATTCCAAGAAATGAGAAGACGTTGGTGAAGAAGATTGTGATTAAGCCAAGAAAGACAAACATGACTCCTGAAACATTATTGAAGAAATTTAATTATCTCCTTCGAGTTGATGGCAAGCAAGTGGCAACATTGACTTATATTAAATCATCTAATCATATTGCAATAAGTAAATTAAATGATGATCATCTAGTATTAGTTTGTTCAAAAGATTTTCATCAGTTCTTACGACATCGTTCTGCAGCTGTTCATGGAAAATCTGATATGCAACATTTACCATGTGAAAGGTCAAATCAATTTGATACAGAATGGATCGTATCTTTATACAAAAAGTGTGTAGAGCCTTTAGGTGGTATCTTACATGAAACAAGAGTGTTGATGCCTCGCATTATTACTTCGGTTAAATTGGTTGTAGATTATTTAAATGAAGTGATTAATGAGCAACATATTTCATTTTCTGAAAAAGAAGGTACTTTGTCTCTCACTATAAGTGGAAAAGGTATTGAACTAATTATGGATAAAACTCTAATGGACATTTTGGGTTTTGACCAAAATATCTTTAAAAGTGGTACTGTAACCAAAGCTAGCGCAGACATGTCGCTATCGCGTCGTATTAACTATTTTCAGATATATTCCAATATTGGTGAAGATGTACGTGTGGGAGATGTTGAAGCTCCATTGCTAGCAATGATACCATACCAGCCAAAAAGCTGCAGTATTTTATCTGAGCATACTTTCAAGAAAGTGCATTATACAAAGCTGAAATCAAACTACATCCCACAAATTGATATTGCCATTTATGACGATGCTGGTGCGTTGATTCCTTTTCATAAAGATGCTGTGACAAGTATCACACTCCATTTCCGAATGAAGAGTTAATGCAAACGTATGCTAATATATTTTTCCAATGTGAATAATATGGAAAGTGAAAATAAGGACTCGTTTCTAATCTACTTGCCCAGTAATGCTTCTATGAATAAATTTCCCAAAAATAAACCATCAGACTATCGAGTAGAATTAAATCGGCCACTGCATTTAGAAGGTGAATGGGAGGTTGGCGTTTCTAGTATTTGCTATGATAGCAATATTCAGAATGTGAATGATTTGGAAGAAATGATATTGACTCCTCGCACCCATGATGGAATAACGATGAATAATGCATTTCAGTTCCCATACAATTTAACGTCAGATGGAAAGTGGAACTATGAATGGATTCAGATAAAATCAGATTCTTATGAGCCATTTGGGAATGAGAAAATTATTAAGGCATTCAACAGTGGTAATACTTCCATCATGAAGAATAAAAATCAGAAAGCTTATGAGTTTACTATCTATCATTGGAGTGGGAGACAGTTCCTCCGCTTTCATTCTTTTACTAAAGGTCTTACGCTGAGGTTGGATAGTGAATTCTATCCACATCTTGGTTTTGGTCATGGACTACATCTAACGTCAATTGCTACTGCAAATGTTAAAAAAGTTTATTCAAATCGAATCAACAAATTTCATTATAGATTTAAAATATTTGATGAAGATGTTGTAGAATGCGAAGAACGCATCATTTTGAAAAAGCGTGGTGTTCAACCTTTATCACTTATTGAGTTAGTAAAACGATGGAATGAGACTGTGGGTAAGAAGTATGGAGAGAAAATTATGGCGGACAAAAATAAGTTGGTTATTCAGAAATATAATGACAAACTTACAGTTTATTTCTCTCCAACCTTGCGTCATTTTGTAAGACATTATACGCCTATTATTGGAAGCGGTGTGGTGTATGCTTCTCATGAATATCACACTAAAGCTGATTCAGTTAATGATGAATGGTGGGTGGACATCTATGGCGATCGCATCAAGAAAATTTACCAGTCTTATGAAGAATCTAAAGTTCCTATCAATATAATGCCGCGTCTATATCATACAGTTGAAAGCTTCATTCATGTAGTAAATCCTTATATACAACAGAAGTTGAAGCATGTGATGAAAAGTAAATATGATGCAAAGACACACCACATTTCGTTTTCAATTGAAAATCAACGCGTTGTTCTGAAACTGGGTGATGACATTCAATGTCAATTGAGTAAAAATTTGAAAAAACTCTTTGGTTTTTCAATGCTACAAACAGTGTTTGCTGCTGCGCATACGATTGGTATAGAAACACCAATGACACTTGATAAACATGAACAGCACCTTTACATTCAAAGTGATTTGATTTTACCTATTTCTGTTGGCGAGAAAAAAGAATACATTTTACGTGATTTCATTCATGATAAAGACGCTTCATATGGAATAGTCGAGAAGATGTTTGAATCTATTTTCTATCATCCCGTCATCAAACAAACTATACCCTCTATTGCTATCAAAATTACCAATGGTTTACAAGAGTGCATCCACGTGAAAGATACTAAATCCCTCGTAACTTTAGTGTTTCGGAAAACAAAGTGAAGTCATTGTGATATGTTTATTGAAATAAAAATATGTATATGAAAAAGTCTTTTCACAGATATAGGGGAATGGGCTGACTGCAGGCATATATTCACAAGGAGGAAACGATCTCATGCGATACATAAAACAACCATGTATATCTACAAAAAGCAACATCAAAATACTGAGTTAAAGTTGATTATGTCAATACATCTCCTGAATGTGGTAGCGTGAGTTTTATTCTTTTGGGTGGAGGTATGTTTGTGTCAGGATGTCCATGTGGAAGAGATGTGTTATGTCCTATCCAACACCTCTTATCCTCCCATGCTGAAAGTGCTCGTTTCTTGAACGTGTACGTTTTCACAGTATGAACTTGAGATTTTAAGATTGTCATATTGACAAACGTTATAGTTTTATTTTTATAGGCCTTCTTATAGGACCGATGTTTCATTTTATGAACAATGGATTTTGATATACCTTTAGCACGCTTAATACTATCTGCACATTCTTTTAGTTTCATGGAATACATTTTAGGACGGAGGAGAATCATTTCATCTATTTCCTTTCCTGCTGTTTCATCCTTAAAACAACCAAGTTTGGCTTTATTCTGTATGGAATAGAGTGGATGAGTGGGATTGTAGTTAGATGTGTCGAAATATTTTTCTAATGACTTGCCTACTTCATTAAAATTTAAATCTTTTTGAGTGGTAATTCCTAAAAAGAAACTATCTGTATCACCACCCAGCAAGCGAACCTCTTTTACGAGAGGGCATGGTTTTAATATTTTGTAGAAGAGTTGATACATTTCAAGCTTGGAATAATCTAAAACGGCTTGCCCAATATAGATGGGTTTGCACAACTCAACTTCTGATTTAATCATTTTAACACCTACAAGATCCTCATCGATGATGTCTCTATCAATGAAAAGAGGTGATGAGGTCAATTTGTGATATTTTTGTTCATCAACGACTAGTTTGTAATTCATACGTTTTCTAACATCCTCCATGGTCTTTCCGAATAGACTGTTATTCTTATATTTATAAAAATCCTTTTCAAAATTATTTTGGGCGAGTGCACGTTTTTGACTGTTACTATCTATGTAGGGTTTGAGGAAGGCTTTCTGTCTAAATTTGATAATGCGGTGAACTGACTTTAGAAGCATGCCCATTTCTAAATAGAATTTTAATATGCAGAAGTGTACGAGATAATTTTTCTTATCATATTGGGTGAGTAAAAGTTTGCGGCATGGTTTGTACCTTGGCTGTCCACACTCTGTTAAGTTATTATGAAATTGTGACATGAATGGTGAAAACATATCTTCAGTCACTTCGCCAGATTCAGGTGCAAGTGGGAAATCAGCAGTTTTATTTTTAATACTATTTGGATAAATCAAATCCACTTCAAAATAATATCCCCAATCACCTTCATCTGGAATCTTCAGTATGTTTGAAGGGTTGGAGTAATACTCAAGCTCATCTTGATTTAACCAACTAAACTCGGAATGAGGTAGTGGTTTAGACAGTGAACTACCATATAAATTATTTTGGTCATAGTACTTTAGGTGGATATGATCATCACCTACTGTTTCAGATTTTATATGATGTTTATTTACAAATGTGAGACCACCGCGTATTCCGCGCTCAAATATATTATACATCTCCGGGTCTTGTAAGAGATGAATGGTCTCACCAGTCATTTTGAAGGCTGATTTAAAGGACATGGCTGGTAGACTGACAAAGTGGACAGGATCTAATTTGTCTTCTTCTAATGCCACTCGTCGAAACTCCTGAAAGACATCAGCCAGCAAAATGACATCTAATTCTAAGTAAGCGATCATATAATCGCCAAACGTTTTACAATCAAATTTTAACCATGCCTCTTGAGAATGTTCATAATCTTCTACTGGACAATCTTCACCCGTCAAATCGTTTTTGAATTTGTCAATGGAAGGAAGGGTTGTTTCATTTAGTTTAGACATTGAGCTAAAATACGCATAAGGAAAGACTCCTTTGCGAGTGATTATTTCATCCGTTAAGTTTGGATAGTGTTTCTTCAAAGTTTGACTATGGGGAAGAAACTTGAGATTACGAACGAGAGAAGCTAGTGACGCTGACATGAATTGAAATGAATCTAAAAATTTTATTTCGAAGAAGACTGTCTTATTTTCTTTAGTTTTATCTACTGGTACTTTTGCTGTCATTGCCATGAATTTTTCTCTCGTTTGTGCTATTACATTAAACTGCCACGATTTCATCTGGCTCAACCCTCCTTTTATGAGCATATGACTGTCATAGCCCTTAAAGTTATGAAAAATGACGGGTAGTACACGACGTCTCAACCTAAGTGAAAAGTTACATTTGGAGCAGAGTGCGTTTCTAAATTTACCAGTGATGTGATCATGATCACGCACTTTCTTAATTTTATCGTCATCAAACGTTTTATGACATTTAGGACAGGATGTGCAACTTTCAAATTTTTGTTTGTCTTCATCTGACATATGTAGTGACTTACGCTGCAATTGGGAATCATATGATTGTTGAAATTTAGCAGCTTTATCGAGAAATTCTAGAAATTTTGAAATGCAATCTTCACCTTGCCAAGTATGCATTTTGTTTTGTCTATTCCTAAAGTGGTCATGCCATACTTCATAGCAGGATATGGCTGCTGGCTTGTGGATGATATCATCAATGTAGCATTCTATGTCTGCGTAAATGACACGCAGGGGACTTAATTCGTCACCATTATCCCTATGTGAAAATATTTTATCTTTGGGCATGCGTTCCATTTGTAATTTACCTCGCTTGCACCATTCATAGTGAGTTTCAAATTTATCTTTACTCCAAAAGGAGCGGATGCAGCGGTCGCATACAAAATGTTCACCTCTTTTAGAGTGCCCCAAGTGAGTGTACAAGCGAGAGATTTTGGGAATACCACAGTAGTGCCATTCCTCGCTATCATCTTGTTTTACTAATAAGAGGTTGACTACACGTTCATAACAAGTTGAACGTGAATTATAGCGGGCACCCTTCAACCCCTTCTCCCACACGTGAACGACAATTTTAATCTTATTATGTTTTTCGAACGTTTCTACATCTTTGATTTTCATGTTGTTACTATCACAACCTTCAAAGTCTAGTTCATCCTCCCACTGTCTATAGCTATAGGTGCGATCTCGATGCGCGTTGATATCATTATAGTGAAGGATGGATAGGACTGCATATTTGAAACACTGTGATTTACAATCAACATTGATGACAGCTTTCTTATTATACAACGTTTTTGGTAGTTTAAATGTGCCTCGAGCTGCATGACTTTCTAATAGGGAAATTTTGAATATGGCTGAGTCCACACCATCAAAAATGAGAGCGCTGTCGCGTTGATTGAATTTATCTACATTTGATTTTAAACATTGAATGTGAAAATTTAGCCAAGACTCGCAGTCTACAACTTCGGTTGCGGAAGAGGAAGGAACATGAAACTGTATTCTCTCCGTCACTTGACCCGTTTGAAAATCTATTTTAATATATTTTAGTTTAAGGTAGATGAGCGCCTTCATTCTAAAATTGTCTAAATTGTTGAAGAGCGCTTCGATAATGTTTGAATTTTGAAGGAGCCACTCAGGAAAATCTACTATTTGAGTATTGGACTCCATGCAGTAGTCGCGTACTAAATTATTATGGGAAACATTAATGAGGGAGATGGTAGAGGTACCGTTGGTGTAGTGATCATTTGCATGCGTGTGTTGAAGTCTGTGCGAAGATCGCTGAAAGTGACTATCAAAAGAAAGAGGGCACAAATCGCAAGGAAAGGAGATGTCATCGTCAGAATCAACCTCACCTCCGGAGATTGACGCCGCTTTGCGTTGACACACACGTTGTTTGATGTGTCGAAGGAGACTGTGCTTCCTTGTAAACATATGTCCGCAGTCGGCACATTCCCACTCGTTGCCTTGTCGCGAGAGTCCTGAGCTGGAACTCACATCACCTGAAAGAGAAATCATTCTATCATCTCTGTTCAAGTCTCAGTGTATTGTTACAACCTACTTTGACTCAACAACTCTAAACTTTCCTCGAGAAGGGAGGGTGTTGGTGATGAAGTTGATGCCTGAAATTGAGGAAGATGCTATTAGCCACACGTTTGAGGGAGATGAGTGAAGAAATTTTCAACTTACCATTTCAACGAAATTATGTTTAAGCTTGATACTTCAACAAGATAGAGACTTCACTCAAATAATACGTCTCAAATTTGGAATTCACTTGTACGCCTCAAATAATAACAGAATTCGCTAGACAACCGTTCACTTATGCGTCTCAAAGACAGAGTGAAATGACACGAATGTCACTTTGCTTATATACTTTCATTCTCTTCATTCATTGGATGTTCATTCTGATTGGCTGCTTGTGTATACTTAAGAATTAGAAAAATGTTAAAGTTATCATTATTCAAAGTCAGCATTTCAAAGACAACATGACAAGTCCTCCAACAACACCAAATACCGCATTGGAGTTCTCCTCTCCATGTACATCAGCAAAGGTGCTCGTTACACCAAATGCACCAAGAAAGGCGAAGGTGGAGAAGGTGTACCGACTGGACAATATACGAAAGTTATCATTATCGGAGGAGGATGAAGAGGAGTTGCCCGACCTAACAGGCATACGGTGGAAATATTTACAATATGATGCCGAAGGGGTGATGGAGATGACCAGCAAGTCGCACTTGCATCAAATATGGGAGTGGTACACCCCTAACTCCCAACCGCGAACCGTGGCGGAGTGGGCGTACATTGAGAAAGTGAGGGACGCTGCAGAAGAACGTTTAAAGCAGCTCAACTGTTTTTGTGATCTATGTGAAGCCAGACTCTGGGACGATATTGACGATGAAGACCTTTTGAAATACATGCCATAATAAATGTTTATTTCGTATTATCTTTGCTTTCATACTGACTTACTTGAATGGGGTTTTAGTGAATAATTTAACCATGTATACTTTTTCATTTGGAAATAGTAGCACGCTTAGTTTAACTTGTAAATTTTTTAACATTTCATATGGGTGATAATGGTAGCTGAAATAGTGTCAAATAAATTAAGATAGCTTACACTTCTGATACAGGGATAGCAATCGACTGCGATCCATGTGTAAAGAGCTTGTTAGACTACGGAAGAGAGAAGTGTGTTATGTTGCGTGTGGCGCGTGAGTGTCCTCCCATTTCATTCCATTCATCAATTCGTCTCATTGATAGAGACAGGTAGAACTCATGGTTCTCATAACGTATGCAATGGAAAGTTTTAGGCAACCTTCGACAGTTGGCTAAATGTCGCCCTGGCGCGAATGCATACTACGTTGAGACAGAGGCAATCACTTGCAAACATGACGCAGAGAGGTTTAACAAGATTGACCATTGCCGAATGTCCCTTGCGGTATACATAGCTACGGGTTTCACCGCCGCCCTTTACAGGAACGCCCGTCGAAAGGAAGTATTACACCGAACTTCATTTGCAACGTTCAAGTTGACTGATAGCAGATTCAACTTAATGATAGTATTCACCAGTCCGAAGACTGCCCAGGGCAAACCGCGAGGAGGTTCTATCATGTCTTGCCCCATGGTGGCCCTTAAGAGAGCCGATGGTTCGTTCTCGGGGTGTGAATTTGACTATTGACTGGAATAGTCAATGGGTATGACGCTTAGGTTGTCGTATACCCTATACCGCCTAAGCCGTGGTGGTGCATCTGGCACCTTTCGGATGCGAGTGGTATTTGGAGTCCACACTCCATCCGCCCAAACGATCCTCTTGATCTTCCCCTTCTTCTCATCCTCCTCATCCCACTCGTCGAGGATGACGAACTCGGGAATGCCGTTGTCTTCATCAGTGAAGACGGGAATGTTGTCGGCAGATGTCGCTTCCATCGTGACTTCAAATTGAATGAGAAGCGCTACAATCTTCTAGCTTATATAGGGTTTTCAACAATGAATTGCTCAACAGCGAATCAGAATGCTTCAGGGATAGCAATCGACTGCATAATGTTCAAGTTGACTGATAGCAGATTCAACTTAATGATAGTATTCGCCAGTCCGAAGACTGCCCAGGGCAAACCGCGAGGAGGTTCTATCATGTCTTGCCCCATGGTGGCCCTTAAGAGAGCCGATGGTTCGTTCTCGGGAGTAACGTCATCTTACACCCTACCAATTCTGCTGAGAGAGTCTTTGACTCTCTCTTTGGTAGCACTGTCGACTTCCACACTAACTGGCACATGACTAAAAATTGGAATGTAGCGCCATTCCGTTGGATTGACAGCAGTTGCTGTCATCGGATTGCCAATCCGAGCAAGATTATTAAAAACTCTGTCTTGCTCCTCTAGCCTGACAAACTCCTCAAATAAATTTCGCGGCCTTAACTGTGGTCCGCGAGGAGAGCTGACTTGACTGTTCGGCGTCTGCATGATTGAAATGAAATGAAATGAGAGGCAGTGGTTTATATACCCCTCTAACGCGACGCAACGTTCAAGTTGACTGATAGCAGATTCAACTTAATGATAGTATTCGCCAGTCTAAAGACTGCCCAGGGCAAACCGCGTGGAGGTTCTATCATGTCTTGCCCCTAGGTGGCCCTTAAGAGAGCCGATGGTTCGTTCTCGGGAGTGACGTGATGGGGTGGTGAAGGCGGGCAAAGATCTGCAATGAAAATGATATGTATTAGAATAGGATATACTATCTTATTTACTTTTTCACTTACCAAGTTAGTCATCCTTTGGCAGTCTCGCGCGTTTCCGAATCGAGAATTTATGTAGGTGACCGCGCATTCTCAGGCTGGCATGCAGACACTTCTTGCTCGGATGACCATTGTAACATACTATACTTTCGTCGAGGCTTTGATTTACCAATACTTCGCCGGCCAAATGATTATCCCGAATAGGGATGTGAAACTCAAACAAACGATCCTCATTCACACGTTCCCACTCATCCCTCATGCGCTCCAACTTCTCATACGCCTGCCTCTCATCACCCCGCCGAGCCACAGTCCTCTCCAACTCAACATTCCTCGCTCTCAACACACTCATCTCCTTCATCATCTCCTCAAACTTCGCCTCTGCATCTCTCATTCTTCTCTCCGCAGCACTCGCCCTCTTCTCACACTCATCATTCTTCTCTTCCAACTCTCGCGTCTTATTCTTCAAATCAGTCACACAACGCCTCATTCTAATGTTTTCATCCGCCACCTCCTTCGACTTCAGTTCCTTCTTTTTTAACTCATCCAACTCCTTCACAACTTCATCCTTCACTTTCTTCAAACTCTCATACTTATTTACCAACAAATCATGCGCCATCTGCTGCGAAACATGCCTCTTCTCTTCATCCTTCAACCACCTCGCCGACTGCACACGAATCCCACCACTCTTCACTTTTGGGGAAGATGAGCTCTTCGGGGGGTCGGTGATGACAATGTTTGACACCTCCGATGACGAAGAGCTCAACTTCCTCACACGCTTCCTCACACGCTGCCTATCTAAATCCACATCATCCTCATCATCACTCTCAAGCACTCTCTTTCGCTCAATCTCACGCTCCAACGACGCAACCGCTCTCGCCAACTCATCATTCTCAACAACATTCTCAACAACATTCTCAACCTTACCCTCTCGCTCGATCGCCAACATTCGCTCCCTCTCTTCCACAATCAACTGCGTAAATCTCAAATCAGTCACTAAACCACCACTACAGTCAGCATGCACTCTGTAGAAACGCGCCTCATCCTCATCACCCTTCAGCACTCTACACTTCACGCACGCAACCCTATTCAAGATAATCATGTGGCCGGTGCCCGCCTTCTTGACGTGAGCCTTGGCGTCCGCACTGCGATTTATACGACCACACACACACATTTTGATATGGTATTTTCTATTCTTGTCATTAGCCATGCCTGATTTATCGTTAGCTGTAAGATAATGAAATTTGTATAAGTTTGGAATCATGTAGTACAGTCATATTCCTAAAGAGTGTAGTGAGTGGCACTCGATCCCGTCGACAGCCCGAAGGCCTTGTACTGATCACTAGGGAAGTGAGAGATCTTCCCCGATACCCGCTCTTTACAGCTGAAGACATCATTGTCACTGCCCCGAAGTGGTAACAGGAACGCCGAGTCAAAGGTAGTGATCAGTAGCTGGGATCTAACCCCTCAAAGCTGCCTTAGACTTAGTTAAATTTCAAATCTGATAGCATATTTGAACTCAGGATACTTGAAAACCTTAGTCTATATGTTAAAACTTTGAAAAAAGTGAAAATTAAGAATTTTTAAAAAATTCCGCATTTTACTACTCATACTACTTTTAAAAAATTTTATCAGTAGTAAAGACACTATCAAACTCTATCATACAAACTTTGAAGTAAGAAGATAGCTTGCCTACTTCAAAAGATAGAGTCCTTTGAAACACCCGATATCGGGAGCTCAGAGCGACGACCGTCGCTTACCTCGTCTTTCGATGAAGTGATCAGACTTACGTTGTCGGGGGTTTATATATGCTCGGAAGAAAACTTAAAATGGCTCTATCTCCGAAAGTATTCATCGTAGCGACATGCGGTTTGTTGCAAACGATTCATCTCATCATTCTTTACAATATGACACCTGAACCATTCTCATATGACCACGGGAAGTTGGTCCGTCAGCACATATGCATGTAACATGCCACAAGTGAAAAAATTCCTAAGTGTGAGAGCTCCAGTGTGGTGAAAATTTTGAAAAATTTAAAACTTCCGAATTTCGACCTGGGACCTTTACCAAAACATTTTTCATCAAATTTCACTGACCTCCCCCCCCTCATTCACAGAAATTTGATGAAAAATGTTTTGGTGACGGTCCCAGGTCGAAATTCCACACTTTGGAAAATTTTCAAAATTTTACCCATACAAAGTCACTCTGACACTTAGGATTTTTTCAGGTAAGCGAGCTCCGACCTAAAATCTTGTAACCGCTCTAACTTTTGAACGAAGACAGATAGGAACAAGCCGTTTCTTTCACTGAATTTGTGTCACTCTTAGCTTTCAAACGAGCTATCGCACGACAAAATCCGTCCACTAGAAGCCAAAATCGAAGCAAGCTGTCCAGAGGGGGGGGAGGTCAGTGAAATTTGATGAAAAATGTTTTGGTGACGGTCCCAGGTCGAAATTCCACACTTTGGAAAATTTTCAAAATTTTACCCATACAAAGTCACTCTGACACTTAGGATTTTTTCAGGTAAGCGAGCTCCGACCTAAAATCTTGTAACCGCTCTAACTTTTGAACGGCTGGTCCGATTGACTCGCAACAAAAAATGTTGTCGAGCAGTTTTTTCTCCTCTTTCAAACGAGTAGCTGTAAGACAAAATCCGTCCACTAGAACCAAAGTTAGAAGATTGCTGTCGGGGGGGGGGGTCAGTGAAATTTGATGAAAAATGTTTTGGTGACGGTCCCAGGTCGAAATTTCACACTTTGGAAAATTTTCAAAATTTTACCCATACAAAGTCACTCTGACACTTAGGATTTTTTCAGGTAAGCGAGCTCCGACCTAAAATCTTGTAACCGCTCTAACTTTTGAACGGCTGGTCCGATTGACTCGCAACAAAAAATGTTGTCGAGCAGTTTTTTCTTCTCTTTCAAACGAGTAGCTGTAAGACAAAATCCGTCCACTAGAACCAAAGTTAGAAGATTGCTGTCGGGGGGGGGGTCAGTGAAATTTGATGAAAAATGTTTTGGTGACGGTCCCAGGTCGAAATTCCACACTTTGGAAAATTTTCAAAATTTTACCCATACAAAGTCACTCTGACACTTAGGATTTTTTCAGGTAAGCGAGCTCCGACCTAAAATCTTGTAACCGCTCTAACTTTTGAACGAAGACAGATAGGAACAAGCCGATTCTTTCACTGAATTTGTCTCACTCTTAGCTTTCAAACGAGCTATCGCACGACAAAATCCGTCCACTGGAAGCAAGCTGTCCAGAGGGGGGGGGGACGTCAGCCAAAAATTTTTTCTCTCCGACTGACTTGAAACTCACCCTACCGATGCAGAATTTCACGCTGAATCCGAATCTGACCTCCGTTTTCTCATCCGATGCTTCGTTTGGACACTACACACCAAAACGTCCCAAATTCTAACTCTGTCGTTTTTCGAAAAATGTTGAAAATTTTTTCTCACCGATTGACTGGAAACTCACCCTACCGATGCAGAATTTCACGCTGAACACGAATCCGACCTCCGTTTTCTCATCCGACCACTCCTTCCACTCGAAACAACCCATTTTACAACCCAACATTCAGCAGATTGCACCAAAAACATCACACACTATAGCCTCAAGACTAATCCTGGCGGTCGCCCACGTCAACCTAGACGGTCGCCCACGTCAACCAGGCGGTCGGACCAACTCACCCGAGTCTCACACTCTGTCGTTCCAGGGGGGGGGCGTCAGCGAACATGTTGTGAACGTGGACCCACCTGGCCGGCACACCACGACAGACCACAACCTCTGTCGTTCCAGAGGGGGGGGGACTCAGCGATGGCGGCCATCTTGCGCGGTCCAGAAGTGGAGTTTTACTTACTACTACTAATGTGATTCATCGGCAATCACTATTGTCAATAATGAATTACACATGCTACCGACAGCGTCCGTAAATTTTGGCTCGATGATCACTTCAATAATTTTGGAGGCCCGTTTCTTGACTTGGAGGATTTTATGTTTTAGATATTCTGGAATATTGGTGAAGTTGACAGTCAAACTTGACTGAAGTTGAACTTGAATAGTTAACAGTTAAATTACAAATGTGATTTTACGTGAAATTGAGCCCAGTCCTGTATTAAGGATTTTATTGGAACAAACATGTGATTTACACATGGGAAGTCCAAACTATCCTAAGTATATATGTAGCTGATTTCCAATTTGATAACATGATTATGGACATCGATGACAGAGTCTCAGTACCATTGTAAATAGAGAGGTTTTGAGAATATATTAGATACGTTATTTCTAATATTTCTCAAAAAGTTGTAAGGCAAATTTAGTACCCCTTGAAAAATATTGCTGATATCTGGGAAAGCCCGGGAGAAATACGGGAAAATGAAAATCGAAAGTCTGTCGACACCCTGTAATATCAAAATAGAAAATGCGCCGCATGACGTGCTTTGTTATGGAAAAGTGTGATGGAAAATCTTGCAATCACCGGATTGGTGGACGGTGGACGAGCTACTGGTAAACAAAAGCTGCCATTTGTGAATACGATATCAAAAAAATCATAAGAAAGAATAAACATGCCAAAAACGCTTCTGGGTAGCTATTGACAGATATTTTGATGCCATGGTACTCAGAGCTAAAGAAGTTGGCGACGACATAGTCGACATGGTCAATGTTATGTTGTCATTTTCACTCAAGCTATTCATACAAGTACGTTATTGCCAAGTACGTTTTCGCAAAGTGTGATGCAGAATTCTACTTTAAAAACTGCACTAGCCACTTTGTGACTGAGATACATAATACTGCGCCGAATTTACATCATTTTCTGGATCATCTTTTTGGATTTGGAATAGTTATCTCTTCAAAGACAGGTAATTTATCACATTTTACTTCATATGAGTATCACTTCAGATTGTTGAAGGAGTCGCTACTTCCACAGACTTATTTGGCAACAAATTTACTATGAAAAACGGTAACAGTCGACAACAATGTAAGCCGATATAAGCAAGTCATTCGAGTGTCTTGATTCCCCAATGAAATGCTGCTTTCATTAACAGTACAATGTCTTATGTTATAAATTATGCGTTTTATTCTTGTGGCACAGAAATTTCAGATATTTCGTGTTACGGAAGCTCTAGAGGATATGCAGCTCTTTCTGTCGACATGCATTATTTGAATTTTTGAAATGTCCTGAATAAGTCAATATATAGGAGTTACATTTATTGATTACAACGCATGCTCAGATCAACAAGCAAATATCATTTTCAAACTAATCTCATACATTCAAACTTCTACATTAAATTTTGTACATGTATATAAGAGCAATAATAATAGTAATACCTTAAAATACCCCTGGCTCTTTCCAACCACAAAGCTGAAAATGACAAGTCAGGGCCTCTTTCAATCAAATTCGAAAGAGGTTTCAGACTCGCCGTAAATCGGTAGTCAGAACTCTTGTATCGGAGTGTAATGCTTCTCTCCAGTGTTACGGGAGTAAGGATACAAAATCTGTCTACCCGAGCACTCATCGCTTTGTTTCTGCATAGGAGCACAATCTTTTTGTTTTTTGACTTCTGCCGTTTTTTGGGACGAAACGAGATGCCTCTGAATGGAATCGTCAAGATGCAACGAAATTTAACATGGAGGTACCTGTGACTATTGTGTAGATGCTCAGCATAGAGAACCAAAAGTGGAAGGAACCTCAAGAATATATCCTTCGTTATTCAATTAAAAATAAGTGAATTAAAATTATTGAAAAACACAAAGATAGAGTTAGGTATATGAAAGATAAGGAATCTCAATTATTATTAAGATTAGAGCATTATAAAAAATTAAGAAAGAGATGGACTTAAGTTAAGAATGTAACACAAGGAATTGGCATATTCTTAACAATAAGTTTAGGTACGTTAACAATTGTTATATCTTCAGGTGTTTTAGTAATTCCAGTAGTTGCTACAGCTTTAAACAGGTACGGGTTGTTTTTGCAACTTCACTTGGCTACAATGTTAGATAAATCTTTAATAACTAAGAAACGAAAATCATTAAAAACTAAGCATTTACATATTAAAGAAGTCTATGATAAACTACATTACTACTTTCAAAGAGTATGTGATGATAATGTTATTACGTTAGATGAGATTGAAAAATTTGATCATAGCTAATGAAGTAAATCAAATATCATTTCAATCACAGACAGAAAAAGTTGATGAATAAAAATAAAAGGGATGGTTGAAAATTTTCTTGAGTGATGGTAAAACTTTTAGTGATGATAAAATTTTTTTAGAAGAGCTAAAACTTTATTAGACAAAACTTTATTAAACAAAACTTAATACGAGAAAACTTTAAACGAGAAAACTTTAAACGAGAAAACTTTAAACGAAAAGATTACAAACAACAAAGCAATAAAAAAATAATTTGTTCAGTAAAATGTTTTTGCTGTATACCAATGTTACCACAAAATTCAAATATTATATTTTAAAAAAATAGACAAAATTAAAGCTGATAATAAAAAATAAAATATTAAAACATTATATTTGTATATTTTTATTACTCGGTAAACAATTGTTCGATAACTCTTTCATGAATTTTTTTATCAATATTAATTGTGATAAATCCATAATCTTTTGACCAAGCATTATTACACGATTGTTTAAATTCATCTTTATCTCTTATACATAAATCTCTTAACAAATCACTTAAGTTTCTTGCATTTATTTCAAATAGTATAAATATATTTGCATTCTTTCTATTAACACTTCCATCTAATTAATAAATACTTTGTGTTAATTAAAATACACTACAGTTATTATGTCTACCTCTTGTGAAATAATTTCTTTGAGCTGACTGATTTCTATCATTAACACAATCATCAAAAATTACACAATGTTTCATTGTTTTATCTAGTTTACTAGGATCTTGCATATTACCACTATCATCTATTAATTGTATCTTTATATGGTTATTTTTATTAGATTCTACTAACTGATTATTTTTTGCTGCTTCTTCACACCACAAATTTATTTCTTCTTCATCTTCAGATTTTTCATATTCTTTGAATAATGAAGCAATTGCTGTTTTTTTAAGATTATTTTCAAATCCATATTTTAAAAATTGATAGACGGGTTGTTCTGCCGTTGTTGTATAAATTATAAGATTGTTATAATCCAAAAAATTTGGAGTCGTTAAAATTTTAAACAATAGATACGTTTTTTCCACAACCTGATCTTCCACAAATAACTGACAAACTTTATTAGATATATTTGGATGTTGATTAAATTTAAGTTTTTTTTTTTTTAATGGAGGTAGTTCACTCATTTTTTAATAAAAAAGTTTTTTTTTTATTTTATTTTTTTTTTTAAAGAAGAAGAAGAAAATTAAACTTCTCTAGCTTCGCGTGGGAGTTTATACCTCTCGAACGGGAGTTTATACCTCCCGAACGGGAGTTTATACCTCCCGAACGGGAGTTTATACCTCTCGAACCAAAAGATCTATCATATCTCTTCACTTCCAAAATTTATTTCTTGTCCTTTCTCATCAGTGATTCTAATGTTAATGTTGTTAATAGTTTTTCTTGTAATAGGGAAATATATTAATGTTTGTGGAATTACATTTAGTCTATAACCAATGGGTACAGTAAAAGCTGGAAAACTGAATATTAAATTTGATAATTTACCATTTATATATCCTCTTCAATAATGTCACAATGTACAACAATTGAATTTATTTCAGTTATTTTTGGAATCTTCTCACCTAAATGATAACCTTGACTATAGGTTTGTTTATTAAATCCTAATAGCTTTGACAATGATCTATCATGATTAAAATCAACTTGATGATTTTCGTCTAAAGTAAGAGAAAATTGATTAACTGCCGGTTCAACTGCAAAATGTAATTGTTTCTTATCTTTAAATGGTATACCTAAATGTCTCTTAATTTCATTTGATATTGTTTCAACTTCGTAAGAACAGGAAGAAAAGTTAGTATTTTCCATGTTTTACCTTTATCAGTAGAATATCTAAATTGATCATTCACATCTTTGATAAACGTTTTGAATAGTGTTAAATGTGGAGAAATCTAGTCAATGCAATTTGATAGAGAGATTTTTATTTTGTTCTAAATGTAGAATGGGTTCTAAATTACAAGTGTGTGATGAAGTAGTTGTTATAATTTTTAACGTCGTACTAAATTTTGATGAACCAAAAATCTCTGTTAGATTTTCTAAATGATTATTAATTTTGTCTAAATTGCTGAACACATTTTTTAAACTAAAAATTAAATAAATATTTTTTTATGAATATTTCATGTGTTTTTTATAAAAAAGTAAAACAACAACATATTTCAGTTAGGGCGAAGTCTAGATCACTCGGTTCGTTATACTTTTATAATCTTTCATTTAGAATCTTCTTTTCTAACAGTCTTTTCAATATAGCATGAATTTCATTGAAACTAGAATTATGTCCTTCTTTTATTGCAGATATTAAAATATTTAATCTATTTAGTAATTCTTGTGGATCATCTGGTAAAGATACAGTTGTTTCTGTTTTCTGTTTTTCAGATAAACCTTTCCCTACTTTAACTCCCGTTGATAATAAATTTTCTAATTGTTTATAACGTCTAAGAGTTTTTACTGTGCCAACTCTATCTAATATAGTTTTATATTTTATTAGATCTTCTACAGCATAATTTTTTAAATCTGCTCCTCTTAAAAGATCAACAAAATTTCTATCTAAACTAATAGGTTTTTTATTCTGGAGTAAAAAATTAATCCTCGTAAAGGTTGTGGAATATTTCTTTACCACCAAGATAAAATCTTGCAAATAATTTTTTATCTAAAAAGAAAGTAGAATGTTCGAATAACATAGATTTTGGTAATCTTTGCCTCTAATAAACCATAGTCATCTAATAGTGTTTTAAGTACAGGATCCGCTATATCAACACGTTTTTCATTAAGTTCCTTTTCAAGAGTTTTAAATGGTTCGACAGTTTTTCATAATCAGTTTTTACTTCTTCAGTTAATTTTTAATTTATCAAACATATCAGATTGAATACCAGCTTTTGTCATTCTATGTTGAAGATGATTTTCTTTCATAATATTTCTTTGTTTTATTAATTCGTCTAATTGTTTTATTCTTTTAAAATTATCAGCTCTAACTTTATCCATTTTTATATGATAATTTTATATTATTATTTTATGTTATATTTTATATTTTTATATTGTTATATTGTTATATTTAGAAAATAGAAATTAGAAAATTAAAAGGTAAAGTAGTTATTCCATCAGGTAAAATTTTTCTTTTATCATCAAATGGATCTAATGATAATTTATGTTCTTCTTTTAAATACATTTATGTTTTTTTGAATTAAGTCTATAATTACATGCTGTTTTTATTTCATTATTAAATAATGCATTTTTATAATCTTGAAATGTTATTTGATTAGCCACTGATGCCTTTGAAATTCCTTTTAATGTTTTATGTGTTTTAACGGTGAATATTATTAGTTGTATCATAACAGTAACATTTAGATTTTAAAAATATAGCTTCTGTTATGAAATCTTCATTTCCTTCTAATTCATCTTTTTACTTTACATAAATCAGAAGGATGAATAATATCTTTTATTTTATTAATTTCTTTATCAAGTGAAGAACCATATGGTACTGTTAATTCTAAGAAAATAGAATCGGTATCTGTAAAGTGTAATTTATAGTTTTTGCCATAAGCAGGTGCTAAATTATCATATATAAAACTATACATAAATAGTTTAGCTAATTCTAATATAGTGAAACCAATGAAATTATACTTATCATGTTTTACAATGCTTCTTCTTAGATGAACAGCACAAAGTTCATCACTGAATTAGTAGTTCTTTTATATGTAGGTTTTCCTTGTTAAATTTTGAATTCTTTCTCTATCATTAAACTATTTCAATATTTTGTCTATTACGTAACATTTTCTAAAGTCTTACCATAAAATGCATTATTAATTAATTTGAAGAAAACGTTTCCACAATCATCTTTATTTCTTTTAGCTATTTTACGTTTTTCAATATTGAAACTCTATATAATTTTTTAACCATTTAGATTTTCTATACTCTAGTTTTCGATGTATTTTGGTGAGAATCATTCCATGATCTAAATACCAATCTAGCATTCTTCCTTCAACAACATACTTTCCTTTATTACTTTGTGTTAACATAAGTTTTTTTGTTGGCCTGTATTTTTTCGGAATTATAGATTTTTGATAATCTGAAAAATCTTCTATATTGGGAATTTTGTTTTTCTGGACAGAAAGGATAATATTTTGTTGCTTCTTTTATATAATCAGGGTATACTAAATCAACTTCATATACATAACCAAAATTATTTTCACCATCATATGTTCTTTGATAATTTAGATTATTACACCATGTCATTTCACCTGTTGGTAATTCTTGTGTCATGCAAGAAGAATATAAGCTATTAAAATCATAATATAATAAATAGTTTTCTCTCATGAATTCATCAATTGCTTTTTCACGTTCTACTCCTTCTCGTTTCGTTCGAAAAATTTCTAATATATTTTCTTTTTCTTCTGGAGATAAAGGTTTTATTATTCCATATGTATGTGGATTTACTTTCTTATTATAACATTTAACATATCTATTACCTAAAACTGATGAAACTCCACCTCTAATTCCAGATTCAAAAAATAATAATTTATCATATGTATTTTCTTTATAATGTTTAAGTTTAACGGACTTTGTCCTAGAGCCATCGGCTTGAACACCAGTATGTTTTAATCCGCTAGCCATGTTAAACCTGGTGTAGAATAACAATAACATGGATCTATTCCGTAATATTCTAAACACATATCACGAAAGTTTTCAAAAAGATCAGCTAGTATTAATACATCTATCTGTAGATATTTCATTGTATAATCATACATTGTTTTACAATTTAACTCTCTCCAATTTTTTTCAGCTTCTGCATAATCTTCTTCAGATAATTGTGATTGTTTTAATGTTGATTTAAATTTATTTATTGGAGGAAGTTGTTCTTCTTCCATAATTTTATTCACAGAATTAAAATCAGTCTTCGACTGTGAACCACAGGTTTTATTCCGACTGTGAGCCACAGGCTATATACTCATACGGAAATATTCCTTTTAAAGGTTTTAAATTATATTTATTTAATATTTTACATTGTTCAGGTTTCAAAGTTTTTCCATAACATCTAATGAATAAGGAGTAAAAAATCTAAATGCATCTAAAATTCTAATACAACCTAATTGCATTGAAAAATATTCTTCTTCTTGTTTACATAGTACATTTATTTTTTGTTGTTGTAATTTTTCAGATGAAAATAAATCTTTCATTACTAGATGGAAATCATATTTAGAACCATTGTAGAAATATAAAGGAACAAAGTTATATTTAAATTTGTTAGCATTAAGATTACAAGAATTATGTGCTGCACCTCTATATAATCCATTTAGATGATCATGATCTTTTACTTTATCAATATATCTACCTCTGCCAGTTTTATATTTATTTGTAAAACCTTTTCCACAGTAATAACAATTTATTTCATCATAAAATTCTTTTCTTTCTTCATCCGTTAATGGTATCATTGGTTTATTTGTTTCAAGCAATTGTGAAAAAACGTCCTTGTAATTCTTCTACTTTCTTTGTAAACATTTCTGAACTGTCTTCACCATAGTATTGTAAATATTCTGATTTAAATAATTCAGGATAATTCGAATGAATGTACATTCCCCAACATAATGGTTTTTGTTCAAATAAATATTTTTCTTTACTTTGTTCAGCTGAACTTTTTCCAGGCGCACTTTTTCCAGGCGCACTTTTTTCAGAATTATAATTTTCAGAATTATAATTTTCAGAATTATAATTTTCAGAATTATAATTTTCAGAATCGGGTGAAGCCCTGGAACTTTCCGTTCGATTTTGTGTCATATTAACATTATATGCTTCAAAATCACAATAAATAGTAAAGGGTACTTTATTTTTAAAATACCATTTATTATATTCTAAATAATCATCTTTTGGAAAAGTATTTTGAACTGCTTCGTTTTGTTGACAATTCTCCAAATGTCTATTCATTTCTTCTAAAGTTCTAAAACTTGTCATACATTGAAGACAAGGAAAATTTTTATTATCTGAAGTTTTTGTAAATATAGAAACATCTTTACACAATATAAAATGACCCTGATAATATAATATATTCGCTTGTGCTGGTTGTTTTGACTGTTCTAATTTTACAAATTCATCTTTATATATTTCATGTGTTTCATTAATTTCTTTTGTAAGATTAAATGTATTTTGATAATAATTTTGATTTAATATTTGTAGCTGATAAATATATTCTTTATCATATTGTTCTTTATATTGTTGTAGACATTTTTTTAAAGATTCATTTATTTTTTGTTTGGTTTCATTTTCTTCATTATTTTCTTCATTTAATTCTTTATTATTTTCTTCATTTAATTTTTGAATTGTTTCTATCTTATTTTGATATTTATGGTGATATTCTTGTAGTAACATTTGTGTTTGTTGTTGATAATCTATTTTACATTTTTGTAAACTTTCATTTAAATTTTCTAATTTTTGTTGATATTCTGAAGATAAAGATGAATATTTGTAATTATAATCATCAGCACGTCCTTTATAATTATTATGATTAATCATTATTGGTGTTAGTGTTTTAACAAGTTCAAATTTTTCAGTACATATTATATTTCCTTGGTAAAAAATATTATGATGCATGTAATTACCTCTATCATTATATACTATTTCTGATTGGCAAAAATTTTTATTATTCAAATAAAATTTTTTTGAATCTGAGTAAAGTGGAATAATTTTACCAATAGAAACATAATTCACATTTAATTCAAAAACATTTACTTCTATTAAATTTTTATTCTTTTTATGAAACTTTAGTAACCTATTATAATCATATGGAAATTCATCTAAGCCATCAGAAAGATCAAATTCACTTATGTATTCTTCTTTATTGTAATGACTTAGTCTTTCTTTATGATATTTTGCAGGATGTAAATGTGCTATAATACTCCACAGAAAACAATAATCATCTTCATTTTTTATGTTGATTAATTGTGGTGAACTGAAAGGTAAAGGAACATAACTACCACCAGTATTATTTTTATATTTATCAATTACTATTTTCTTAGATATTATTTTAACAAATCTCCAACCAGATTCACGTAACTGGGCTTCAATTATACAATTTTCTAATTTAAGTATCATCGATTCAAATATGGGTTGTATATCATTTACATTATGAATTTCTTGCGAATTTGTAAAATGTCCTTGTATTATTTCTTCAGGAATTCCATCAGGTCCATTTTTTGTATAAAGTACTTCTACATTCATATAACATTTGAAAGATTTCTTAAATATATTATAAAAGTTGGTTAGAATATCAGAAAAAGTTTTATCGGTTTCATTATATTCAACCGATTCAACCGATTCATTAAATAAATATTTTATATCTGTTACGGCTTCATCAAATTCATCTATTTCGTTAAATTCATCAGTATCGCTAAATAAATATTTTATATCTGTTACGGCTTCATCTTCACTATTAAAAAATTTTTTATATTCCGAATGTGAATAATCATCAAACATTTTTTTAACTTTTATATCAGTAGGCAATGTTTCTAGATAGTTTTTATAACTATTTAATTTTAATATATTTCCTTCATCAACTCGTTCTACATTTTGTAAATGCATTTTACTTTGTAGATGAGATTGATAACTTTTTTTTGTTTGTAACTTTTTTTTTACATAAGACACAATAAAATGTTTTCATTTTTTATTTTTTAAAGAAAAAATTTGTGTTTTAGTTTTTTTTTAAAAAAAAATTTTTGTTTTAATTTTTAGAGAAAAAAAATTCTAAATATATATAATGGAAAAATTCTAATATATCTGCAAAATCGTGCGAAGCGCGAAGCCCTAGAACCTTCGGTTTGATTATGATAAATTTGTTTAATTATTAAGTATTTCACTTACACCATTTATTAATGGTTTTATATCATTATATGTTTTTTTGGCTTCATCAAATGTAGATTTAGCATCAGAAAATGTAGATTTAACATCAGATATTATTGGGGTTGCTTTTCTTAATCCGTTTCTAACATCATTGATTGCAATTTTTAAATAGTTTAATGTTTCATTATCTTGTAATCTGTTAGGTATTGGTATACCAAATTTTGCATTTAAATAATGATCAAAATAAAAATAAAATGTATCAGGAATAATTTTTAGTGGTACTTTTGCTTCAGACTCTAAAAAGATAATTATTTGTTCTATAACTTGATTTGATAAATGTTTTGCATTTGCATACATTCTAATATCAAAATCTTGAGAGTTATTATAGATTTCATGTTCGGTATCTACTAATATATTTAAATCTTTATCATATACTTGCATATGTCCTCTTATGGTGTCAACACGTATTATTCCATATTTATGATGTGTATAATATGATAAAGGCATATTCATTTTATAATTTTTATTAATATCATTAAAGAATGCTGCATTATTTTGTGTAGTTGTAAAAAATGTTTGAATGTTTTCTCTAATCTTATTATCTACATCACAAGCTTTATGAGCTAATACAACTATTTGAATATTTTGATGTCTTCCTTTTGTAAATATTTCTGACATATTTTTTTGTTTTGATAAACTTGCAACATCATCTAAAATTAATAAAGATTTATTTTCAGGTGTACCAGCAAAACTTTCCATATCTTGTAACTCATCTAATTGTTTATCATTATAGACGTTTGTAAAAGTTGGCCATTCAGAAGTATGCATACAAAAAATATGTACTTTTGTTTCATCCTTATAATATTGGTTTATATATTTTTTAATAAACGTAGTCTTACCACTTCCAGTTTTACCGTAAACAATGAAATGTAAATTTTCTTGATACATTTTACCTTGTTTAATATTTTTATTATTAGTTTTATCCTTAATCTTATCTTCCTCAGTCTTCCATCCTTCAAAAGTTTTTTTTTCTTGATTATAAAAAATTATTCTCTTTTGTTCCTCTGTTAGAAAGTAACCCCATTGATTTCCAATACATATAACAAGATGATAAATAAAAAATATTAAAATACATGCTAACAATATTTTTATACAATGAAATTTTAAAAAATTCCAAAGACGTGTAAGATCTGATTGTGGTATTTTTTTATTAAGAGATGAATTAGGGGGTAGTGTCTCTAAATATTTTTTATCTATATTATTATATATATTTTTATCTATATTATTATATATATTTTTATCTATATTATTATTATATTTAGTATTATATATAGGATTTTCTACAATATTATTAATATCTTTGAGATTCGGATCTTGAGGGGTTAGTGTATCTTGAAACTCAGTGTTATTCATATAATTATTTATTATTTCGTTTATTGCATTAAGAGATTTATGACGACTTAGATTACTTTTATTACTTTTATCACTTTTAATTATAACCGGTGAATATAAATCTTCCAAATTTTCGTTTTTATTCATTTAATATTTTTAAAATAAAAATTTAGGAATTATTATTTTTTAATTCCGGACTCGCATTCTTACACTCTTATGAGTGTTTTTAACCTCTGTAGAACCTCCGGAATGTGTCGGACTTTTTGTTCCTATACTCAAAAGAAGTATGTTCCGAACCTCTCCTCTCTTCCGGAATGCTTAAGAATATTTTTAATAAAATAATATTTTATTCTTTATAAAAAATAATATTTTATAAGATTATTTTAGTTGAAATACAACTATTTTAGTTGAAATACAACTATTTTAGTTGAAATACAACTATTTTAGTTGAAATACAACTATTTTAGTTGAAATACAACTATTTTAGTTGAAATACTAATATAAATTATTATTTTAACATAAATTATTATTTTGACATAAATTATTATTATGTTGATTATTATGTTGATTAAGTTTTGGACATAGTGTTACATGTCGCTGAAAATTTTTCTTTAATATAATTTTTTGACAACCTCTACATTTAACTTTTTCTTTTAAACAATCCTTACACTGATATTTACTATCATAAAACTCTGTCTTAGGTTTAGTAATTTGACAACTTGTACATTGTCTTGTAGAACTTATACAAGAATTATAATGATTAGTAATTCCTTGAATTGTAAAATATTTATTACAATTACGACATAACTGATCTTTTAATTTATCTTTTTTTTCTTTTTTAACCTCTTCTGTTTGTTCGCATAATTTTAAATGACGAGAAAAATTTTTTGATGTTATATTTTTATTACATCCGGAACATATTTTTTTGTTATTACTTTCAACAAATTGATTTTTATCAATATAATTATTTTGTGCTACATTATTATTTTGAACAAAAGGATTATTTTGAACAAAAGGATTATTTTGAACAAAAGGATTATTTTGTGCTACATTATTATTTTGTGCTAAATAATTATTATTATTTTGCCTAGGTGTATTTTGCCTAGGTGTATTTATTCTAGCAGTATTTTGCCTAGGTGTATTTTGCCTAGGTGTATTTTGCCTAGGTGTATTTATTCTAGCAGTATAAAGATTTTGTTCTTTATCTGAAATAAATAAATGCTTTAATCTTTGTAATGGTTGCTCTGATTGAATATTATTATACTGAATACTATTATTAGGTTGAATATTATTCTGAATATTATTAGGTTGTATATTATTAGGTTGTATATTATTAGGTTGTATATTATTAGGTTGTAATTGATTCATATGCATACCACATGGTGTGTTTTTCATATGAGAATATAATAGTGTTTGATTTAAAAAACGCATATTGCAAACTTGACAAATTTGAGTCATTTCCATTTTTTTTATTTTTATTAGGAAAAATTTTATTTTTTATAATTTATGTATTTTTATAATTTATGTATTTTTTATAATCAGAAAAAATTTTATTTTTATTGTTTAAAAATGATGTTACCAAATGTTGGTGGAGGTGCATATATCCCGAATAATCGTGAATTAGAAATAGAGATAGAAAATTATATTGTGAAAACTGGAGACGTTTTATCTGGTCCATTGCATCTTTCTATTCTTCCACAACAAAATACAGAGTTAACAAATAAACAATATGTTGATACGCAAATCAATGAATTAAAAGAAAAATATATAAACGATGTTTTGGTTCCACTGATGAATGAATTAAAGTTGCTTAAACTTAATGACAAATCATTAAACGAAAAATTATCAAAACTTGATAAAAAGGATAGAGAGCTAGAAGCAGATATAGCAAAACTTTTTAAAAAGATTTCAGAACAATCAAAAATTTTAATATTACTTTCTTTAAATTTAAAATCTGCAGTCATTAAAAATAAACATCAGATAAAAATGTTAAAAGAACAATTAGAAGATGAAATAGAAAAACTACCTGAAAGAATTAAAAAAAATTTAAAACAGTTACAAACTACATTCCAAAAAAGTGTTGATGAATTGAGTTCTAAAATTACTCAACAAATGAAAAAGATGAATAGAATAATAAATGAAGTAAACTCACTTAATGAAAAAGTTGATAAAATGAAAACTCTTAAAATCAATTTAGAAAATGAATTAAAGAAAAATTTACAAGAAAACTCTAAAGAAAATAAAGAACAGTTAGATGCTGTTAAAAGACAATTAGATGTTCTTAAAATTAAGTTAAATGCTCTTAAAACGGCGTTGAAGATTAATCAGCAGAAAATGCAAGTTAATAGAAGAGAAATTAAAGTACATCACACGCTGCTTGACGCAATAGATAAAGTGCAACAGTCAATTAATAAAGTTATCTCGAAGTTGTTAGATATTCATAAACGTAAATCTTAAACGAGTATTGTAAATATTAATTTAAATATTTTTTACCTATAAAAAATAAGAATCATAAAAAATATAAATATAATTTAAAAAATACAAAAATATAAATATAATTTTAAAAATATAAAAGTATATAAAAGTATATAATTTTAAAAAATGGATAAAATTAGAGCTAATAATTTTAAAAGAATTAAACAATTAGAAGAGTTAATAAAAGAAAGAAATATTATGAAAGAAAATCATAGAATAAAAAGAATGATTGATGCAGGTTTGGTTCCTGATAAAGTTAAACCAAAAACGCAATCTGCAAAAGTTAAGAACAAAAAATAAACATTTTTTATAATTTATATTTTTCCCAAAAAGTCAAATTTATTCCTAAAAAATGCCTATAATTTATAAACACAATCTTAAACATTTTGCTTCAAATCAAAAAATTTCTCATGAACCACGTATGAATCCTGTTTATCATTATGATAATAGAGAAACAGTCGGAACAGAAAAGTTCCTAGGCACCGCAGGTGCCGTCCAAAAAGAAGGGGATGGCATCTTTTCTGGTATTGGTAGTATCGTTAATTTAATTAAAAATAATAAAGATTTGATTACATCTGCTGCAAAAGGAGCAGCTGCTATAGGTAGTACAGCTAGTGCAATATCAAATGCTGTTAAATCACAAAACGAATTAAAACAACTAGAAGCTATTCGTAAACTCAAGAATGATTCTGAAGAACTAAAAAAATTAAAAAAACTTTCAGATGAAACAAAAAACAAAATTGCTAACATTGCTGTTGGGGAAACCTTGAGGAGCGGAGCTCCGTCTGATAGTAAACATAATGAAAAAACAATTGAAGAAATAAGAGGTAATGGCATTCATAGCGGAGCTGGTCTAGCAAAATTCTAAAATTATATTTAGTAAAATTCTAAAATTATATTTAGTAAAATTCTAAAATTATATTTAATAAAAATTTTTTTTCTATCTGTGAGAAAAACAAAAAGTCAAATTATTTCTTATAAAAATGTCTTCGCTTATCGAAAATAAATTTAGATTAGATGATCCTCCGTTCACCAGTTACAATCAAAAAAGAATGACTATATAAGAATTGCTATGAATCCCGGATCTTCCAGTAGAGTAAATACTGGAGGAGATTTAATCTTTGAAGTTGATAATCAGCAGAGTTATTTATATTTAACCTGATTCATTTTTGCACTGTGAATATTCTTTATATTCTGATGCTAATTTTACAACACCATTACCAGATACTGATAATATTACACTAGAGAATAATTTTTTCCCAAGTTTATTTACACAAATGCGTTTAGATGTTGCAACTCAAAATATAGAAACAATAAGTGATTCTCCAGGTGTAATTGATACAATGCTTAGATTTGTAATAATTGGTGAAAATAATAAAAAGAATGAAATCGAAGGTTGGTTTCCTGATACTAATGATGGTATAATTATTGAGGATTTAACTCACGCTGGAACAGATGCCGCAGGAATTGCGAAAGATGTAGAAAATATTGCAAAACATTTAAATAAAACAAATAATGAAGCATATAAAGAAAGACGTGAATTTAACAAAAAAGTAAACAGACAGTAAATTGGTCATTGTCTCCATTATTCGGATATTTAGATTATGATAAAATATCATATCAATTAAAATTTAAATTAATAATTCATCGTACAGCAAATAATGAATTAATCTTTTTTGGTAAGACTGGGAAAAAAGCATATTTAAAAATTGATAGACTTGAATGGTGGATTAAGCATATTACTCCTAGTTTAGAGGTTGAAACAGCTATTGCAAAAAGATTAAATACTAACAAACCAATTCCAGTTAATTTTCTAAAGAGAACTGCTAGTTCAGTAACTTTTTCCGAACAAAGATTTAACTGGCATTTTACTAGAACTGCGAATACACCAAGATATTTATTACTAACATTTCAAAGAAATAATTCTCCAAGTTTTGATAAGAACAATAATATTTTTCATATTAATACAATTCGAAGTTTACAAGTTTCATTAAATCAAACTCGATATCCAATTGATCCATTAAGATTCGATGATACCAATAATCAATTTATGGAAGGATATGATGCTTATAGAAATCTTTGTATAGAATTTGGAGTTGAACCACAATTAACTCCTGGAGATTGGAGACATTTATATCCAATTTTCTGTTTCGATTTAAGTGCACAATCTGAAGATATTATTAAAAATGGTTGTGATGTAACAATTAATATTGAAAAGAAAGATTCCACAACTTCATTGATGGCTTATGGTTTATTGCTAGAAGATGCAAAATATTCTATTGAAATTCTTAATGGAAAGATGGTTAGGATCGGCTAAAGCGCTAAAGCCAGAGGAGCTTTGCTCCGATAGGTTAATTAAAATTTTTTCATAACTAGAATAGATTAAAATTTTTGGTAACTTAAAATTTTTTGGTAACTAGAATAGATTTAAATTTTTGATAACTTAAAATTTTTTTATTAAAAATGTCGCAAGCGAAAAGTAATATTAATAATAAAACTGTTGAATTAAAATTACGTAATATTGTTGACAAAAATACCCCTAAAACTATTACTATTAATAAAAAAAGTATTACATAAGTAAACCAATGATAGAGAATATTCAATTACAAGAAGAAAAGAATGGCGGTATTCTCCCATTAATTCCACTAATAATAGGAGGCATAGCAGCTGCAGGAAGTGTTGCAGGTGGGACAGCTGGTATTGTCCAAGCAGTAAATAAAAATAAATCAGAGAAGGCAGCATTAGAAGAACAAAAACGTCATAATAGAGAGTTAGAGAAAGTTGCTAGAGGAGAAGGGACAACGGAGATGTCTTCCAGGGCTTCGCCCGAAGGAAAAGGAGTAGTAGATAATTTTATCAGTAAATTAAAATTAGTTGATGAAGGAAAACGAGTTCTTAAAAATATTCTCCACAATGTTGATGATTTAATTGAAATTAAAGAAACTAAAGATGGTTCTGGAATATATCTAAGTCCTAGTATGATAAGGTAATAACCTCAGGACCTTTGGTTCTTTTCGGTAAAACAATTTTTTTTTATCTTCTTAATTTTTTTTATCTTTTAAAATGAATACAAAAAATTCCGAAAATTTAACTAAATTAAAACTTTCTAATTTAGATTTATTGAATTATCTATTAAACAAAAATAAAAACTCAAACTGTCAGCATATTGGAGGTGACAAGAACAAAGTTCCATACCACTTCGGTGGTGATATACAAAAAACATTAGAAAACTTTCCTGGCTTTATTTGGAGTAAATATTCGAAAGAAAAACATCTTCCTGGTCATTCATATACTGGTCCAGGAACTCGATTAGATATAAGACTAGATGAGAATAATAATCCGAAACCAGGTGAAGAACCAATAAATAGAGTAGATGCCGCCGCTTACAGACATGATTTAGCTTATCGAAATCATGATCTAAGTTCTCGACATGCAGCTGATAAGAAGATGATTCAAGAATTAGATAGTATTCAAAATCCTACATTTAGAGAAAAAATTGAAAGAATGTTTGTTAAGAAAGCTTTACAAGCTAAAATATTATTCGGCCAGGGTTTAAATGAAACGACAGCAAAGCTGTCTGAGAGCAACGCTCGAAATCATAATTCAGACGTTTATGCATCTGAAATTCATAAAGAATATAGAAAGCCTAAATATTTATTAAAAGTAAAAGTATTTAATAAAGATGATATTTGGAGTGCTGATCTTATTCATATGCCGAATGAAAGGGACCGAACCGAAGGTTCTAAGACAAAGTCTGACTACAAATACGCATTGACCGTTATAGATTTATATACACGATACGCTTGGGTAAAACCTTTAAAAAATAAAAGTGGTCTATCAGTTAAATATGCGTTTGAAGAAATCTTTAAAGAAAGTAATAGAAAGCCAAAAAAATTGTTTGTTGATAAAGGATCGGAATTTTATAACCGAAACGTTCAGCCACTATTTGAAACTGTTTATTCAACTGAAAACGCAGGAAAAGCTGTAGTGATAGAAAGATTCAATCGGACGTTTTAAAAAATAAAATTTTCAAAAAGTTTACTCAGCAAGGAAATCAGAAATGGTTGAGGATATTACCAGGAGTTGTAGAAGAGTACAATAATAAAGTTCATTCAGGTATTGAAGAAACCCCAAAGAATGCTTCTGACGACCCTGATTTAATACGAAAGAAAATATTCGAGAATAATAATTTGAATGAGAGTAATCCGAATTTGCAGAAACGTAAGCCGAAATTCAAGATTGGAGATAGAGTGCGAATATTTAAATATAAGAACAAATTTGAAAAGGGCTTCGTAGGCTATTGGACTAAAGAGATATTTGAAGTTTCTAAAATAAATCAAACTTATCCGTTTACTTATGAAATTATAGATTTAGATAATGAGGATATCAAAGGTAGATTCTATGAAAACGAATTACAGAAAACCGAGCTTTAATTATCATTGTTCAATTCTAACATAATATCTAGAAATGGTACTCCTTTTTGTAATTTGTACAAAACGTATAAACATAATTGTCCACAATAAGTTGTTCCCGGTTTTTGAATTTGAAATGTATTATAAATTCCATTGCCAAGTATTGCTCTTACTTCATTCGTAGGTGGAAGCCCGTATGAGTCAAAATAATAATTATCTCCGTTTTTTACTAAAGATACCTGCTGACCAATGTCCGCCGTTTTGGTCTGAAGTGTGAAGATTCGTTATGAAATTTACAGTTGGCTTATTTTTTGATCAATTGTAATTCGACTCTCATTAGGACATAAAAATTCTTTATTCCCAATTGATTAGCGATTTTCTTTAGGTCGAAATTCGTTGTTGTCTGTGTTCCATATAATTTTAAAAACTCGATCAGGTCAGTCATTTTAAATGAAACAAAAATCCAATTTGAAAATGTCATTTTTCAGTCTCCAGTCAAATAAGTTGCAATAAATGTTACTACTTGTTACTTATGAAGTAGAGTCCAACATTTAGATGAAAACAGAAATCCAATTTGAAAATGGCATTGTCATTTTTCAGTCTCCAGTCAAATAAGTTGCAATAAATGTTACTACTTGTTACTTATGAAGTAGAATTTCACGTTTAGATGAAAACAGAAATCCAATTTGAAAATGGCATTGTCATTTTTCAGTCTCCAGTCAAATAAGTTGCAATAAATGTTACTACTTGTTACTTATGAAGTAGAATTTCACGTTTGCAAGTCTTCTAATTCCTGCGTGAGTCCAGTATGTTGCGCATGTTGTTGTTCAGTTTGTTGCACATTGGGTGAATCAAATATGGATTCTGCTATTCTTTGCTGTTCCTCCTCTTTTTCACGATCAATATAATCTTCAAGATGAGCAAAATTCTTCATCACAAAGTAAATTGATAGAGAAGAATTGGCTAAGTTTGGATAGTTCTTTGATAATTTGAATAATTTGATCAGTAATGTCACATATGAGCGTGAAAACTTTATTTTGTGGGTCTCATTTAACTCTTTCACGAATTTTGTATAATTCATTTTAGACAATAACTTCAGTCGCTGAAGCACTTCTCCTTGTAAAACATAGCAGCGTAGAAGATTCCGATGTGTAATTTTCTCAAAACCAATGAGTTTATTCAATGAAGATATGCACGATGATGTACTTATAATATCCTTTTTCTCGAGAAATACAGGTAAATTGCTGCTGTCAACATCCTTGAATGAATCTCGATTATTTCAAACACTTCTCTCTTTTTATCTTCTTCGTTTACACTCGTCTTCTGTTTTTTTCTTAGTGATTCATTGATAAAATTTGCTGTTATCGTTTTGAAGAAATCCATATGGTCTGGTGAAATAAGAGGCACAACTTGATCCACGAAGCAACAAAATTCTCTCTCTAGTTTGCTGACGGAAGACATTTCAAATGAGAACTTTGCTTTCTAGCGCACACGGAACAATGACAGGAGAGAGAGAGAATTGAAAACAGCTGCCAGATGCTTTGGCGTCATGTGATTGTGCTGACGTGCTTGAATTAAAACAACTTCCCTAACGTACAACTAAAATCTAATTGTATCACAAAGCTGTAGCAACTACTGGAATTACTAAAACACCTGAAGATATAACAATTGTTAACGTACCTAAACTTATTGATAAGAATATGCCAATTCCTTGTGTTACATTCTTAACTTTAGTCCATCTCTTTCTTAATTTTTTATAATGCTCTAATCTTAATAATAATTGGGATTCCTTATCTTTCATATAACGTACTCTATCTTTGTGTTTTTCAATATTTAATTCACTTATTTTTAATTGAGATAACGAAGGATATATTCTTGAGGTTCCTTCCACTTTTGTTTCATTCATTTCTGAAGTTCCTTCCATTTTTGTTTCTTCCATTTTTAAAGAAATATTATTAACGGGCGAAGCCCTGGAAGACATCTCCGATGTCCCGCAAGTCACATGATATATTTTAAAAACCTGAAAAACGTCTAAACTCATGAATTTGAAATTCTCAACTTTTATGATTTTCGGTGTCCGGTTTTAGATGACCTTGAACGGTCATGATTTAAGCAATGAAAATCGATAAAAATTTGTAATTCACAAATTTGAGATTTTTAACTTTTATGATTTTCGGTGTCCTGGAACGGTCATGATTTAAGGGTGAAAAATGTCGAACCGAATAATCTCAAATTTGAGATTTTGAAAAATTTGAAAATTGGGTATTTTTAAAAACGCCCAAATCGGAGCGAAGCTCCTCTGCTTAAGCGCTTAAGCGCTTTAGCGCTTTTCTTCCCTAGCAGCTTTAGCCGATTTGTGAATTTAGGTCTTCATAACCTGAAAAAAGGTTCAAATTCATGAATTTATGTCGTTTTTAAAAATGTCATTTTTTGAAAAAATGGTACTTTTTGAATGGACTAAATTCATGTATTTAGGTCTTAAAAACCTGAAAAAGGGTTCAAATTCATGAATTTATGTCGTTTTTAAAGATACCAATTTTTTTGATTTTATGGTGTCCTGGAACGGTCTTTTGACCATTACTAGTATCACTTCAGATTGTTCGAAGGAATAAAGAAATGAAGTTCGCTACTTTCCAGCAGACTTATTTTTGGGGCAACAAATTTTTACTATGTGGAAATAAAACAGGTATACAGTTCGACCAACAAGTTTAAGGCCGATATAAGCAAGTCATTTTGAGTGTCTTGATTTCCCCAATGAAATGTCGCTTTCTTTCATTAACAGTACAATTTTTTTTGTTGTTGGATTTTGTTTTTTTTTTTGTTTATTGTCTTATGTTATTAAAATTATGCGTTTTATTCTTGTGTGCACAGAAAATTTCAGATATTTCGTGTTACGGAAAGCTTCTAGAGGGGTATGCAAGAGCTGCTTTCTGTCGGACATGGCATTATTTGAATTTTTGAAAATGTCGTCCTGACGTAAGTCAATATTATAAGGAGTTAACATTTATTGATTACAAACGCATTGCTCAGATCAAACCAAGCAAAATATCATTTTCAAACTAATCCTCATACATTCAAAACCTTCTACATTAAATTTTGTACATCGTATATAAGAGCAATAACTAATTAGTAATTACCTTAAAATACCCCTGGCTCTTTTCCAACCACAAAGCTGAAAATGACAATGTTCAGGGGGCCCTCTTTCAAATCCCCCCAAATTCGAAAGAGGGTTTCAGAACTCGTACCGTTTTTTTTAAACAATCGGTTAGAGATATTCCTTAATAAAAATAAAATAAAAATAATTAGAAAATTAAACATTTTTAAAAGGAAATAAAGAGTTCAGAACTTCTTGTTATCGGGAGTTGTTAATGGTGCTTCTCTCCAGGTAGTGTTACGGGAGTGTAAGGATACAAAATCTGTTCTACCGAGCACTCATCGCCTTTGTTTCTTGCATAGGAGCCACAATCTTTTTTGTTTTTTGACTTCTGCCGTTTTTTGGAGGGAGGGACCCCCCCCCCGGAAACGAGATGGCGTCCTCTGAATGGAATCGTCAAGATGCAAACGAAGAAAAATTTAACATGGACGGTACCTGTGACTATTGTGTAGAGATGCTAGCATAGAAAAACGCGTCATCTGAAGGGTGCATAGGATGAAAAGAAAGCATTAGAGTTTATAGAAAGAGAATTCACAAAAATGTCACTATTTTTGGTACAAACGAGACGTTTGCGCATGGGCAAATGTCACGATACAACAATGAAAATTTGACATGGAAGGTACCTGTGACTATTGTGAAGATGCTTAGCATAGACAAAACGCGTCATTCTGAGGGTTGCATTAGGATGAAAAACGCATTAGAGTTTAGAGGGGGGAGAAGGAAGAATTCAACAAAATGTCACATTTTTGGACAAACGGAGACGTTTGCGTACTGGCAAAATACGTCACGATACAACAATGAAATTTGACATGGAGGTACCTGTGACTATTGTGAAGATGCTTAGGCATAGCATTTATTTTTTAGGGCGTCATCTCAAAGGTGCATTGGATGAAAAACGCATAGAGTTAGAGGAGAATTCGCAAAATGTCACATTTTTGGTACAAACGAGACGTTTGCGCATGGCAAATGTCACGATACAACAATGAAATTTGACATGGAGGTACCTGTGACTATTGTAAAGATGCTTAGCATAGACAAACGCGTCATCTGAGGGTGCATAGGATGAAAAACGCATAGAGTTTAGAGGAGAATTCACAAAATGTCACATTTTTGGTACAAACGAGACGTTTGCGCATGGCAAATGTTCACGATACAACAATGAAATTTGACATGGAGGTACCTGTGACTATTGTGAAGATGCTTAGCATAGACAAACGCGTCATCTCAAGGTGCATAGGATGAAAAAACGCATAGGAGTTTAGAGGAGAATTCACAAAATGTCACATTTTTGGTACAAACGAAACGTTTGCGCATGGCAAATGTCACAATACAACAATGAAATTTGACATGGAGGTACCTGTGACTATTGTGAAGATGCTTAGCATAGACAAAACGCGTCATCTAAGGGTGCATAGGATGAAAAACGCATAGAGTTTAGAGGAGAATTCAGAAAATGTCACATTTTTGGTACAAACGAGACGTTTGCGCATGGCAAATGTCACGATACAACAATGAAATTTGACATGGAGGTACCTGTGACTATTGTGAAGATGCTTAGCATAGACAAACGCGTCATCTGAGGGTGCATAGGATGAAAAACGCATAGAGTTTAGAGGAGAATTCAGAAAATGTCACATTTTTGGTACAAACGAGACGTTTGCGCATGGCAAATGTCACGATACAACAATGAAATTTGACATGGAGGTACCTGTGACTATTGTGAAGATGCTTAGCATAGACAAACGCGTCATCTGAGGGTGCATAGGATGAAAAACGCATAGAGTTTAGAGGAGAATTCAGAAAATGTCACATTTTTGGTACAAACGAGACGTTTGCGCATGGCAAATGTCACGATACAACAATGAAATTTGACATGGAGGTACCTGTGACTATTGTAAAGATGCTCAGCATAGACAAACGCGTCATCTGAGGGTGCATAGGATGACAAACGCATAGAGTTTAGAGGAGAATTCACAAAATGTCACATTTTTGGTACAAACGAGACGTTTGCGCATGGCAAATGTCACGATACAACAATGAAATTTGACATGGAGGTACCTGTGACTATTGTGAAGATGCTTAGCATAGACAAACGCGTCATCTGAGGGTGCATAGGATGAAAAACGCATAGAGTTTAGAGGAGAATTCAGAAAATGTCACATTTTTGGTACAAACGAGACGTTTGCGCATGGCAAATGTCACGATACAACAATGAAATTTGACATGGAGGTACCTGTGACTATTGTGAAGATGCTTAGCATAGACAAACGCGTCATCTCAAGGTGCATAGGATGAAAAACGCATAGAGTTTAGAGGAGAATTCAGAAAATGTCACATTTTTGGTACAAACGAGACGTTTGCGCATGGCAAATGTCACGATACAACAATGAAATTTGACATGGAGGTACCTGTGACTATTGTGAAGATGCTTAGCATAGACAAACGCGTCATCTGAGGGTGCATAGGATGAAAAACGCATAGAGTTTAGAGGAGAATTCACAAAATGTCACATTTTTGGTACAAACGAGACGTTTGCGCATGGCAAATGTCACGATACAACAATGAAATTTGACATGGAGGTTAACCTGTGACTATTGTAAAGATGCTTAGCATAGAAAACGCGTCATATAAGGGTGCATAGGATGAAAAACGCATAGAGTTTAGAGGAGAATTCAGAAAATGTCACATTTTTGGTACAAACGAGACGTTTGCGCATGGCAAATGTCACGATACAACAATGAAATTTGACATGGAGGTACCTGTGACTATTGTGAAGATGCTTAGCATAGACAAACGCGTCATCTCAAGGTGCATAGGATGAAAAACGCATAGAGTTTAGAGGAGAATTCAGAAAATGTCACATTTTTGGTACAAACGAGACGTTTGCGAATGGCAAATGTCACGATACAACAATGAAATTTGACATGGAGGTACCTGTGGACTATTGTGAAGATGCTTAGCATAGACAAACGCGTCATCTCAAGGTGCATAGGATGAAAAACGCATAGAGTTTAGAGGAGAATTCAGAAAATGTCACATTTTTGGTACAAACGAGACGTTTGCGAATGGCAAATGTCACGATACAACAATGAAATTTGACATGGAGGTACCTGTGACTATTGTGAAGATGCTTAGCATAGACAAACGCGTCATCTGAGGGTGCATAGGATGAAGAACGCATAGAGTTTAGAGGAGAATTCAGAAAATGTCACATTTTTGGTACAAACGAGACGTTTGCGCATGGCAAATGTCACGATACAACAATGAAATTTGACATGGAGGCACCTGTGACTATTGTGAAGATGCTTAGCATAGACAAACGCGTCATCTGAGGGTGCATAGGAAGACAAACGCAGAGAGTTTAGAGGAGAATTCAGAAAATCTCACATTTTTGGTACAAACGAGACGTTTGCGAATGGCAAATGTCACGATACAACAATGAAATTTGACATGGAGGTACCTGTGACTATTGTGAAGATGCTTAGCATAGACAAACGCGTCATCTGAGGGTGCATAGGATGAAGAACGCATAGAGTTTAGAGGAGAATTCACAAAATGTCACATTTTTGGTACAAACGAGACGTTTGCGCATGGCAAATGTCACGATACAACAATGAAATTTGACATGGAGGTACCTGTGACTATTGTAAAGATGCTCAGCATAGAGAAACCTATCATATAAGGGTGCATAAGATGAAAAACGCATAGAGTTTAGAGGAGAATTCAGAAAATGTCACAGTTTTGGTACAAACGAGACGTTTGCGCATGGCAAATGTCACGACACAACAATGAAATTTGACATGGAGGTACCTGTGACTATTGTGAAGATGCTTAGCATAGAAAAGCGCGTCATCTGAGGGTGCATAGGATGAAAAACGCATAGAGTTTATAGGAGAATTCGCAAAATGTCACATTTTTGGTACAAACGAGACGTTTGCGCATGGCAAATGTCACGATACAACAATGAAATTTGACATGGAGGTACCTGTGACTATTGTGAACCTTCCTGGCATAGACAAACGCGTCATCTCATGGTGCATAGGATGAAAAACGCATAGAGTTTAGAGGAGAATTCAGAAAATGTCACAGTTTTGGTACAAACGAGACGTTTGCGCATGGCAAATGTCACGATACAACAATGAAATTTGACATGGAGGTACCTGTGACTATTGTGAAGATGCTTAGCATAGAAAAGGGCGTCATCTCAAGGTGCATAGGATGAAAAACATACAGAGTTTATAGGAGAATTCGCAAAATGTCACATTTTTGGTACAAACGAGACGTTTGCGCATGGCAAATGTCACGATACAACAATGAAATTTGACATGGAGGTACCTGTGATTATTGTGAAGATGCTCAGCATAGAAAAACTTATCATCTAAGGGTGCATAGGATGAAAAACGCATGGAGTTTAGAGGAGATTTCAGAAAATGTCACATTTTTGGTACAAACGAGACGTTTGCGAATGGCAAATGTCACGATACAACAATGAAATTTGACATGGAGGTACCTGTGACTATTGTGAAGATGCTTAGCATAGACAAACGCGTCATCTGAGGGTGCATAGGATGAAGAACGCATAGAGTTTAGAGGAGAATTCACAAAATGTCACATTTTTGGTACAAACGAGACGTTTGCGCATGGCAAATGTCATGATACAACAATGAAATTTGACATGGAGGTACCTGTGACTATTGTGAAGATGCTTAGCATAGACAAACGCGTCATCTGAGGGTGCATAGGATGAAAAACGCATAGAGTTTAGAGGAGATTTCAGAAAATGTCACATTTTTGGTACAAACGAGACGTTTGCGCATGGCAAATGTCACGATACAACAATGAAATTTGACATGGAGGCACCTGTGACTATTGTAAAGATGCTTAGCATAGACAAACGCGTCATCTCAAGGTGCATAGGATGAAAAACGCATAGAGTTTAGAGGAGAATTCACAAAATGTCACATTTTTGGTACAAACGAGACGTTTGCGCATGGCAAATGTCATGATACAACAATGAAATTTGACATGGAGGTACCTGTGACTATTGTGTAGATGCTTAGCATGGACAAACGCGTCATCTGAGGATGCATAGGAAGACAAACGCATAGAGTTTAGAGGAGAATTCAGAAAATGTCACATTTTTGGTACAAACGAGACGTTTGCGAATGGCAAATGTCACGATACAACAATGAAATTGGACATGGAGGTACCTGTGACTATTGTGAAGATGCTTAGCATAGACAAACGCGTCATCTGAGGGTGCATAGGATGAAGAACGCATTGAGTTTAGAGGAGAATTCACAAAATGTCACATTTTTGGTACAAACGAGACGTTTGCGCATGGCAAATGTCACGATACAACAATGAAATTTGACATGGAGGCACCTGTGACTATTGTGAAGATGCTTAGCATAGACAAACGCGTCATCTCAAGGTGCATAGGATGAAGAACGCATTGAGTTTAGAGGAGAATTCACAAAATGTCACATTTTTGGTACAAACGAGACGTTTGCGAATGGCAAATGTCACGATACAACAATGAAATTTGACATGGAGGTACCTGTGACTATTGTAAAGATGCTCAGCATAGAGAAACCTATCATATAAGGGTGCATAGGATGAAAAACGCATAGAGTTTAGAGGAGAATTCACAAAATGTCACATTTTTGGTACAAACGAGACGTTTGCGCATGGCAAATGTCACGACACAACAATGAAATTTGACATGGAGGTACCTGTGACTATTGTAAAGATGCTTAGCATAGAAAAGGGCGTCATCTCAAGGTGCATAGGATGAAAAACGCATAGAGTTTAGAGGAGAATTCAGAAAATGTCACAGTTTTGGTACAAACGAGACGTTTGCGCATGGCAAATGTCACGATACAACAATGAAATTTGACATGGAGGTACCTGTGACTATTGTAAAGATGCTTAGCATAGAAAAGGGCGTCATCTCAAGGTGCATAGGATGAAAAACGCATAGAGTTTAGAGGAGAATTCAGAAAATGTCACAGTTTTGGTACAAACGATCGAGACGTTTGCGCATGGGAAATGTCACGATACAACAATGAAATTTGACATGGAGGTACCTGTGACTATTGTAAAGATGCTCAGCATAGAAAAACCTATCATATAAGGGTGCATAGGATGAAAAACGCATAGAGTTTAGAGGAGAATTCAGAAAATGTCACAGTTTTGGTACGAACGAGACGTTTGCGCATGGCAAACAGCTTGAGGGAGCAATGAATGTTGAAGTTGAGGCATCTGATAGTATAGGGTATACATTTGACATGGACAACTATTTCTCTTAGTCAGCTCACCAGGTTGGGGGTCGAATTTTTCGAATATGTCTGGTTTATGGTAGAGATCAACCAATTTTATCGTGCTTAACATTGCAATGAGCGTGCTGGATTGCCCACCGCGTTCTCTACTACAGGCATCTGGCAATATGATTGGATTGTGAGTCCATAATGTCAGACATAAAGGAATAATGACACATGATTTCGCTCAAGTGGGGATAGTTGGGAAGTTCAAGATATTTCGAAAAAAAATAAAAATTTAATTTGAGTAATTTGATTTGCTGAAAATGGACTAATCATGGAACATTTCTCTAAACATTTGCAAATGCGTTTTCAAAGTCGAATACGTGCATTTGTTTATGCCATGTATCCTTAGCGGTTACATTTGATGCTCAGATACTAAGCACATATATTGATGCGCCTATAATGGAAAATGAGAGCGATATTTTAGCATATTCTCAGGCATGTTTGCACACTTCATTTATCAGTTAGGAAATACCACTAAGTTAAAATCAGCTGTAGCAACTTCAAGTAGAGTCAATTTCAGACAAGCTGCAATTGCATCTAAAGAAAAAATGGCTGAAATTAATTTTTAAATATCAAGATACAAAAGTGCCCGTACATCAAAGGCACCTCAGTACTTTTCTTCCCAATAGGCATAACATAGCTACAGGATTGCTTATTCACAAGTTGAGTACAATTTTTGCACATATTAACCTATGTAGACAATAACCTCATCGATGTACTCCTTTCGACCCCAGTTCTGAGCGATTTTCGAGTTCTTTTCCTTTTCCAGCGTTTCTCATCTCTTTCCAAAGAAATCAACAGGCATTCTGGGCAAATCAGTCACGATATTTCGATTGAGCGCAAAGCGGAGGTCTGATTCTCAATAATGAAAATAACCCCGATCCTCCTACGCGAATATGCTGTAATTCGAACAAGAATTAGGGATTGGTCGTCAGTGCTTGATTATCACTGAGTGAATCCACTTCAGATAGGCAGAATAGACCACCATGAGCCATATTTTAACTAATGAATGCAAATTAAGGCCGAAATATCCATTATGAAAAATAACCCACAACACGCGGAATTTGAAATCTTTGATGGATGTTAAAATCGATGTAACAGACAGATGGAGCTTGTAACAGCCAGCTAATAGGCAGGAAATTGAATAGAGCACATCAATTTATCTATATACGTAGCCAATGCACTTTACAGAAGCGTAGATTTGATAACTTCATTTTATGGGGTCAAGATGACTTAATTTATGGGGTCGAAATGTCAGGGGGTCGAAGTGACTAGTAACCTCGAAATTCACTATCAGAATAAATTCAATAAAGTGAGCGATTTCTATGAAGTGAGCCTACACCCTTTAAAATTTGTTTTTATCTATCAGTCATAATTCGACCTTTATCTCATATATTTGTAATTGCTTTTGTCAGCTGATTTGTCATGTTTGCTTCATGTCTTGTAACACAACGTGGGAAAAGTCTGTGATACAAAAGTTACTAGCAAAGTGATTTGCCGGCATGGGGCAATTATTGAGATTTGATGATTATTGAATGAACATGTAACCCAGTCTAATTTGTCGGGATTGATAACAGAACGTGAGATAATGATCCATAATTGCAACGGCTGCTAACATTTTCTGGGTGCCACGGTTACTTACTTCGATACTCATTTTCCCGTGCTTTGAAAAGAGTTGGTTTTCTCACTCATCTACCCTTTGGTGCTATTAGTCTAGTATGTTGGTCCTCATGATGTTTTCAAGGTGCTTCCCGTTCAGCATTAGTAGATCAAATTTTATCCTACCATCAACATCGCTGAAGTTGGCACCAAATACTACGCCACATATCGCATAGCGGGTGGCTTTTTTGAACAATTATGAATTCTGACTCAAAATTTCAGCCATTTTAAAAGCAGAATGACAATTGACATCAAAAGTAGCGTCTGCGTTAGTACAGCATGCTTGCCAAGATTCGCCACTATCAAATAGTTTTTCCTGTCGCTTAACCGCCTTACTCAAGGAGCTGAGATCACTATATCCCCTCCCTGTCCAGACAGTATTTTCTCGACAAAAAAGCCCAACAGTTTCTTGCGTTTCTCACTACCGGTCAGTCAGTCACTCACTCACTACCGGTCATGTTTGAAATTTTGATACATTAAAGTGTCCTGTGTATTTCTTATTTTCACTCTGTGAGTGCTTTCAATTTTTATATCAGGTGTTGGTCCACCTTGCTTGAGGACTGTCATCTTTTCAGTATATTCTCTTCGGACGAAAGCCGTGTTTATGATCTCATCTACAGGACTAAACATGGCGTCACATCAATCACGTTTAAACACGTTGTGGAAATCTACCGAATCTAGGTGTTTGAGTCAGATGCATTACTCTGCACTCATTGGCGAACGCTCATCATCCGAGCGCAGCTTTGTTTGAACGTCAGTCATCTGCTATTGTTGACGCAGTGGCCTCCTGATGAGAAACGAAGACAGGAACAATTGGGTTGCGCTTTTCTTTCTACATTTAACTGTTTTCGCAGATACAGTTTCTACAAGCAACTGTTTTCGAGAGATGGAGCGAAAATGACCATGTTGAATCCAATATAGCTCCGACATTGAAGTTGAGAGACAGGGAAAAGTGTCTTTACGAAGTTGCCAAGGCGCTGTCGGTTACCAAACCACATCAGATTTGTCTTCTGAGTGTTGAGGTGTAAACCATTTCATTTCAGCCCCTAGCACACGAATACAGTTTGACACCTCACCTGATAAAGTAGATACTCCATAGGGAGGGCGAGCCATAAACTTGAAAATCGTCCGCAAAGACATGCACAAAGAAGCTCTTAACAAGGGGAATGATGTTCATGATGTAAAAGGAAAAAAGCGACGGCCCGAGGACTGAACCCTGTCGCACACCACAGGTCATTGCAGAAATGGATGGAAAACTATCACCAGAATGAAGGTACTGCAGTCGATCTTTTAAGTAGGAGCCAAACCATTTCAGGGCAGTACCAGACAATACAAAGACAGGGCAAGGCGACTGATGAGCACGTTGTGGTCTACTGAATCGAATGCAGACGACAAGTCAAGGGCTGCGAAAAGAGTAATGCTGCCATCATCCCTGGCTGTAGGAACATGGATATCTTTAGAATCGCAGTTTCAGTGCTGTGAAATTCGCGATAGATAGACTGATTTGAAGATAACAAATTGCCTGACTTCAAATAATGTCATCTATGTATTGCTTGCAAAAAATTGGGTTGAAATTCAAGTATTGTAAAGCCTTAGCTTCTATTTTATGCATAGTAATTATAGCAAAATGCCTGGCAAAATGTTATCCCATAGGAAAGCCTCTAATTTGTTTATAGCAGGGGTCGTATTCATCATACTTTCAGACTTTCGAAAATTTTTATGCTTTCAAACTTTTTCGTCTCACTTTATTGTCCATGTTTCCTTCTCCAATTTTCGTTTTGTGGTTGCTGTCATAGTTTCTTCATATTTTTCATTCCTATTTTCTATCCATGTTTCATTACTTGAAAAGCCTATATCTGGTCTATCAGATATACAGGGCTGCCACTCTTCCGGTTTAAACCGGATTTCCGGTTTTATTAGAATGAACTAAGTAGTGAGAAAATGTTTGGCCAGGGAATAAATAATTTGGGTTTTGAACTATTTTAGATTTTGAAGGGGCCTTTTTGAGATTGCGAGTGGGCCCTTTAAGATCGTGAAAGGGTCTTTTAAGATCGCGAGGGGCTCTTTTGAGATTGTGCAGTGGCACTTAAACATCGTGCGGGGGGTCCTTTTGAAACTGCGAAGGGCCCTTTAGGATCGTGAGGGGGCCTTTTGAAACTGCGAAGGGGCCCTTTTAAATCGTGAGGGGGCCTTTTGAGACTTCGTAAAGGGCCACTTTGAGATCGTGATGGGGACCTTTTGAGATTGTGAAGTGGCCCCTTTAAGATCTTGAAGAGGCCCTTTTGAGACTTCGAAGGGCCCCTTTATGATCGTGAGGGGGGCCTTTTGAGAGTGGGAAGAGGCCCCTTTAAGATCGCGAGGGGCCCTTTTGAAGCTGCGAAGGGGCCCTTTTAAATCGTGAGGGGGGCCTTTGAGACTTCGTAAAAGGCCACTTTGAGATCGTGAGGGGAACCCTTTTGACAAGGCTGCCACTCTTCCGGTTTTAACCGAATTTCCGGGGTTTTTTTAGAATAAACATAGTAGTGAGAAAATGTTTGGCCAAGGAACAAATAATTTGGGTTTTGAACTATTTTAGATTTTGAAGGGACCCTTTTGAGATTGCGAGTGGGTCCTTTAAGATTGTGAAAGGTCTTTTGAGATCGCGAGGGGCTCTTTTGAGACTGTGCAGTGGCACTTCAAGTTCGTGAGGGGGCACTTTTGAGACTGCGAAGGCCCCTTTTGAGATCGCGAAGGGCCCTTTAGGACTGCGAGGTGGCCCTTTTTGAGATTGTGCAGTGGCTCCTCAAAAATCGTGATGAGGTTCATCTGAGACAGCGAAGGGGCCCCTTTTAAATCGTGATGGGGCCCTTTGAAACCGCGTAAGGGGCCCCTTTACGATCGTGAGGGGGCCCTTTTGAGATTGTGAACCGACCTCTTTTAGATCGTGAGAGGGGCCTTTTTGAGAGTGTGCAGTGACACTTTATGATCGTGAGGGGGCCCTTTTGCGACTGCGTAAAGGGCCCTTTTGATATCGTGGGTGAGCCCTTTTGAGATTGTGAAGGCCCCTTTAAGATCGTGAGGGGCCCTTTTGAGATTGTGAATAGGTCCTATTGAGAATGTGAACGGGGCCCTTCAAGATTTTGAAGGCCCATAAGATTTTGTGAAGCAGCCCTTTGAGATTGTGAACGGCAACTGCTTTAGTTTTTGAAGATCTTGAGATTGTAAAGGTCCTATAGGATTGAGACCGGCACCCTTAAAGATAAGAGCATGTGGGGCCTTTTTGGATGATGTAGGGCTCTTTAAAATTGTGAACGGGGCTATGCAGATTGTTAGGGGACCTTAAAGACCCTGTAATTTTTAAGGGTGATCAAATTCAAAGCTGATGCTTTATAAAAAGCCGCTTGATCTTGAGCAGAAGATTCTTCTGTAAGGAAGTCAGTGATCCTCTCGTCAATCATAAGAAACTGGACGAAACGCAAGTGATCAAGGTTATGAAATAAGAAATAAATTTAGGTGGGAATGCTTGACAAAGATGTTGTAATACGTAATTATGGAGTCTGTTATGAATTGAGTTCTGATTGCTTTGATACTCTCCAAAACGTGTCTTTCAAGAATCGTCTGTCAGTAAAATATGAAAGAAAAATCTATTAAAAAGTTTCGGGAACACAAGGGAGTAACGAAAGAATATTTTGTACGATCACTTGTTACAAAAGCTAAAGGTCGGCGAAGACACAAGCGAAAATTGAAATCTCGCAAACAACCGCAGAAGTAACAAGGATTTCTTTTCGTGTTGATTTTGCGTTTACTTATGTAATGGCGGCTCAACCTTTACCAAATAGCTGTCATAATCTTGTTTGAAATCCAAAACTTGTTTTTAGGGAATTAATTATTTTAATTTAATTAAGATTACAAGAGATGAGAGCAAAGTTTGATACGAATTATTGCCGGAGCTACAAGTACTGATGAAGTTTCTTCAGGCTGAACTCCAAGCGTTTTTGGTTTTTTAGCCGCCATCAGTGAATTAAATCAGTATTCCCTTTCAAATTTTGGAAACGAGCTCTAGAGAAAGAGATTTGAACTGCATGTATTTCATTAATTGTAGATGTATGTATTTCGGATGATGATTTTTTGCATATGAGTTATTGGTTCTTTACAGGTATACTGCACTGATGACGGCTAAAAATCTAGAAACTTTAGTATTTCCCATAATGGATTGTATCAAATGTTGCTCTCATCTCATTTCAGATTAGATAGTATATCAAGTGGCATGGCTTCTGTAATGTGTAATGTTTGGGCACAATATAGAACTCAGTTTTCTCAGATTGAGCAAATGCGATAGTTTTAGTCATCAATTTATGTGACATTGATTAAAAATTATTTTGTTTATGAAGCGTGGCGGATTCTCTCAGTGATCATTTCAAAGATGTTGATGCAACAGCAATTAGCGGCTCAATGATTAATTTTTGTAAGTTAATTATGATTCAAAAGAAAATATAGTAGCCAACACGAGTATCACTATAACATTATATTATGTTATTTTCTACTTGCTCAACATTTGCCCGAACGCAATCTATCTAATTCTTCGTCTAATTCAACGTCTAATTTCTTCGTCTAATAATCTTGTCTAATTCAACAGCGCAAGAGCATATCTCTACACAATCGCTCGTCGATCTGCAGAAAGCGGTGCAAAGCTTTGTTTTCCTGTTCATCCAAAAGCATAGGATGACTCTAATGCACCATTTCTTAAACGTGCCCAAAAGAAAAAAGTCACAAGGCATTGAATCTGGTGGTATTGGAAGCCATTCCAAAGGCTCTCGTGACGGTCAATCCAAGATTTAGGAAAATTGCTGTTTAAATAATTCACGATGGGTCTGTAATAGTGCGCTGGCATTCCATCCTGTACGAAGATATTCCTATCCTTCATGACATTCGGTATATTTTATACAGCATTGAAAGGAAGATTTTACCATATATTCTAGATTTCTCAAAAAAATAATGGCTCTCCCAAAGAAAATGGCTTACAGAAATGCCTGCCCAAGCATTTAGATCGCGCTGACCATGGATTTTGTATGAAGATATTTGCTGTTACCAAACCGTTCTGCTGAAGCAGTCTTCCAAACGTCGAACAGCTGAACAGCAATTTCCTAGTGGTTTCATGAAAAATTTTCACAATAAACACGGGATCTTGCACCGGGTGACGTCATGGCATGACTAATAAAAAATGAAAAACCTGCACGAGAATAGTGCATTATAAATTTGAATGCAAAATTTTTGAACGAAATGAAGAAAGTTGTCTTTGAAACAGTTAAGTAAAATCATCCATGGGCCTACATGTATATTTTTCGATGATATGCAGTCTTTATATCGAGCTGAAATCGTCAATCGTTCAACATCTTCATGCTGATTTTGCATTGGGGACAGGTAGAGGGGTATTTGTAGTACACTGTCTGACCTTCGAAAACGGCTCTCCTGAAAATAGTAGCTGTTCGAGTCAGGTATTCTAGTGCACCTTGTTGAAACTGATGACATCAGTAATAATTTCATACATTTACTTGTTAACTGTGAGGATTCAGTAGCATCTTTATTACAACAGACCCAACTGCTGCTTGAACGCTGTCAAAGCTTACCGGGTTGTGTGATATCGAATGATCGTAAGTTTCTTACTTTGAGGGGGGCCACGACTACGTTATTTAGGGGGCCTATTCCGATTTGACTTTCTGGTTTTTATTTTTGATAAGAGTGGCAGCCCTGGATATACCAATATTTATGACAGATTATGGGATTTATTGATTGTAATCTTTAATGAATATCAGAATGAAAATGTGGAGTTTGTAAAAGGTGTACACGGCTAGGAAACATGACTTCTTCAGTACTCCTTGATCAGTGAATCGGACAGAGCCGTACTACCTAAACTGTACGTCAGCTGGAAATGGCTAACAGTAATCCCCGCTTGTGAACGCTTTGACATTACTACCGTCTTTGAAAATTATTTCTTCGTGTTTTTAAAGAAGCAAAACCAGAAGTCAACAGATCGTTACAGATTAATTGTTGCCCTTTACTTCTCGCCGTATACTTTTCAATTCGACATTTCAAGCACTTCCTCGATGGTGTTGAATTTCGCATTAGAACCGATCATAGACCACCAGTGCAGTTCTCGAGCAAGTTGTGTAAGATCAACAGCAACCGATTGCATTTTTCAGCAGGAAGCTTCGACAACCAGAATTGAAATACAATACTTATTTTCGCGCTTCACAATTATTATTTTAACAATCTTTCATTTTGCCTATCCTTTCTTGCCAGCCCCTACTCGGATTAAGTTAAACTATGTTTTATGTTTGAATTGCTCACATAGCACTACTTACCCTTTAATGAATTTCTTTTTTTTACCTGAAGATTGTTGTGTGGATGCTGACCGAAAAATTAGTATACAATTAAAATCGTTTAACATCCAAACATTCCTGATTCCTTCTAACATCATATCAAATGCCCTTTATCTGGTAGATTGTTGAATTTATAATCTTAATTGCTGAAAGTTTTCGATCGCTCCCTGCTGTTTTTCAAATGCCTGTACCTCTGATTTCACAGCTTAAATCAATCATTCTTCAAGCGATTTGCTTACTTCTTTTCTCAGACGATTACTGAAGTCGGGCAACAGAATTGATGAGCTTGGATTTTGACGTATATTTGGCTTAAAGATCAGAATCTTTAAATTGGAGCAGGTGTTTGGAAAACCGTGGTTGAGGTGAAAGAAGTCGAGAGGAATACATCTTCAGCGGCCTCGTTCGATTTTTGAAGAGTGTATCCAAATATTTGGCCTCTCACTTGCCCTTGATGAATTCTCTCATGTTACAACTTTCCTCTCTTGATCCATTAAAATTACATGATCAACAGTAGCCTTCACGATTCAGTATTTTGAAAGAAAAATTGGCACCAATAGTATTTCAACGTGAGGTTTCGGGGAGTGACAAAGCAGCCTTAGAATATTATAAGATGTGTATTGCGGACACTCTGGTTTAGGAGTACATACAAGAGTTTGATCGCACCCTAAGACTGGACGTAGAATTTTTGTGTAGAGCACTGGCTTTAAGAGAGCACAACAGTACTGATGTAAAATTTCCAAACCTTCGAAAAGGTGTCCATTCCGCATTAGCCCTTGCTCGCGTCAACTCAGACGTAGAAAGAGGTTTCAGCGCAAATTCTCATTCCGTTGTAACGAATGCCCGAGTTTCTCTTTAACTCGCCACTGTTAGCGGTTAGCGCAATATTTTAGTCTTCATTAATCGTCACGGTGGAGCTTCAAGCATTTATGATATCAGTATAGGTAAGGTAGGCACAGGAACAAAAGAATGTTCGGGCCACTTTTTGGAAAAATATCTTTCTATGTTTAGGATATGATTAACGAAGAACGATTATCACTCAAGAGAAACAAGGAGGATCTCCACAAAGAGAAGGAATGAATGGGTAGCACCCACCGCAGATGAGAAAAAATCAGAGAATATGTCTGCAGAAGCACTAGCAGAAGATTAGACATTTTTTCTTGTTTTTCATTTGATATCAACCTGCTTCAGAATGCTTCAAAAGACTTTCGGAATGCATCGGCCAAAGATGACATAGTTGATGCAAAAACTCAGCTCAGGAAATAATCGATTATTACCAGAGAAAACTGCGAAGTATCATCACTATCGAAAGTGTGAAAATGAATAGAGGGAAAATTTCAAGAGATGACATAGATATTTATAACCACCTGATAGATTCCTACATTTCAGAGATTCTACTTCTTGTAATATAACTCAAGATATGATATATGATTGTTTTACTGATATGTTTCATTGATTTTTTCTCGATTTTATTCCATTGAAGCCATTCCAAGGACTCCTATGACGGTCAATCAAAGATTTAGGAAAATTACAGTTTAAATAATTTACGATGGGTCGGCAATAGTGCTCTGATACACCTATCCTCATTGACATTACATTCGGTATCGCTTTATACAGCATGTAAAGGAAGTTTTTGCCATTAATGGTCGGTTTCTCGGAAATGCCTGGCCAATCTAGTAGACCGCGCTGATCCATGGATTTTGTATGAAAATATTTTTTATGATTAGACCGCTCTGCTGAAGCAGCCTTCAAACGCCGAACATCTGAGCAGCAATTTCCAGTGGTTGAATGAAAATTATTCACAATAAAGACGAGATCATCTATCATGTGACGTTGTGGCATGATTAGGCCTATTGGAAAATGACGGAGCTGCACTAGAAAAGTGAATTTCAAATTTGAATGCAGGATTTTTGAACGAAATTAGAAAATATGCTTTTGAAACAGTTAAGTAATAGGTCTACATGTAGGTTAGACTGTTTGATAAAATGGGCTTTTTATATGTAGCTAAAATCGCCAAGCGTTCACAAATTCATGCTGATTTTGCCTTAGGGGGCAGAGGAGGGGCATTTGTAGTGCACTCTTTTGTCTAACCTTCAAAACCAGTTCTCTTGAAAATAGTAAGTGATCGAGTCATGCATTCAAGTGCACCTTGTTCAAACTGATGTTTGAAAAACCATCAGTAACAATGTTATACCATTTATTTGCTTGCTGACTGATTCATGAACATCATTATTAGAACAGACCCAACTTCTATCTGAACGCTTTCAAAACTTGCCGGATTATGTGATATTGAATGATCCTAATTTTCTTTCTGCTCACAGCTATGTTTTTTAGAGGTCCATTCCGATTTGATTTTCCGGTTTTTTATTTTTAATAGGAGTAACAACCATGCAGTTTGTTATGCCGGAATGTACGATTTTCCACTGAACTGTTGGTTGAGCACCGGGATGCTTCAATTTGAAGTGTTCACACAACACAGAATGAGTGGAAGATGAATACACATGCTCGTTAAGTCTGGACTCAACGAGTGGTTTAGTTTGGTCAATATGAATTTTATCACAGAAGTACAATTGATCTAGTGAATGACGCATTTAGAATTACAGAGATTTGGCTTGTCACACGTAGAGCAGAATTTGCAAGCATCTTCACATTTTAATTTGCCATCCGGCTGATGATGAATGCTTCTTAGAGATTGTCCTTAGAGAACACTTCAAATTGAATTATGCTGTTGCCCAACTTGGGCTGGGGTGTCGTGCTTTTTTTGACCGACACCGACACCGGGTTCGAGTACGACACCGGATTTTGAAAAGCACGACACCGACACCGGATAATAATAATAAAATTGACTGAATTGCCCGACTTGTCTTTACTTTTGCTTTGTTTTGTGTCCCTGACTTTCTTTTTTTCGTTGTGTATTGATGGAAATAAAGGTTATTTCTCATAATAATAATAATAATCCTCGAAACACTACAGGTCATGCACTCCTTTCAGGAGACCTATGATCACGAAAAAACATCATTTTCTAAACAAACTGCTTTTCTAAAAATAATGACAACAAAATGACTCTGAAATTGAAAGTGATGCGATGAATAATGAACAATGCTTATGAAACGTGGTGAAACAATGGATATGATGACTAATTGAATAAACAGTGAATGATGACAAAAATGAAGATTCTTATTATGATTACATGTGATAAGGTGATACCGTATCACTCAAAACAATTGATAGGCTTAAAACAATCAAAAACACTCAAAACAATTGATTCAGCAATCCACTCATTTCATTCCCAATTCGTGTGAAGGAAGAGCCTTCCAGTCCGTTTTAGTGAAAATATGACTATTTGCAAAGAGAAGGAAATCCTTGTGCGATAAAACAATTTATTTTTCCAGCTAAAATTTAGGGTCGGTGTCGGTGTCGGCCCTAAAAATCACGACACCGACACCGGGAAAAAGGGCACGACACCGACACCCCAGCCCTGTGCCCAACCATCAGTTTAGTGGCAAATCGTCCATTCTGGTTTAACAAACTATCATAAACGTAGTGAATAAATTATGCAATGGATAAATTATCACCAAAGGACAGGAGTTTTCCACGGACCGCGGAAAAACGGAGAAAGTGCGGAAAACTAAATTTCTCGGAGAATATCGCGGAAATCTTCATGTTCTCTGAGAAGTGTCAAATTTATATGAAGCAAATGAAAGAAAAATAATCTTATGAATATTTCCGTAATTTATTATGTGTAGGCTATAGTAACTATTTTAATTGCAGCTGATTTTCAAGGCTAATCAGTAATTCGATTTTCTTATTTACTATTTTTCTGTTATGTATTTCTATTTAACGTATGTATGAGTTCATTTGTGAACGGCGAATGAACGACAGTAGCACCCAAAACCGATTTAATGGCATGAGAATGCGTCACGCAAGATTTCAGCCAGTCGCTACACTTTTCCTTGTTTTCTGTTCTCTGTCAATGCATGCATGATTTCATATTCTATAGTTAGTAGGCCATCGTTGACGTTAACGGACTTGACTTAGTATAAATTTCATTGTATCACAATGCGTTGTGGGCTTTTCATGGTTCAAATGTTTGGCTACTTGTCTCAGTATTCGACCGACGATACTTCTAGATACATGTGACAACAAGTGGCCAGTTTACTTACTTGAACATTGCCAGTGATGTATCGAGTGCAAGTCATCCGATTCAATTTTGGCGAAGGGTTGGAAACCGGGTACCAAACTTTTCAGCAAAAGCAATTATTCTTCTGCAGTTGTCGATCAACTCAGTTGATGTTCAGCGGTCTTTCAGCAATTAGCCTACTAACTCATTTTCTCTCCGCTCTGTCAAAATCTAAGCCCAGCCAACTAATTTGGCATGATGAAACTAATTCTTTTAATGAACAAGAGTGATGTATTGTACTATGCTCGTTTGATCATCTTTTGATTATAACAATATGTTTATATTAGTTGCATGTTTTATTATCATATCATATCACAGCTTTTCTCTTTACCACGGGTCACTAATTTATATACTGAATTATTGGTTTGCAAAGCTACTTCAGTACCAATGAATTATCGTAACTTCAATTCAAGGAATCGCTTGAAATACTTAAAAGATGATTAGAGCAATTTAAATCAATTAAATACGGAATTCGGAAAACAAAATTTTAAGCGCAGAATATCAAGTTTTGAAGCGCGAATTTCGAAAACCTGAACGCGGAAAATTCTTGTCCCTGGAATGAATAATTGCAAAGGAATTCAGCTTGCGTTCTTTGAAGTTTGTGACAATATTTTAGATTTCTGTACATTTGGCTATTTCTTGAATTGTTAAGTAATACTTTAAATTATAGCAATGCTATATACTTTGAAATACAGTAGAATGCGCATATATCGGCTTCGGCTATATCGGCGGTTTCTTTTTGTCCCGGCAGAATTTCCTATCTTTTCCATATAATCGAGTTCGCTTATATCGGCTTCGGCTATATCGGCGATTCGCCTATATCGGCGCATTTTCGCTGTCCCTGACAGAAAAAAATTCGTTTATAACGGCGGATTTCCTGGAAATCCTCAAGCGATGTGTTTTGCCCAGAAGAGTCATTAGAATGACAGTATATGTGGACGCGGATGGCTGTAGATTCTGTTAGGACTATCCGATTCTAACTATTCTAGTGGCATGTGAAAATTTAGATCTTCTACAATTCATCTCGATCATGTTTGGGGGTTTGATCAAAATTGTAGAATCTAGCAGCCGAGGAAAGATAAGTAGGCTTGCCACTGTATCTCACTCATAATTCTCACATAATTAGTCTTTCATTCGACGTGATGATTGCATTGTTAACGCCTTCACCTACGATGCTATTGTCAGACCTGACTTAGTGACTGTTGCGTCATCAAAGGAGCACAAGCTACCGTCGAAAACATTGTTGAGTTCGATGCATGTCCTCTCTCTAGACAGAAAGCGGCTCGCCACCCCATCCATCCCTATGGTTTCGCCTGCACGTGACTCTTAGCAGCGTCTTGATTTATGCATACTCTTCTTTGTTTTCTGCTTCATATAGCAGGTAAGCATGTAGGCATGAAGAAGCTTCAATCTTCTTGATTCAAAAAGCATACTCAGTTTTTGACAAACATAGTGACATCCGGTTTGCGATACTTACGTTGCAAGCATCAGTTCAGAAAGGCACAATTTTTAGATATCTATTGATTACATAGACACAATTACATGTACATGTACTGTACATGTTGGACAATAAGTCAATATGTACATGCATTTAAGTATAGCAACGCAATAATTCATGAGTCAATACACGTATATACATTGTATGATGCATGGCATGATCTCAGAGCTCGTGTAGATTTCACAAAACTTCAAAATTCAGGGAGTTCGCATATATCGGCGGTTCGCGTATATCGGCGGTTTTCGTATGTCCCTTGAGGCGCCGATATATGCGAATTCTACTGTATAACATAAAATTTATGATAAATTTCGGTTTATTATAAGTTTGAAATTCATCCTCTGGACATTGTCGGTAGGTATAACCAACTCCATGAGCCCGTGGAGCCCCTACAGGGTGCCCGCTGGTCTGAAAATATGTCTAAGTATGATAGTAGCATGACATTCTGGAGAAGTAGGGGGTCTATAATTTTGACGTACCCTATAGAATTGAAATGGCTCTGGGGCCGAATCCTCCACGTACCCGGTTCCATTATTGGGAGAAATATAAATTATGTTGTTGAAAATTTTTCTTCGGGTACTGCAAACACAACTTTTATTCTGTGCGACGTTTCGCTATGTAGCTTAATCATGAACGAATGACTGCATGAATAGAGTACCCTATAGAGTCAAAAATGTATTGAAAATGATCGTTTTGTGAAGTCCTAGGATATTTTTTGTGCTCTTAAATGTCAGATGACGTCTTTTGACTGTTTGCCTACTAATAATCGTTGTAATAACGATGTCCACACTATTCAAGTTTCACTCACATTATTCCAATAGCACTCTGTGAGTTCATTCCTGCAAATTACGCATACATTTGCATTGCTTTCTTAGCGATTCTCTTTTCCTTGTCAAATGATTTTTATTAGTACTTAGATATAGTTGAGTGACCATTTGAGAAAAGAAAAGCACGGAAAGCAGTGCAGCGCAGTTTTTCTCAATGATAGCCCAGAATGCGATTGTAACTATTAGGGTGAAATTTTAAAACATTGAGAAAAATGGAAGAACCATGGAAGCTAAAGCTCGATATGGACAAAATTGTAACTGGAAAAACATTTTAGTAAGCAGTCATATATTTAATGAATGCAACATGATGAGGGAGTCAAGAAACATAACTTGATTAAGGAAATCATCTGGTCAATAACGTAAGACGTTTAGAAGAGTTATGAATCTTATCTATAAAGAGAAGCAGTTAGATGAGCGACTGTAGCATCTATTGTATTCCTTTTCATTATTTTCGATCTTCTTCTTCGAAGGCCATGAAAAGGGTTGTGTGTGAACTGCTAGTTCTAATTTCAGATTGTATAATTCAGCGTTGCCACCGCTACGCGGTTCCGCGCATTAATGAAATTGACTTACCAAAATAGTCCGCTTTTATGCCCTGGAAGTTGTGACATTCCGACACAAGTGATTTTCGTAATTTAGTGATGCAAAATCACAGCTAAGCAGTCGAACAAGAATAATCTATTATGGCTGCTAGCAGCAGACTCCACATGCATTTTTTAAAAAAAGGTGCTTAAAAGCGATGTCCACTTAAAAAATGCTCGAATAAGCATACCGTTTGTGTAGTTCTGTAGTTCTAAAAAGGGTAGTATTTTATTTGAATAAAATGATAAAATGGAAAATCTGTTTTGCTGATTATAGAAAAAATGTGCTCAAGATTGAGACCGTTTAAATACCAGCTGCTATATGGTAGCCACTGAGTTTCATTCATTACAATTGCAAAAAACTTTTATGACATACTCAAATTGAGAAAAGTATTTCAGTCGCATCTTGAAATATTAGATTCATTATTCATTATTGCATCTACAGGTGAATCCTAAAATTCATTTATTAAGGACAAATTATCATTCCATTGATAAATGCATGTATATTCGAAACTTGAATGCGAAGGATCAATCCAGGATCCAATGTGCACCAGTGCATTCGATTTTTCCAGGTCATTTTAATTTTCCGCTATGCCGTTCAGTTCAGCAGAAACACTGAAGCCGCTCACTTCCTTTTTGTTCCCTTTGAAAGGCACCGACGTTGTGGGATATAGCGCTCGTTGACCATACTGAGAATCAATGAAGTCGGCATTCTTCATAGCGTCTATCATTCTTTCATATTAGCCTACTTTGTCACTGTCAATTTTGAAAACAACTCTACGTGATTTGCCTTTGTCTCGCAAAATAACTTTGACATTCATTAAACTGCCCCTACATGGAAGCCACACAATTCCAAAATCCAGAATTTTCCCCGAAATTCTGGAAAGATGGCAACCCTATACTATGAAATTCATCAGGTAGTTGAGTGGCCTATTTCCTGGAAGAATCTATAACTCGTAAGCCTCTACGGCTGTTGCTATTCGCGATGCCAAACAGCACGGTCTTCACTCGGCAATGATCTTTCATGCGGCAGATATGACTGAAGAGACTCATTTTTCGCTTCTTAATCATCTACAGAAGCCGTAACTTCGGTTTTACTCTTCTCAGGACAGGTAGTGCGGTGAAGCCATCTAACACCTAAATCCTTCTGAAGCACCGCAAATCAAAGACATCGAGACGCTGCTCATCCGTCTTTCTCAGCGTTCGCGTTTCCGAAGTAAACATCAGCACGCAAGAACCACACGTTTGCAACTCCTTGTATTATAGTTCTTGTGCTAATCACGTGACTCCTCCATATATTGTCAGAACCTGCTAACATCCTGAATGCTATGCCAATTCGCTGACGAATTTCTTTGCACATCCATCGTCATTTATCGTCCTTCCAAGATAAATGAACTTGTGGGCTGTTTCGATTGCAGTGTGCTGGTTGAAATTTCTGCTTTTTGACTTGTCTCTACTATCACTAATCCTTTCGTTTTATCGGTGTTGATCTCTAGGCCACATTTCCCAGCATCTGAAGAAACTAAGTATAGGTTGCTCTCCAGCTCATCCCAACTTTCATCCGAAAGTTGTATATCATCGCCGTACTTGGGTTGTTGATAGGCCGTCCTTGAATTGACACTCCTGGCGCATTGCCATAACACGCTCCGGTTATACAAAGCAAAATAACAGACCACAGACGATCGCCCTGTCTGTTACCCTTGTATGAACCCGTCACCAGTTTCATTTCCGAGTCTAACTGCAGGCTTGGCACTGTAGTACGAGTACATGTTCTTCAAAATGTGGATACTCTTAGTATCCATTCCGCATGATTTCAGCACTGCCCACATGGTCTCTTGCCACATGCTACCGAAATCCTTAAAGAAATCGATAAAGCAGGCCATCAGCAAGGATCTGTTGAAAAGTAAGTGTGTTTGTCCAGTACCAGGAATGGCTCGACAGAAGTTTTCAGACGATCTAGGATGATTAGCAAGAACACTTTGCACACGTGGTTGATTAGAGATAAGGTGCTGCTGATGCTTGGATCTCCTTTCTTTGGCCGCGTCACCGTAATCGACCTGCTCCATTCATCAGGAACTTTCTCTTCAGACTATGCTTGACTGCATATTATGAGCAGCTCTTCTGCCAATTCTGCTGCATCTGCATGTGAAGCATCTCTCCTGCTATGCCATCTGTGCCGGGAGCCTTGTGTGGTTTCAGCTTCTTGGTCGCTGTTTCGACGTGGCATCCGAGTATTTCGCCATTTCTGTTGTCGTCTTGGAGTGCTATGTCTTCAAGTTCCGTCACTACTGTGATGTCATAATCATACGTCTGCCCATGCAGGTCTCAGCATTACGCAGTCCACCTCTCATTGGTCTCTTCGGATGTCTGGAGCAGGTGTCTATCGCGATCTTTAGCAAATCGCTGCTTCGGTTCCTATTTTATATTGATATCTCAGATCAGCAGGTATGCTTGGCGTATCTCTGCTTCTGCAAACTCTACTTAATCAGTCGTTATTTCTCCTGCAGCCATATTTCATACCAGCTCGTACCGCCTTTCGAAATTAATTGCACTCGCTCCTGTATATCTTCATGTTCTATTCAGAATGCAGTGTGCTATGTTTCGACTTCGCTTTAGGAGTGTCCTCTGAATAATTCCTTTCTGTCAGTAGACTCTCTCTTTCATTGCCTTTCTGATTGTCGAATACCGGTCAACTGTTCTTTCTTCCGTTAGGTTACTCAAGCCAAATTTTTGGGTGAATTAGGGTAAATTGGGATTATCAATGAGTCTGGAATTTTTTCACGAGTCTGGAAATTATCCTCCGAAAATGCGCGGGTGCCTTGCACTTCGGCAAAAACCAAAAACATTTCGTTGGCACATCTTTTAAATACCTTGATCTTATCTCCAAGAGCTAAATTGCTTCCCATTTGTAAGCCATGAATTTGCTTGAAGGCTGCATCTTTAATCCTGATTGTGTTATTTGTGATGGCAACACGTAAAAGTTCTCGAAAGTCAGATAAAGTGTTGTCTGTAAATTCAGCGTCAATCTTTCAGCATCTGATTTCTTGCATAAGCCAAACATGGAGACAACATGAGCTGTACAATTGACAAAATGTGTGGCGACATATTTTCGTTTCACGTATTTTTCTTAGCATCATGCATTTCGAAAAAAAATTGTCTTTGTTTGCATCGAATCGAATTTTTTAAAATTTATCTTTAAAAGAGTACGAACGTTCTTTTGCTCCATATATGCGAAAAAGATGCAAAATGGATATTTAAATAAAGTCGTTCCATGTGTTGTTGTTGCTTCATCAATCATCAACGCGAATATTCATGTTCAATTAAGTATATTTTCTTTTTCAGGAGTTTTGTGATTCGATCCCGCAATCATTATTGGAGCAATGTATATCCAGCTTGCTAGAAAATTTACCCGCATGGGTTTCCTTCCCGATGCAGCAACCTCATACAGATGATGTAAAGGAACGTCAATCGCCACGATTGAAGCATGGTATATCCCTTCCAGCAAACATATGCAATTACATTGTCGCAAAAGTTGATCCAATCAGAGATTACAATGGTTATTCACTTTTGGAAATATTCGCTGATTTAGAAAGAACAAGCATAAGTGAAATCGATCTAAGAAAACGTAAAATTCGATTGAACGATTTGGAGACAATAATGGTTCACAAACCTGAAAAACTGTGCTGTGATATCATGACTGTTATTCAAGTAAATGACACGGAAAATAGGTATTATCCATTAACTGTGGACGAGTGCGCAAGTCTGGTGGCGAGCGTAATTAAGAGAAGCATAAATATGTGTCATTACTTAAGCTTAGGAGCTTATCTGTGTGCATTCCTGAATGACTGTTCTGATAATGAAGTGTCATTGGGAAGTGTAAGGTATCTATCTGGCAACATCATTGACAAAAATGATAGTGTTTTTGAGAATTTCAAGTATTTCAACAACCTCACCGTTCTTGAATTACATGAATCAGACATCGAAGCAAACCAATTACAAATTGTCGCAGATTTGTGCTCTACAACACTCACTGGTCTATCACTTCGAGGATCAAGGCGAGTAACAATGGATAATTTAGGCATGATTGATGCTATTTGTAGATGTCAAAAACTCCGTGCTCTGGATATTTCTATGCCACAAAAGCGTCCACTCCCAGTTGTATATTTCAATGATCCAGAAAATCATCTATCCAGAATATTTCAATCTCTCATTCACCTACGGAATTTAGATATTTCCTTCACAAATCTCGACAAAGCAATCACTACTATTGATGGATGGAAGAGTGAGTTTTTTCATCGAACATTTTTTACAAACTTTCAGTTTCAAAAACTAGTTTATCGTGCAAATCATTTGAAGTCATATAGATGTCAGAAGCCACGAAGTATAGTTCATCCAATTGCAAGCCTTTTTTGTGAAGCGGTTTTAGCATTCTAGCAATGCTTAAAGGGTTCTCATTCAATCATATGAGTCAAGTGTCATATTATTTTTCTTAGCTTGAATGAAGTAATGACATTTTTATTCAGACACCAAATGTGCTTCAGTTGATGTGACCATCATCAGTGGCAGATTAACATTGACCTTTTGAGTCTCAAATTTCAACTCAATCTTTTAAATATTCTACTTAATTTACTTTATAGAAACACTGAATATCTTAGTTTTCTAGCAACCATCATAATCACAATTTAAAAAATATATTAGAATCCTCACCATTAAGCTGCCATCAAGAAAATGAATGAAAGAAATTAAGTATAACAAAAGCAACGAGTTCAAAGAGATGTTTAAATAGAATGACTAAATGTTAAGATCCATGCATCCTCAGTGGAAAAATGGGAACATATGTGAATAGCTGTCACGAAATCCAATATCAGGAATCATCAACAGGCCTAGTTCATATCTCTCAACATCGACACAACTTATTATTTAAAGTTGCGGCAAATTTGAGATGCTCAATAAGCATTTGATAATAATAATAATGATAAAGATTTTATTGCCTCACAATAATAGATTTAGTGAGCACAGTACAAATGATAATGGAGATAACAATGCAATGTAGGAATACTGTATGAGATTTCTAAATGCCTTTACTTCATTGTAATTACACTGTATATTGTAAATATAGTAATGATATTATTTTATGTTCCTGAACATCGTTTTTACTGCTCAATCAACTATGGCCGTGTCCCCAACGTTGAAGCGCAGGAGCTTGGGAAACATTTGTGATGACGTCATCGTTGACACACTCTCAGTTTACAGATATGTCCGCAACGTGTATAGTCCATCCCGACACACTACGACGACAAGGAAGTTTGATTGACCTATCTTGAAAATGTAGCGCTCCCTCATCCTCACAGATAGCAAAACCTGAGTGGCTGAGGTAAATTACATGTACCTTTTATTAACTGAAATGTCGAAATTGAGAGAAGAGCTTCATTTATTAAAAGTGATGATATCACTGTGTAAGCTGCTTTTTCTCACCAATACACTGTAAAAATCAATATCACCAAATCGGCATGTCTGTCTGTCTGTGTCAAATCAGTATCAAAAATCAGTACTGTAACTACTCATCAGTAATATCAAAAATCAGTAACATACTTTGGATTTGATAGATAGCTCAGTTATAACGTCAATCATACAAATAATTTTCATGGAGCAATTTAGGATAGAGATATTTATGAATAATATATCTGTACTTATCACATTATCATGTAGGCTGCAGCTACAGGTAATGAAGCGTACGGGAGGCGTCCAAAATGAAGTAAATATGCTGGAGTGTCAAAAAATTACTAAAATTGTAGGATAAAGACAATTTTAGGTTTTCAGATGCGTCACTAATTTCCGTCATGTAAAATTTGTAGAATTCAAGTGAAGATATCAAATAGAATTACTGTATTATTACGACTTCTTACTTATGGCCATTGCCTACAAGCAAAGTCTCAATGTATACTTCATTCTCAATGCCAGCCGTCCGAAGGTTTGCTGTCCATCTATTCGAGTCATTCGTATAAGTCATATACTGTACATTTACTTATGAACGACGGTGCGTCATGGCACTTGTCAATTGAAAGTTTTTTACTTTAAAATTGAAATAAATTAATGCTTGTCCTTATACCTGCACGCTGATGATGATTTTGAAACTTTATTACGATATCCACTTTTCAATTTTTCAAATTGTCTTTTCAGGAGTGCGATCTGAAAGATTGCCATTGTTGGATTGTTTGGGCTTGGTATTTGCTGTCCACGATTCCGCATCATATACTCACCATCCCGTAATAAACATTCTTGGAGATACCAGTCCCCGACTGATAGCGAATACTCTTCGATACTGGAAGCATTTCGGTCTAAGTTTAGAAGTTTTCTTATCAACTGCTCAAAGGTTCTTTCGAGATAATCAATACAATTTGCGGAACGACCTTGGCGCGTTATTTGAATGTCTGAGACATCTAATTTCGGTGTTAGATTTGCATCGAGATTTAAAGGAGGTTATGTTTTCTGCTACTGGTTGTTGTTTCTACATCATCAAAGCTGTGCGGCCAGAACTGCCACCGCAATTAGTTTGGCAAATTCTCTCCAGCATGGCTTCCTGTCTCGACGACGATAATCTATTTCTTGAAACGTGGCGCAACAGTGCAATCACGATCGTACAACTGATTTCAGAAGGTTTTACGGAAGGTCATCAACTTGCTGCTATTGCGACTTTGCGCCGAATCAAGGCATTCATAGCAAAAAATCGAAATATTACTATTGAATCAACTTCTGTGTTTGCATGGACACTAAATGCTATGACATGCATCAGCCATGATTTCAAGCGTGTTTTAGGCGAATTGGATGCCGTGAAAGTCGGTTCTCAGTTAGTGGAACGTCTGCTCGATCGGTTGCAAAATGATACAACTTTTCCTGAATATGAACATACGCTAGAAACTGCATGGACCATATTATGGAACTTAACTGACGAAACACATCAAAATTCCAGCAGATTCATCAATGAAGAAAAAGGTTTAGAACTCTTCATAAGGACCCTCGACTATTGCAAAGATAATGCTACTGCTACTCGCAACGTTCTTGGTGCAATAGGAAATGTTGCAGAAGTTCCTTGGCTCCGACATGGTCTGCGAGAACCCCGTGTATTGCGTAAGTTGATAAGCTTACTGGAATACGGTGATCTGGAAGTTGAATACAACACATCTGGTATCATGTGTCATATATTTTCTGACGGTCGGTCACTTTGGAATGCGGAAAATGCCAATATTTCTTATGATGATGTGCAAACTCTTATTTGCAATCGCGTATTTCAATGGGACTTAAGTGCTGAGCGTGGGATTAACTATTCTTCATTCATTCCTATCATATCACTATTGAATCATTCTGATAGCCTATCTTGTATAGTTTGGACATGTTGGGCATTATGTAACATGACGACTGTTTATCCTGATCGATATATTCCTATGCTGGTTCGCGAACTCAATCTTAAGACAATGGACCAAATAGTTCAAAACAAGACGCTTGACCATCGAATTAGACATTATGCCCAATGTGTGTGGAGATGTGTGAAAGCAAAGAAAGACGAATTGTCTCCAGCAGGTGACCATATGGACATTGATGGTGAGTCACCTGGAGATGCATCCCTTAATTATGATCAAGAACAAATGGATAATGTTGATGATGAACCATCTTGAAACAATCCTTTGTTACATATCTTCACTCCTTATTTCCAATGCTTTCATTTGAATTAATGGATTTTGTCTCATACCAAAAAGACACTTTCTGTTTAACAGAGTATGTAGCTGATGTATTTTGTTACGATACACATTCATATCCATCTCGGTGATATAATTGCAATTCGAGTTTCCTATTTTCTCAAAATGTGGAGATAACTGAAAAGGTAAATTTAGACATTAAAGACCTATCAGATAAATATTATGAAGAAAATTGAAATGCATGCACTGTATTGTAGAAGCTGCATAATTCGATGGAATTTCAAAAGTAGGTTTTCCACTGTTCACCTATTATTTAACCCTTATCAGACTAAACGTAGACAGATTGACAACATTCGTACCTCAAGATTCAGTACAAGTAACACTAATAGGGGTGCCATGCTGAAATTTATGGACGACGGATACTATTACTGTTCTCTTCACACATCACATTCCCGAATTCAGTTATATATCACATATTTCATGATTTAACGAAACTTCACATATTCAAGTCAAGCGTTTACATCTGTTAGTAGCGACAAATTTATCATTTTTGGATATTTCTATGGCTCTTATTCGTCTGCATGGCAATGCTATCGACACATTACAATGCTCGTGGTGGTGATGAAGGAGGCCTAATTTTGTTGAATCCGGTTGATATAGGCCTATTGGATAGGACATCTTCACAGATTGCTATTTCACCTCGAATACTGTAACTTTTGGTTGGGAATCACATTGATAAGAACCATGATAGCTAATCGATGTAAAACCTACTGAACTGAAATCGACGAGGGAACGAATAACTCATTCAAAAGCATTCTGCAGTTACTTATCATACATATTATGATGATAACAGCTATTTGCTCTGCTGTACTTTGTAGGCACTAAAGCGCAACAGAAATAATCTAAGTGGAGAAGTGCTTTCACATTCCACTTTGAACGTAATAGTAAAGGAAGCTATTGACCATGTTGAAATACAACAATTCAGGTCGTTGCACATGTGCATGGAATCACAACATGATCGAAGTTGTAGTTGCTGTAATGCTTGTACAATTTTCAAGAGAAATCATGAAAGCTTACAAATCCAGTCACGCATTTGTTAAAACATGTTCTTGCAAGCAGAAATGAGTAGAAAAACATGTCTTTAATCACGCGACTTCAAAAAGACTCAATTGCCATTGCAAAAAAAGATGAAATTCGATGTTGTTGAGCACTTCAGTAGCTGATCATATAAATTCATCTACAAACCGTCCTGAAGTCTGAAAATGCTCAACATCTAGTTCATCCGCACGTTTTGCGAGTGTATGTAAAATAATCTTTGTTCTCGTCTCGTCACCGACGTCAAGATCAAAACTCTCTTTTATGAATGAAGTGTCTGCAAACAGGTGTATGTAGGCCTATTAAAATATTTCTAATTTAGCTTAATTTAATGGTCGGCACTGACATCATTATGAATATCCTAGCCCTAATGATAGGAAAGCAAGTTTTTGTATGAAATGTACAAAATAGAGCATATTGCAGACAAAATTACTCATACCATAGCCTCACTAGGATCAAAAGAATAGCAAATTATTTATAGTAGGCCTACACATAAAACTACGTCAGGCCTACTGTGCACAGCATATTATCATTCGATCATTATACATCAGTATTTGTAGTAATCTACCATTGACATAGACATTCCTTCATTAAGATATGTAATTAATTGCTTAATTTCTTGAAAATGTGTTGCTGACAAAATGTAAACACTTGGCCAACAGAGGCTTCTGAAAACCTTGGCCTGATGAGGTTTAGCGCATGTTTTGACATATTTGAACCATCTTCATGAAAGCACATGTGTGTATGACGTGGCTTATCGTTGTCGCGTTGCATAAATATTGAATCTGACCAAGGAGTCAAGCTGTTGAGCTTCAACACATTCAAATCCAACTTTAGAATTAAAATTGTTTTTAGACAGTTTTACTTACCTTTATTGGGAATGGAATTGATATTTTCAATTGAAAATAATGACAAAAAGGTCGACCGATGCTGTTGCAAGGTTGAATAATTCCCAAATTTCCACACAGGACGCGTCAGGGGATAGATCGATGATCACATGTATAATATCATCAAACTTCAAATTTTGTGGCAAGTTGATGGTCAAATGAGGAGGGAAAAATAAAATTCTATGAATAGATCAGTTTAAGAATGCATTCCTAAAAGTTGAAAGAAATGAATGAATTCACAGTCATGGAGTATAACACGGGAATTCACATTTCAAAAAAAAGTCTAAAAAAATATTGCTGATAAAATATAAGTTGTTTATGTTGTTGACGTTCTTCTCGATAGTTGAGTTTAGGTTGTAATTTTCTAAGCCATATGCTTCGCGAAGACGTTTGTTAGTTTACTCATTCCCTTATGTTAGAATTTCTGTTATATATTTTGATAATTACATTGTTTTAGTGCTTGCAGGCTGATTCTTCATCAGTACAGATGAAGTACATGAAGCAATGAAATAATCAAAATGTAGCCCACTAACAGAAACTCTAACAAGCATGAGAAAGTGACGAGACATTGCTTGTGACTTCGCGAAGCAATATGGATCAGTAGATGTCAACCCAAACTCAATTCTAGGGAAGAGCGTGAACAATATTAACAACTTTTTTATTAAAAGCGTATCTACGATTATATCAAAATCAAAGACCATGATTCTTAATCTTCTAGGCTTCGATATGCTCTATATCTGATCAATGTACTCATTTGATCCCATTTCTCCCTACTCATTTGACCCTCATTTTGTCATGAAATTAGATTATGCTTGTATGTATGACCATCATTCAGTCCCTTGACGTGACCTGTGTAGGCGAAAACTTGTGAATAATTCAAACTTTTTAGTGGAAGTTAATACTTCTCTTTCATGTCAAGGTTGAAAACAGATTGCTCGTACCCACTATCTTCTCAAAGTCTTCGCATTAATATTGAATTTAGTAGTGATTGAATCGATGAGCTGATATTTCGAAAGTCTTTGTGAACGTGGAACCTGAAATACCAATTCACTGGAATGATAATTTTCTTATGCAATTGCTGTAACCCTTAGAAAATTCTCCGGCGCATTAATGTCGAGATTTTCTCAGGAAAATATGTCATTCGAATACAACATATCACGTTGTCTTTAGTGGTAAGGCAAGATGAATTTACAGATGAAAAAATCATAGTCCGTTTATCGCAAAATGAAATGAATAGCAAAAACACTGCGATCTTCAAGGCTCAGCATTGCTGCAACGTGAAAGTAAACTAGTGCGGGTGTTAATGCCATTTTTCATGGGTCCACATTCAATTCCTTCAATTCTCAAAGCGTATTGATAATACATCGAGTAAAGAAGGCAGTTTTCTCTGGAAGCTCAGTTTCTGCTCTTTTAGTTCTTGCTTATTATAATTGGAATGCAAATTAATGGTGGCATTTAAAAACGAAGACTTAAGCCGCGTATCATATGTTACTCTGCATTACGTTTGGCTAAAATTACATTGTATTGAAAAGTACCGATAGACATGAATGATTTTCTGAATTCAAATAGAAGCATGAAAAGAAAGCTGCTTCATGGTGACTAATAAGCATGTGTGTATCGTGAAGCATGTGTCTACATAATATACATATTATGTCACCATTCTAGTCAGCGTTTGAATAAAAATACAAAAATAGTTGGAATAGATGCAGCTAAGATATCGATGTATTCAATATCATCTATGGCTTATTTGCACGGAACCTTACAATCGACTTGTCTCTTCTCTATTGACTGCGTATGTCTTTCGATTGCAAGCTTCGATCCTTAAACATCATCTGGCAAAGAGTTTTCTCCGATGATAATTTGTGAACGCAAAAGCTGAAAGAACGTTCAGTAAAATAGCCTGCCATCAAAATCGGTTCTGCGGGCTTCCTATCAGAAAAATTAAGTCAATGACAGACTCGTTTTTTCGATCCCTTGACTAAAGCGAAGGAGTTCATATTTCATCTATACTCAAACAAAAAGTGATGTTGCATGACAGGTCATGTAGATTATAGAATGTTTGTGCAATGTTAGATTTTCATTCAGTAACAGAATCAAGATAACTACTACTTTTCGGTTTTTTAAGTTTGATTATGCCACCACAGGAATTTTGTCGTGTCAACATGATGAAAGAAATTGTGTTTGCCGAAGTGGATGCTCTCCGGCAGAATTGGCCAAAGTGCGCTCCGCGCTCCGATTTCGGAGAATTTAGGGTTGGGCTCCGGGCTATGCTCAATAATGAACTTCTAAATGACTCTTGCAAGTGAACTACACTCCTAAGTGAATCTAACTGAGATGTGATTGAAAGCAAAATGATTCGCTCCCTTACCCAATACATGTGTCTTGAGTAATCCATGATCGAGTGACAAAATTTGGAGCCCACGTTAGTCCAACCAGTCTGCGGGCAAAATTTGTTCATCATGTTGCTTGTTTGATTAACCAATCAGAAAAGGACGTGTGATGCAGAAGATTCCCTACAGAATCCATATAGTAGCAGGAAACATTAAGCGCAACCTTTCTTTACTTCCGTGCTTCTCTCCCTCCCGTTATGTGTCTTCTCGGCCAAAGACTCGCGTAACAGAGACCATGGGATCTACCTCACGCACCCTACTCTGCCATCAATGTATCGCTTCCCTCTACACCAGAGATAGTGTTATACACCCGCTGACCACCCATGATATCATGCAATTAGATACTTAACTAGTGAAGTCTCCGTATGAAGTTTTCAAGTTTTTCGTTGACGAGAATGCTTCATCACACGCATTTGCGACAAGGTCTTTATTACAGAATATTTGGTGCAAATACCGCAGCTTCAGTTATTCTTGCACATGTAGAAGCAATCAAAGGGATGACGACATCTCATCTAGTGTCAAACTTCATGTGTTGCGATCCTAAAACTCATGCCTGAAAAACCTTCGTGGCAAACCTATTTGAAGATCAAGCTTGGCAAAAGAAATCTTTCCTTGAGCAAATGTAGTGTTTTGGATGTTAGTTTTTAGTTCGGAGCGCTAGGATGGAGCGCAATTTTTTCTTGCCCTCCGAGAAATAGGCGATATAATGTGCTCCGGAACGCGGAGCGCACATGCCCATCACCTCCGTGTGTTTGAATAAACCACATGTACATTCTTCAATATAATGAGTTACTAATTACTGATGATCTTGCTTTCATTTGTCTTCTCTCGGCTTACTTTTGGGATTAGCCCATAGAGTAGGTAGGCCCAGGGATCGCAATTTTCCGTTTTTTCCCGAAGATTTTGATGGGTCTCGTGATTCGTCCAAAAATGCAATAAAATCGTAGGGTGGGGATGTATTTTTGACAATTCATTTTTAAGGCAAAGTGATGTGTAGTAGACCCTAGATTGAATAAAAGCTTCTATTCTGTATCCTAAACAAGTACCTGAAATGTTTTGAAATCGGCTGCAAATTCACATTCGCCCTTTAAACACAATGCATGTTTAGTCTCAATTGCTACCACTTGAAGAAATCTTGTTGACTGTGTCGAAGTCCGAATCTGTTGAGAAGAGTGTCCGTCTTGATATATCAAAAAGGAGAGACAGACACTGTTACTCATATGCTTCCTGTTTCCAGCTGTTTCCAATGACGTTCTGAAGTGCTTCGAAGCATTAGATCCAGAAAACCACTTGAAGACCCACAGCTTGACTAAGTTGAAACTTCTGTCGAAATACATGCAGACATACCCAGATTGAATAATAGCTTCGTCTGTATCTTAAACAAGTATATGTATCTGATAATTCTCCACACAATTCCTCCCTGTATGGATTGGTGAAACCAGCTATCACCTGTTTCCATGGGCCTAAAGTGGAAGGATCTTTCAGTTCAATGAACATGACATCAACTTAATTCCGTCCTCGCCTTAGTGTGGAAACGCTGAGCGTCACTCTATGCGCTCAATACCGACGGAAACTGTTTGAGGACTGTATGAGCCAACTTGGATAGTCAAATTCATGTTCCGATTCCGTTCCTCCAGAACTTGTTCAAAGTATGAGGACAACTTGGAAAGTTCGGTGGGAGAGCCGAGCGGCAACGCAATTGGTGAAGAAAACTGCAACACGGTTGACAGAAACAGGAATGAAAGAAAAGCGAAAAAGAGCAGTGAAAGAAATTAATGAACGAACGAAGACAAAAACTAGAGAATATGATCGAAAAGCAGAAGAGCAGAAAGCGACTCATACGAAATTTGCCACCCATTACTAAAGTGGTTGTCACCCATGAAGAACCTGAGAATGGCACTCTGGAACTGGACCTTGATACTTTTGCGGCCCTATACCACCAACAAGGAAATTGCGAAACAAGCAGACATAAGAACAATGTTTTTTAAACAGCAAGTACTTTGCTTTAAACTATAAAGTAATGAAAGTTGTAACAGGTTGTCACTAACCACATCTTGTGTGGCTATGATGTACATGAATATTTTACAGTATGGATGGGTTATGTAATTTATTTCGTCACCGCGAAGAATGATACTCAAATGAAAAATCTTTTACTCATATATCTAAATACAAAATTTATCGATTAACAAATAGCGGTAGGCTACCATAGAGTAAGTATATTATAGAGAGTGGTCCGCATTTATTAAATCCCCAATGTGTTACACTTTCGATTTTATTAAATGAACTCCAAGGGAGATACAGTCGGAATTGTTTCCAAGTGTAAGATATGCAAACCTTTGCAATTCTTGACATTACCACGGAATTGACTGATCATGATAATAATGCAGGAAATTATATTATTCGAACTGCAGATCGTCCGTGTCATGACAGCCTTGGAGAGGCAATGTTTGCTAAATCAGCAATTCGATAGGTTGCTATTACTTTCATGCTGAACCTCAAGAGTATATTTCTTAATATTAAGCGTGATCATCACAGGGGTAAATCCAATTTATTCCACAACATTTCTGTCTTTTCAACTTTGGGTCTCAGATTTCCGTGAAAATTTGCATATATACTTATTTTTTTACGCTGAACACGAAAATCTTAACGGCGACCACACCAAATAAAAGCTTTCCATAGAAATCTAGCACTTTTAAAATGCCATTTTTTCTATATCTCGGTCAGAGGACAATGATCTCGATCAGATAGATGTCGAACAGGAAACTCTTCGGCTTCCGCATTTGGGTTGCTGATGAGACTGGGAACTTAGGATGAATGCTTGCATGCGTAAAGCGAAGTGACCAAAATGCAATGCATTGCATATAATGTCCTTTGACCGTGACCCGCCTTGTTCTCTGACCGAGATCTTCAATTTCAACGTTGTCCTCTGACCGAGATTTTTAAGGTCTCGGTCAGAGGACAAATTGATGTCGAACAGGAAGCTCTTCGGCTTCAGCATTTGGGTTCATGAGACTGGGAACTTAGTGCGAATTATACTTGAATGCGTAAGACGAAGTGATCTAACTGTAATTGTATATGTTTGCTGTTCGATAATAACGTCATTAATGATATGTCGCCGCATTTTGTATAGTCATGTATTTTCCGTAACGATATTCATAAATATCAGTACAGAAAGACAGATATACCAAAATGTTATGATCTGAAAGTTTATAAAGAAGGCGACATGAACAATACGTTTGTTCATGTTTGTTTTAGATGATGATAATATGGTTAACCAACTATATGCCTATCTATTTAAGGGTTTCGTATTTGTTAATTTTAAAATGTATTATCCGTAACGCATGTTAGAATTTTCGTACATCAAAAAAGGTTAATGAAATTTTGTGCACTATTTGTGTCTGTGGAATACTTCGAGAGATGATTCATTATCTTTTGTCATAACTACTGCAACTTTACATGCAGCCATATTTGATCATGTTTGTATTTTCCGTAACGTTACGGAAAATACATATATAACGGATAGTGCAGGATATTATTCATAGATTATATTATTCAAGAATTAAAGTTTGTTGGCATAATATATCATCTTTAGATATACTTCAAACAAATATCGGCTGCATATAAGTTGAATATGTTTATTAAAGGGGACAATTCCTTCTTATTGGCAGTAAAACGCAATTTAAGCTTACATGTAAGTTTGTTCAAATAGACGTACGTTCCTAAAGTTGAGTCTACATGTAGGCTATTTCTATATTTGATTTCTAATCGGATTCGTAGTTAATAACGTATTTCGTACGAGCATAATGCAGAAGATCAACTCCTAGCACTCGTCGCGGCTGGTCGTATCTCAGGAGCTCTGACGCTGTATTCGGTTTTTGTCAAATTCCATCGCTCACAGAAATCATTTTGTGATTAAATTTATATATTATCCCTCGTCAGGACCTGCGCTACAAAACTGTGCAAACAGTTATATTCCATTATCATCAGTGTACTCATTTATCTGGAAAATAGAATTTTTTTAGTCGGTTTTCTTCGTGTGCAACGCCATATTGGGGAAATCGCGATCAGGTCTTTGTCCACTACAGCCTTCCCTGTCATCGTGCATCCTACGCGGTTTCAAGTCACCTTCGAGCGTACGCTATCCTATACGCCTGCAATCACCACTTCTAATTCCCAACAGCCGCCGCGAGACCTCGACCGACATAATAATTGATTACGTGAACCCAGAATGGCTCCAAAGAATGACTCATGCAAACATTGCTCCATGGATGATTGTAAGGCCATGATGAAATCATTCATGGAAAATATGACCCAACTTATAAAAGACAGCTTCGAGAGACACACACAAGCCCTGCAAGCCGATATATCTACCATCAAACGGGAAATGGAAAATGAGAAAGTACAACGGCAGATGCTGGAAGCGGAGAATCAGTCTCTACGACGAGAAATACAGAACATAAACGACGATTACAACTACCTCTCCAGTAAGCTCGACGACAATGAACAACAACAGTTGAATAGAGACCTCGTGCTAGAGAATGTGAGGTGTGATCAAGGTGAGATCATCGACAGTGAGAAGTTTTCTTCAATTGTTAACTCTGTTCTTAGGGGTAACGTGATTAAAAAAGAAGACATAGAAAAAACAACGGCGATAAGAACTCGACGTAATCGAGGAACTGTGACGGTGATCGCAACACTCCGCACTGTGCTGCTCAAAAGGGCCGCCCTGGGCAAGAAAAAGTTATTCAAAGAGAAGGAGATGTACGCGAAGGAAAATTTGACTAGCTATAGGTACAATTTGCTACGCGGAACAGGGAGTTCGCCAGATCCAACGACTACAACTATGTTTGGACTAAGGACGGTAAGATCTATGTTCTATTATCCCACGAGTAACTAGGATTAAAAGGCAACAATTCGTATCGTGAACCGTGATTCTCTCGTATTTCAATAGTATTTCTCAAATAGGTTTCATACACAATTCGAATTTGTTGCGCTGCCCGTTCGGTCGGCGGAGATCACAAAGTTAGTTTGATTGGGAATATCAAACTGATTATAGGGCTGAGGGCTGTGCGCGTTCGAGCAAGCAGGGGAGCCATTCACGAGCGGCCCACGCTAAGTTACGGAACTGAAACTGCGTGGCAAGTCGGTGATGCAATACAGAGGGACAGCAAAGGACAAGGAAAGACGGACAAGCCAAGAAACTCAACAGGCATTACTCATTCAAAACATCAGGGAGACCAACCAGACAAAATTAATTAAGAAGAAATAAGTGATTCGAAACAACATAACGAAACATCCTCCCGCCAGCACGAGATCAGCAGATATTCGACTTGTCATCGACATCAAGTACCACTGCAACCTTAGTTATCGGTCTTCTAACAAACGACTGACCGATCTTAATTCTTACATTTCTGATCTTATTGTCAAGACCTCTAAAAACTTCACGTGTGTGAAGTTAGCGGAACCACTCAGCGGAACCATTTTTTATTATAGCTTAATTCTATTCGAAACAGCTGCTAGTTTGTCAATTTCAGTCTCCTGATTACGAATCTGAGCTCAGATTTCACAAATTCACAGTCGCTTCTGAGAAATTTAAGTTTAAAGATAAAAGTGGTCCGCTGTGAAGTTAGCGGAACCATCCAGCAGAACCAATTGCTGAGTCTCGCTGATTGACGCAGTAAATCAATTTCTTTTGGTCACTACCCGATCAATTTTGTTGTGCTGATCACGAATATGTGCCTCATCTTTCAAAACAGTGCAGATTTCACCCGGAAATCTGAATTTCACTTTTTCTGCAAGCTGATTGTGAAGTTAGCGGAACCATTTTTCAATACAAAGAATTTCTCAGCGAAATCCATCCTCTCCTACTAATTTGAAGCTCCTAATCACAAATCTGTAATCAGATTTGCAAAACTCGCCCGCATTGCAAAGATATTCCTCTATCTGGGTCCGCTGTGAAGTGCCCGGAACCACCTACTGGCATTAAAATTTCAAATTCTAATTTTTGCACAGAATCACTGCAATAGACATACCAAGAGAATGGAATTGCTTCACTGATCACGGTTTGCCGTCCGATTTCACGGGAGAATAAGTACTTGCCGAGAAAAATGGATTTTACGGTTATCATGGACTTTTCTGCAAGCTGATTGTGAAGTTAGCGGAACCATTTTTCAATACAAAGAATTTCTCAGCGAAATCCATCCTCTCCTACTAATTTGAAGCTCCTAATCACAAATCTGTAATCAGATTTGCAAAACTCGCCCGCATTGCAAAGATATTCCTCTATCTGGGTCCGCTGTGAAGTGCCCGGAACCACCTACTGGCATTAAAATTTCAAATTCTAATTTTTGCACAGAATCACTGCAATAGACATACCAAGAGAATGGAATTGCTTCACTGATCACGGTTTGCCGTCCGATTTCACGGGAGAATAAGTACTTGCCGAGAAAAATGGATTTTACAGTTTTCAAGGATTTCATCGGAATCTCAGAAAAAATCCAACCCTCTCCAGATCAGCCGAACCATCATTTATTACAGCACAATTCTATTGCACCATCACAATGTGTAATTACCTCTTGTGCGCTTTCCTTCTCGGTGCATGCTGTTGTGCCTCTGAAGTCATTAGATGTTTGAAGAAGACGGTTTACAAGTGTTCGTCCATCGGAACGCTGGTATCGCTAATTTCTCCATGTTTGTTGTTTGTAATTACCAGGTTAGTTAAAGAAAAACTTTCATGTTGTCCTAAAAAGGATTCAGAATCGCTTCATTGTTGAAAGATTGCAATGCTTTGTAGCTATTGTGCATATTAATTCATTTCGTATCAAAAAACATAAAGTCTTAGTAGGATAACATTTTTCGGTTCCATGCTGTCAAATCTCTGCAGCGGATTGGTAATTCATTAGTTGCATAATATCCTGAGGTGATAAAAGATAAGAAACTTGCTAATAAGTGCGATTCTTGCATAATGAAAAAATCACGTGTGTGAAGTTGGCGCAACCACTCAGCGCAACCATTTTTGTTTTTACTGTGCCACTCCCAAAAATCACATAAACCACACAATTCGAGGTCGCTGATTATGTGCCACTACTCGGTTTCACGAAATTCAGCCTCCTTTGGCCAGAAAACGCAATTCAAATTTCAAATTGGTTGCGCTGTGAAGTTGGCGCAACCAAATTTGAAATCAAAATTACTCAGCACACAGGCAGTTATGCTTCACATAAATAGTACCAGCGGATGTGCCAGGTCAACATTCATCAGAATCAATCAAACAAAAGCAGTCTTTCACCCGCTCTAAAAGAAAACATCAAACATCAAATCACATGACAAAGCTTATAATAAAATATTGCACAACCCGCGCAACCATTTTTCATTTCGAGTGTGCCATTCCTGAAATGCATGTTTCTAGTACAATTTGGGGTCGCTGATTATGTGCCACGCATCAGTTTTACTAAATTCGGCCTCCTTCACTCGAAAAACTCAATTCAAAGTTCAACTACATCACACAATAATTCCAGCGCAACCACTTTTCAAGTTGAAATTACTCTGCTCAAACGCCGTTTCACATCAAATAAATAGCACCATCGGGTGTGCCAGGTCAATATTCATCAGAATCGACCAAACACTCGAAATGAAAAATGGTTGCGCTGACTCGAATTGATCTGAGCTTCAGCTCGATCATGTCTAGGCCTATACATGCCAGGAAATCATGTGTTTTTGAAGGATGATATTTTCTGATTTAGCAAGTGAATAGGTACGAGTGTTTGGTCGATTCTGATGAATATTGACCTGGCACACCCGATGGTGCTATTTATTTGATGTGAAACGGCGTTTGAGCAGAGTAATTTCAACTTGAAAAGTGGTTGCGCTGGAATTATTGTGTGATGTAGTTGAACTTTGAATTGAGTTTTTCGAGTGAAGGAGGCCGAATTTAGTAAAACTGATGCGTGGCACATAATCAGCGACCCCAAATTGTACTAGAAACATGCATTTCAGGAGTGGCACACTCGAAATGAAAAATGGTTGCGCGGGTTGTGCAATATTTTATTATAAGCTTTGTCATGTGATTTGATGTTTGATGTTTTCTTTTAGAGCGGGTGAAAGACTGCTTTTGTTTGATTGATTCTGATGAATGTTGACCTGGCACATCCGCTGGTACTATTTATGTGAAGCATAACTGCCTGTGTGCTGAGTAATTTTGATTTCAAATTTGGTTGCGCCAACTTCACAGCGCAACCAATTTGAAATTTGAATTGCGTTTTCTGGCCAAAGGAGGCTGAATTTCGTGAAACCGAGTAGTGGCACATAATCAGCGTCCTCGAATTGTGTGGTTTATGTGATTTTTGGGAGTGGCACAGTAAAAACAAAAATGGTTGCGCTGAGTGGTTGCGCCAACTTCACACACGTGATTTTTTCATTATGCAAGAATCGCACTTATTAGCAAGTTTCTTATCTTTTATCACCTCAGGATATTATGCAACTAATGAATTACCAATCCGCTGCAGAGATTTGACAGCATGGAACCGAAAAATGTTATCCTACTAAGACTTTATGTTTTTTGATACGAAATGAATTAATATGCACAATAGCTACAAAGCATTGCAATCTTTCAACAATGAAGCGATTCTGAATCCTTTTTAGGACAACATGAAAGTTTTTCTTTAACTAACCTGGTAATTACAAACAACAAACATGGAGAAATTAGCGATACCAGCGTTCCGATGGACGAACACTTGTAAACCGTCTTCTTCAAACATCTAATGACTTCAGAGGCACAACAGCATGCACCGAGAAGGAAAGCGCACAAGAGGTAATTACACATTGTGATGGTGCAATAGAATTGTGCTGTAATAAATGATGGTTCGGCTGATCTGGAGAGGGTTGGATTTTTTCTGAGATTCCGATGAAATCCTTGAAAACTGTAAAATCCATTTTTCTCGGCAAGTACTTATTCTCCCGTGAAATCGGACGGCAAACCGTGATCAGTGAAGCAATTCCATTCTCTTGGTATGTCTATTGCAGTGATTCTGTGCAAAAATTAGAATTTGAAATTTTAATGCCAGTAGGTGGTTCCGGGCACTTCACAGCGGACCCAGATAGAGGAATATCTTTGCAATGCGGGCGAGTTTTGCAAATCTGATTACAGATTTGTGATTAGGAGCTTCAAATTAGTAGGAGAGGATGGATTTCGCTGAGAAATTCTTTGTATTGAAAAATGGTTCCGCTAACTTCACAATCAGCTTGCAGAAAAAGTGAAATTCAGATTTCCGGGTGAAATCTGCACTGTTTTGAAAGATGAGGCACATATTCGTGATCAGCACAACAAAATTGATCGGGTAGTGACCAAAAGAAATTGATTTACTGCGTCAATCAGCGAGACTCAGCAATTGGTTCTGCTGGATGGTTCCGCTAACTTCACAGCGGACCACTTTTATCTTTAAACTTGAATTTCTCAGAAGCGACTGTGAATTTGTGAAATCTGAGCTCAGATTCGTAATCAGGAGACTGAAATTGACAAACTAGCAGCTGTTTCGAATAGAATTAAGCTATAATAAAAAATGGTTCCGCTGAGTGGTTCCGCTAACTTCACACACGTAAAAACTTCCTGTATCCTTCCCATCGTCCATTTTCCTCTGACAGCATTGTTATCAGCAGTTACGACAATATCTCCGACCTGAATTTCTCTTCTTGATTCCGTTTGTCATTTTTTCCTCGGAAACAATAATGGAAGAACGTCACGGGACCAGCGATTCCAAAAATTGTTTGTCAAATTTTGAATCAAATTAACTCTATCTTTGAAGTTATTTTCATCACGGAAGGGTCCGGGCGGGGTAGCACAGCTGGCTCTACCTAATAACAGATCATTAGGACAAATGTAACTTCCGTCGTTGGGATCATTGGTGATACGTCCAAGCGGGCGTTGGTTTATCAGGTTCCCGCATTCCAAAAGAAATGTGTATAATTCAAAGGCTGTCAGATTTTGATCTCCAACTATAGTCTTCAAAGCTCTCTTTGTGGTTTTAACAAGTGCCTCGGTGCACCCGTTCTGGTGAGGAGCTAATGGTGTAGTAAACTTCCACTTCGTCTTCTTTTCGGTGCAGAAATCTGATATTTTTGTTTTGTCCCAATTCCTGATCATATCTCTCAGCTGTTTTTCGGCTCCCACCATTTGAGTCCCGTTATCACTGAGCATGAGAGCAGGGAAACCTCTAATCGCGAAAAATCTTCGTAAGACTTGAATGAACTCATCAGAGGAAGCGTCCTTTGCTAGTTCTAGGTGAACAGCTCGGGAGTTCATACAAGTGAATATTACACCGTAATTTTTATCCGATTTATTTCTACTGACTTTTACTGTGAACGGACCGAAGTAGTCGACCGAGGAATGATAGAACGGAGGAGTGAAGGGTTTCAGACGCGCCGATGGCAGTGAAGCCATGAGATCCGTGTGAGTTTTATGTGCAAGTTTTCTACACAACACGCAATTCTGTACTATGTTTTTGGCTACATTAGCTCCTTTACAAATCCAAAAGAAACGACGAGTTTTCGCTACAGTCGCTGCCACTCCGCAATGTCCGCGTTCATGAGATTCACGAGTTATTAGTTTTGCGGCAATATGATTTCCAGGGAGTAGGATAGGATGACGGCTATCATAAGAGATAAAATCGGCGTTTGTCACGCGACCGCCTACTCTAATCAACCCCTCGTCATCTATGAAAGGTGTCAAATTCTTCAATTGACCATTCTCCAATTTTTCCTTTAATGTCACTTGAGCTTCCTTCGCTATTAGTATTTCCGATTGAATGATTTCTTCAACAGACAATGGCCCGTTAGATCTTTCCGCTTGGCGAGACCGGCAATTTCTTATGAAACGCATGACGTAAGCAGCGACTCTCTTCGCCTTCTTCCAACTTGACATATTCTCAAGTTTAATGACTGATTCCTTTTTGATCAGAACAGCGATTGTACTTTTCGACGAATTCTCTGCTTCGGACTTTTGAATACTGCCGGACGAAATTGTCCATTCATTCTCAGGTTGTGATAGGAACTCAGGTCCGCTTTGCCAGCTCCCTCGAAGTTCTTCGGCTTTTACTCCTCTTGAAACTTTGTCAGCTATGTTCAATTTACCTGAAATATGCTTACAACAGGATGGCTCGATACGGTTTGTAATTTCATGGACACGAGCAGTCACGAATGGGATCGGTTTGCTTGAGCTAGAATGAATCCATCCAAGAACGATCATGCTGTCCGTAAATAAAATGGTTCGACTGAAACAAATTCTCATCTGAGCTCTTATTGTCTGAAGAATTCTCGACGCTAGCACTGCGGCTTGAAGTTCGAGCTTCGGTATGGTTAGCGGCTTGATGGGTGCAACGCGTGATTTTGCGAAAATCAATCTTGTCTCGAACTTTCCATCACCTAACTCCCAGCGCGCGTAGGCGCAAGCTCCGAGTGCTTCTTCTGAGGCATCTGAGAACAGACATAGCATTGGCGAGGCTTGAAGACGATTCGGAGGACTAATACATCTGGGGAACTGGACACTGTGTAATTCGAGTAGTTCACTGAATATTTTACTCCATAAAATTTGATCTTCTTCCGGTAAGATATCATCCCAGCTGACACCCTTCTTCCACAAGTCCTGAAAAGCTATCTTAGCTTTCACTACTGTTGCGGCTGCCAAACCAAGTGGATCGAAAATCTTAGAGATCTCACTCAATATTTTTCGTTTCGTGAGGCTTGCTTCCTTTGTTATCTTTGCTTTTATAGTCAACTCATCGGTGTCGGGTCTCCACTGAACTCCTAGGACCTTCTCTTCCTTCTCGTCTGAATCGATAGCCGACTTGCCTTCCGTATTTTGACTGAATTTCCAGTCTTTGATAGTAAAACCGCCTCCTGCAAGGACCTCGTTAATTTGTTCAGCACGATCAGTGGCTTCGGTCAGACTATTTACTGAGTCGCAGATATCATCCATGTACGAGTTCAGACGAATTGTATTGGCTGCTTCAGGTAGGTAACCTTGTCTTTCATCAGCTGTTTTTCTCAAACCTGTCATTGCCATGGCAGGCGCAGGTTTATCGCCGAATGTAAGTACATTCATGACATACGTATCGGGCACTTTCTGGAGGTTCATATTTCGCCATAAGAATCTATGCACATGCTGATCTTTCACTGTTAATCGGATTCTGTGGTACATTTTTGATATATCACCTACCAGTGCGACACTATTCTCTCTAAACCTCAGCAGAACCCCAAGCAAATCATTGAACAGGTCGGGGCCTTTCTCCCAATAATCGTTTAGAGAATGACCGTTAAATGTGATAGATGAATTGAACACCAATCTTATAGGGGTGCTTTTGCTCTCCTTCAGCACACCATGATGAGGCAAATAAAATACAGGCCCCTCGTAGGTTTCAACTTCATCTGCTGTTAGCTTTCTGGCGAACTTCAAGCTAACCATTTCCTTTATTTGCTCATCGTAGGAATTTGCTAGAGCGGGTGACTTCTGTAGTTGTTTTTCTCTGACGTGGAGTAATCTCTCAGCTTGAACTCTATTGTCTGGAAGGAGCTCAGGATTCTTTATCCAAGGATACTCCATTGTCCACTGATTACGTGTCTTACTACATAAATTGTTCATTTCTGTACTATTCACCTGGTCTTGCTCATTCTGGGAGCACCGGCAATTTGGAGACGAGACTCCCATACCTTCCGTAGTCCAGAAGTCGGTTATCTCAACAGGTTTAGAGAGGGAGACATACATGAGGGAGTGCTGACCTTTGCTTTCACTCGATCCTCCGAAAAATATCCATCCCATTGGAGTATTTCTACCAACCAAATTATTCAGTTCAACTGACTCTCCACAGTGCAATTTCGCATGATCTATCCCAATCAAAACATCAATGACGCCAGAACACCTGGGAAGAACAGTTCCTTTGATTCCTAACTCACGACTCAAACAATCGGTGTCGATCATCTGCGTATAGGTGTCATTAATTTCATCAATTCCAATTACCTTGACGAGATGGTTATGACCGCTTCTAGGGGAAACAACTGATAATTCGTACACCCTTGATACTATTTCTTCTTCTGCGCCGCCTACTTTCAGTATAGATATGCTGACATTATTTCCTGACAGATTTAATTCTTGAGCTACCGCGATTCTTATCAGTGACACTTGCGCGCCTGAATCCAACATAATATTGCAGGACTTGCTGCGAGTTTCTTTCCCTTTAATCTCGAGAGTTGCTACAGGTAAAAGGTTGTTGTGGCTCTGAGTCGATGCCATCCCGACAGAGTTGACAGGATCTGAGTGCAATAATATATGGTGATACTTCTTACAGGTCACACCGTTTCGTATCTCAGAGCATTCCTGTTTATGGTAGCAAGTATGGGCGCGATGACTTCTTCCCGCTTTCTTCAAACAACTGAAACAACATCTGTCTTCCTTCAATAACTCGTATCTTTCTTTAACAGATTTGTTGATGAAAGTAGGGCATTGAGCTATGACATGTGAGTTAGTATTACATATCCAACATTTATGACTTTTCTCTGCATGGCTATTCAAAACAACATGGTTGACTTGAGGCTTTGAAGGACGAGCGGTAGACCTTATTTGATAAAGTAGGCTCTTTTCTCTCATGTTCTAAATGTCTCGACCAAATCTTTTTATCTTCGCTAGTCATTCTCTGCTCCAAAAGAGCAATGACGTAATTATTGTCCATATCTTCTGTTCTACCAATTTCCTTGAGTAAGTTAAAACACCTTCTGACAAGCTGGACTAAATCACAAAAACGAGAGTCTTCTCCTTCAGATAATGGTTTGAATTTGACTATGTCATTAGTAATCGCGTCAGAGATGAACCTTGGATTCCCATACGCAGTCTCTAAAGTGTCCCACATAGTATCATAGTCTTGACCTAGACCCCTCACCATATCTAGCGGTTTGCCAAGAAGGCAAGACCTCAACATAGTCACAGCATCTCGCTTACAGACATGACTCTCGACAAGGTGTTTAAAATCTGACCTAAATTCAAAGAATTCACGCACGTCACCAGAGAAAGAGGGTAAACTAGGTTTCGAAACCTTCATATTACTGTAAGTGGGGACAGATTGCATCACTGACTTGCTCACCTGTTCCGAATGGTCGTCAGATTCGGATTTAAGGTCACTGCTTGGTGTCTCCATCTTCGATGAACCAGTTGCTGCAGATGATTTCGCGGTTATTTCGGTATCACCTTCCTTCCTTCGGTTTGCTGCTACTGACGATGAAATCCTTTGCCATCAATTTCAATTCTAGGAACTTTTGATGACATTCCTCGATAAATTTCTCCTCTTCCTCGAACTCGTCATCTTCGAGTAGATTTGTGTACTCCTCGTGGCGACTTTCGAGCAGATAGTAGGCATTGCAGTATTTATCGATCGCTTCTTGGACTTCTTCCGTAGATCTGGATTCATCCATAACATACGACAATGACTTTCCGCATCTTGTGAATCCAGCCTTCGCAGCTCTCCGACGATTCTTCGTTTCCTTTACATCCATGGGATAATAGTTAGCAGATAAATTTTCTCCGTTTCAAATTCGAATGATGTTCTATTATCCCACGAGTAACTAGGATTAAAAGGCAACAATTCGTATCGTGAACCGTGATTCTCTTGTATTTCAATAGTATTTCTCAAATAGGTTTCATACACAATTCGAATTTGTTGCGCTGCCCGTTCGGTCGGCGGAGATCACAAAGTTAGTTTGATTGGGAATATCAAACTGATTATAGGGCTGAGGGCTGTGCGCGTTCGAGCAAGCAGGGGAGCCATTCACGAGCGGCCCACGCTAAGTTACGGAACTGAAACTGCGTGGCAAGTCGGTGATGCAATACAGAGGGACAGCAAAGGACAAGGAAAGACGGACAAGCCAAGAAACTCAACAGGCATTACTCATTCAAAACATCAGGGAGACCAACCAGACAAAATTAATTAAGAAGAAATAAGTGATTCGAAACAACATAACGAAACAATCTATCTCCGTAAAGACGATCAGTGTAGTGCAATTTTAGTGCGTAATTTTTCTTGCCTTCCTGAAATCTTGACATATTTTGTTGGAATAACATTGGTGGTTTATAGGACAACACAATAACATTTCTGTATGATGGACAGGTACGTCTTCACAAATAAATCACAGTAGTAAGGATCTAAGTGACATAGAAGAATTTAGAAGATTTTGCAAGGCAGATAAGAGCAACTTGCGTGTAGTTCATATGAACATACGATCGCTAAAAGCTAATTTTTTAGAATTCGAACACGTATTTAAAACTATACCTAAAAATATTGACGTAATAGTGTTAAGTGAATGCTGGATAAATAACATAGATATGCACAAAAACTCACTCCCGGACAACGGAATAGTGTACTCAAGTAAATTGAATAGGTCGGGAGGAGTAGTATTATTCTATCGTAAAGAAACTATCTCGCTAATAGACAGTGGTTGCGATTTTATACCAGGAGCAGATTCAGTTAGTATCACATTCGATTACGCCAAACTAAAATGTCAAACTATAATAGGAATTTATAGATCACCATCCGAGAATGCAAAGAACTTCATAGAAAACATGAATACATGGCTAAGAAACCATAATACCACAAATGTTTTTGCAGTGTTGGGTGATATGAACTTGTGTAGAATGAAATATGATAATGATACCAATGTAGAAGATTTTTATGACTCATTATTAGAATATGCATTGTATCCTACAATCAATTCATATACAAGGAGTTCAACTACGGGAACCACTAGTTTGATTGACCAAATTTTCATTAACTATAGAAATATTGTTGGAAATAAAGTGTTCTCCGGCAATGTCGACTTAAATATCACTGACCATAGACTCCAATATGTTTTTATACATTTAAATAGGTTGAAAGCGAACTTGTATGAAAACGAAAGGCCCTTAATAAGGATATATAATGAGTCCAACCAACTGAAATTCATTGAGATACTAAATTCTTGCATTTTTCTCGATAACCGACACGCTGACATAAGTTCTCTAAACTTATATGAAGATTTCCAAAAGCAAATTCATGAAGCTTTTGAGGAAGCTTTCCCGTTAATACGCTTATCGAAGAAGAAAGCAAACAGTAAGACCTGGTTTGACAGTGCCTGCACAAAAGCACTACATAAGAAGCAAAAATTGTACAAAGTGTACAAGGCCAGTCAAAACTGCTCCGATAAAGAACGGTATCATAAATACAATAAGTATTATAAAGCACTTATTCAACAGAAAAAAGATGAGTATAACAGAAATATAATTGAGAGCTGCAAAAGTGACTCCAGAGCTTCCTGGAAATTTATTAATAAACTATTAGGAAAGTCGTCAGACAGACCAATGATTCGAATACTAAATAACGACGAAATGATAACCAACACGACTAGAATTTGTAACTCTTTTAATTCCCATTTTAACAAAGTTGGGAAACTGTATGGAACTCAACCTAGCAAAAGAAACGATTTCGCAGAATATTTGGGAAAGCGCATAGACAAGTCCTTTTTCCTTAGAGAAATAGAGTCAAAAGAAATAAAAGACATACTAATTAAAATGAATGATAAAAAAGCTACAAATGACAAAATACCATTGAAAATCTTTAAACTATGTCCGGACCATGTGATCGATAGACTTACTTACATTTTAAACAAAAGTGATGGTAACATGCCAACTACTTTAAAAACCTCCAAAATTATACCAGTCTATAAAAAAGGATCAAGATTGGACATAAACAATTACAGACCAATCTCTTTACTTAGCTACGTAGACAAGATTCTCGAAAAGGTTATACACTCCAGATTATACAGTTATTTAGATAAAATAGAGTTCCTCAGTCCAAATCAATTCGGTTTCAGAGAACATCACTCAACAGAGCTATCACTACTTTCCGTCATGAATAGAATATATACAGCAGTAGAAGCTAAAGAATTCATAATGTTATTATCAGTAGATTTTCGGAAGGCCTTTGAAATAATAAGACATGACATACTAATAGAGAAGTTAGAGCATATAGGAATAAGGGGATTTACCTTAGACTGGTTCAAGTCGTATTTAAACAGCAGAAGTCATCAGACTGTAGTAAATGGTGTTCTCTCTGAAGCATTATATACCAAAACAGGAGTACCTGAAGGTTCAACTTTAGGTCCTGTTCTATTTCTTATCTACATTAATGATATGCATAACATTTTCCCCAAAGACGAATTGAATATATTTGCTGATGACACCACTCTTATACTTAAGAGCAGAAGCCTAGAAAGTCTCTTTTCCACGGCAAAAAGCAGATTAGACTCACTGGAAAAATTCAGTAAGGCAAATGGCATCCGTCTTAATGATAGCAAGACGGAATATATGATAATTCATCCCCATCACTCTAAAGAAATAGACCAGGATTTGTACCAAAACCAAACAAAGATTAATAGAGTAAATTGCTTAAAACTATTGGGTGTACATATAGACATAAATTTGAGTTTCACTTCACATGCAAATACGATACTTAATACCAAATTAAGAAAATTCTTACCTATATTTTACAACTTAAGACGATGCCTTCCACTAGAATGTCTATTAAAGATATATTTTGCCAATATACATTGTATATTAAACTATTGTATTCTTATCTTTCACCAAGGAAAACGAAGTAACATAATTAAACTAGAAAAACTTCAAAGGAGATTATTTAAAGTTATATTTAGAGTTAAGGCCAATGAAGTAGATTCACACATGACGAAACATAGAATATTAACGGTCAGCGATATGTATCGCTACAAAATGCTGAGTCTCTGCTATAAGTAGTGATGAAAATTTTCCGGAAAATTTTGAATCAAAATTTTCCATGGAAAATTTTGGAAAAAATCGGAAAATTTTGGAAAATTTTGAAAATTCTGATTTTTTGTGATAGGCCATGCTTTGACCGCTTCCACAGCCGAGGCAGCTACACACCAATAGAATGGGTCTATAAAACTGGTGAGTTTGATCATTATTTTGAATAAAACGATTTTGAAAAATGAAGAATTTGAATTTTTGTGATATAATGTTTACGTTTTCTATCACAGCCGAGGCATAGACACATCAATAGAATTGTTCTAAAAATCTTGATTTCATCATATCATTTCGATTAAAATAATCGTAGCAATACGAATCCCGTCCGCGGATTTTCGAGCATTCCTTTGCCAGCAGTTCCGTGGCAATTTGTTGCCATTTTTAATATTATAACACAGACATCTTTTGGGACAACGTGAATTTTTTCCTTTACATAGGGGTATAATTTCAAGCATTGTGAAAGATCTGGAGCAAAAATAATCCACTTTATTTGGGAGTTTGTTTATGGCTTTTTAAAGTTAAGCTTTACTATGCAGCCTTGATTGCATTGGCAATGATACAAATTCTCCATGTGTTGATGAGCATGTGAAGCACAAGCACACAGTCCACCACAGCATTATACATGAGCGACCATATGTTGGAAGATATATAAAGACTGCATAACTCGTGAGATATTTGGAAACTAAAGATATCTTTGATGATTAGAAGAATATCTATATGATAGCTTCTAACTTCTGGCGTATTGTCCGATATCTTCGTGGAGGACAAGCTACACATTCCATTTCCAGCTGGTTCAGATGGTTCAAATAGTTCCCAATCGATTTCAGATCTACTTAAATGAATTTCAGACTTTTCCAGATGAATTGGAGATTCTCAAGTTGAATCTAAGATCCTTTCAAAGTTGAGTTTCCGACAGATATCTGAAATTCAATTAGAGAAATCTGAAATCCATTTAATGTCTGATATTCAGTTGGAAAGATCTGAAATAGACATGGAGGGTGCAGTTGGTTCCAAAAGTTGACATGCAGGGATGATAGAGAAGTTTTCGGTCTTTGAATATTACATAGTCTTTTCAAACGACTGCAACAAGTCTCCAAAACAATGGCAAAAACGTCAATCACCGAAAAAAAAATTTCAAAATTTTCCATTGGAAAATTTTCCGGAAAATTTTGAAAAAATTGGAAAATTTTCCGGAAAATTTTCTGGAAAATTTTCCATTTGCATCACTAGCTATAAGATGATTTATAAGGTCGATGATTTACCGCATTTTCTTGGAAACATCCACAAACCCCAGAGTGGCAGCTCATTAAGAAATAAAGTTAACCTCCGGATACCATTTCATAGGACAAGTTTAGGGCAACGTAGTATTGACTTTGCCTCAGCGATTGAATGGAATTTACTTCCTCGTAGCATTAAAGAAATAAGAGAATATGATAAGTTCCAAAAAAGCTTAAACAAATACTACACCATTTCCACTTTAATTACAGAACTCTGCAGTTATATTCAAGAATCCAGCAGATTTATTTCAGCATTTCAAGTTTATATTTCAGATTGAAGCATTTATATTTTTGACAACAGCATTTTAATTTCAGAGAATTTTTGTGCGTGTGTTTAAATCATTTGTATTTGAGAATGCAACACTTATATTTCAGACTTTGTCATTTCTAATTCAGAAATAGACTTTATATTTCAGAAATGATCATTTATAGTTCATTTTTAGTCATTTATATTTCAGAATTCCAGAAAAGACGATATATATTTAAGAAAGTGTCATTTATATTTCAGATTTGCAGTTTATATTTCAGAAATGATCATTTATAATTCACTTTTAGTCATTTATACTTCAGAATTCCAGAAAAGACGATATCTATTTAAGAAAGTGTCATTTATATTTCAGATTTGCAGTTTATATTTCAGAAATGATCATTTATAATTCACTTTTAGTCATTTATACTTCAGAATTCCAGAAAAGACGATATATATTTAAGAAAGTGTCATTTATATTTCAGATTTGCAGTTTATATTTCAGAACCGGTCATTTCAATTTGAGATATCTGCACCTATAATTCAGACGCTAGAAGTAATTCAGAATACGTCATTTATATTTCAGAAATCCCCATTTCACTTTCAGAATTGGTCACTTGCAATCCAGATGTCAAGTTTTAATTTCAGAAACGGTAAAATATATTTCAGAATGCATCAATTTAATTTAAGCACTTCTCAGTTGTCAGAAAATGCTTGCAAAGATCCGAATAGTGTGCAGGAGGCTAAGGTATAAATTGGCCAACACAGATGATTGATAAAATTACTGTTGGTGACAATGCAAGTGTCCGATAATTGTGCAATTTGTTTGAGACCAATGTCAAAAGCAACATTATTACGAATCCTGCCATGCATGCATTTATTCCACCGCGAATGCATTGCTCCTATTACGAACAGCGTCAATGCGTTAAATTTAAAATCTCTGGATGAAAAAACGCATCTTTTATCTTACAAAATCAAATTAAAGAATATTGAATATCTCACAAGGTGATAGAAGCTTCTATTTTATTGAAAATGCCACTTCTGATTTAAAGAAACAAATTCTGAAGAATTCGACATTCTCAAATTTAATTGATGCATTCTGAAATATATTTTACCGTTTCTGAAATTAAAACTTGACATCTGGATTGCAAGTGACCAATTCTGAAAGTGAAATGGGGATTTCTGAAATATAAATGACGTATTATTAATTACTTCTAGCGTCTGAATTATAGGTGCAGATATCTCAAATTGAAATGACCGGTTCTGAAATATAAACTGCAAATCTGAAATATAAATGACACTTTCTTAAATATATATCGTCTTTTCTGGAATTCTGAAGTATAAATGACTAAAAGTGAATTATAAATGATCATTTCTGAAATATAAACTGCAAATCTGAAATATAAATGACACTTTCTTAAATAGATATCGTCTTTTCTGGAATTCTGAAGTATAAATGACTAAAAGTGAATTATAAATGATCATTTCTGAAATATAAACTGCAAATCTGAAATATAAATGACACTTTCTTAAATATATATCGTCTTTTCTGGAATTCTGAAATATAAATGACTAAAAATGAACTATAAATGATCATTTCTGAAATATAAAGTCTATTTCTGAATTAGAAATGACAAAGTCTGAAATATAAGTGTTGCATTCTCAAATACAAATGATTTAAACACACGCACAAAAATTCTCTGAAATTAAAATGCTGTTTTCAAAAATATAAATGCTTCAATCTGAAATATAAACTTGAAATGCTGAAATAAATCTGCTGGATTCTTGAATATAACTGCAGAGTTTTGTAATTAAAGTGGAAATGGTGTAGTCAGCAAATACTAACAGAAACGAAAGTTGCAATATCTGAGGTAACTAAGAGAGATGATAGTGTGCGAATGGAAAATATCAAATGCTATTCCAACCCTGATATTGTATCCCGGACATTGGCATATAATAGCCCAAGTATGTGATTTGTAAGTATATGTGTATGTGGACTTCCATGTATGTATCTTGTATGACGATCACTGACCTGTTGTTTGGCTGTACATACCTTGTGTGAGAGTATCTAGGATATATGTTTATATGTATAATGTAAATGATTTTGATGTGTGAGTAATTTTAATCTGAACTTTTGTTAGCGGGGCTAGGTTCCTACTGTCCCACAGTGCTCTGGCCCCGCCCACCTCTACATTTATCTGTATTTGTATTATATTTAGTATTTTGTAAAAGTAATAAATGCATATATCTGTATTTATCTACGAGTATATGTAAATGTAACGATCCTTGTACAGATTTTGTATTGGTGGAAAATATATTTCTATTCTATTCTATTCTATAAAAGAGTATAAATATACAGAAATATGCGCCTAAATTTAGTTTTATGCATTTTCGCATCAAAAAGGTGATTTACTCATTTATGCAAAAAAATGCAAATGCATAAAATCCGGGCCCTGAATTACATATCGTGAATTTTATTTTAAGTGAAAAGTCAGCGATTAACAGTTGATTGTGGATCATTTTAATCTATACTGCAGCTCATGATTAAGAATTGATAGAGATCGAGGGTTACATGTTAAATGTGTAATCGTATTCCTCGTATGCTTATATTAATCATAATGTAAAAGATAAACTCGAAAAAAATAGTTTATTAGTACATGTATATCCGCTCGTGTTGTCATTATTCGAAAAAATATGGCTATTAACCTGTCATGCATGTTTTAGTTCAATACTTCTCACAGTATTACACCGTTTATGTATGCATACCGGAAACATATGCTTACCGTGTACAGACTGTACACGTACACAATAACTTCTTTGTTTTCTTTCAGATTGAAATGCCGTTAACCAATGCCGAGCGGCAGAGACGATTCCGCGAGAGGAGGAAAAATGATCCACGATGGCGTCGAAGCGAATCATCGAGAAAGAAGAAATATTATGTCACAGTGTCTGAATTGACTGCGAGAGATGCAAGAAGTCGGCGCAGGTTAGTTCGCGAACAGGTGAGGAACTTTCGGCGAAACAAGTGTAAAGAAGAAGAAATAGAAGAAATACAGGAAAACGTTACGACGAGAACAACGAATATTGAATCTCAGAGAAAAATAACGAAGAAAAGAGTCATGCGCATCGCCTTGAAGAGGAAAAGGGAAGTAAGATGCTTAGAGAAACAACTTCAAGCCCAAAGCAGAATAGCAAAACGGTATCAGAAGAGATATGAAAGATTGAAGAGCAAAATTGAGCCTAATGGAACTACGGACATACATGTACCCTCGCTTGCGACTCCCGTAGCTCCATCTTCCCCCAGATCTTCCATATATGCAACTCTGAGACAGGCCGGTGGTTCACCATCCAAACTCGACCCCAGTACACGGAGAAATCTTATTTTCCAACGCTCTTTCTGCGAAGAACTGAGTCCTGATATGCTCTGTAACAAACCTGATTCCCAAAAGCGTATTACTTCAATTATACAGAAATATCGTTGCCGACGTTCAGCAGCGAGAATGATGAAATCGTCCAGGAATCGTTTGGTAAAACGAATTAATACGTTCAAACGTTGTTCTATCAAACGTGGATCTCTTATTGTTCGAAAGTCAGTCATTGAATTCTTTGAGAGAGATGGCGTTTCTCGTACTTGTCCAGGGAAACGAGATTGCATGAAAGACAAAGGAATGAAAGTCCAGAAACGGTACCTGAAGGATTATTTAATCAATCTCCACAAAAAGTTCCTTGATGAGAATCCCAATGTGAAGGTCTCATACTCAGCATTCTGCAAACTGAAGCCAAGATGCATCATTTTGGTGAAATACACTAATCGAAGTATTTGCTTATGTGTATATCATCAAAACTTCTCACTCAAACTTCAGTCACTCAAAGAGAAAAATATTGTCAGCAATGTCGATCCAGATGAATATGTTAGAAACTTTACTAAAGAAGAAACGACGCAGCATTTATCTCAATTACCCATTAACACAGATATATCGTTCTCGCATTGGTCAAGAGTACAACAAGAAGATGGAAAGAAAAGGATTAAACTTATCACTGAAACATTACCGGTCACTGAGTTTAGGAATCAGTTCGTCTGTGAGGATAAATCTTTCCGTGAGCATGTCAAATGTGTCATGAATCAACAGCATGAACAACGCGAATTGAAGAAAAATCTAGGGACCAACGAAGCCTCGTGGTGTTGATGGACTTCTCCGAAAACTATAAGTGTGTCTCAGCGGATGAGATTCAATCAGCGTATTGGAGTCAAGCTCAAGTGACGTTACATCCTGTCATCATTGGAAGAACGAAGATCATGAACTACAACAAAAGAGTTACGTAATTGTGAGCGATACCCTGCAACACAATGTAACTGCTGTGTATTCCTTCTTGAAACGTATAATTACTGAGATCCAGCAGTGTTCTTCGAACACCATCAAGAATGTGATATACTGGACAGATGGACCTACCAGTCAGTATAAGAATAAAGCCATCTTCTCCATCATTGATCGTCATTCGGACTTGTTTGGAGCCAGCGCTTCATGGAACTACTGTGCAACCTCACACGGCAAGGGCCCACACGATGGTGTAGGAGGATGCGTTAAACGAATCGTCGACGATGCTGTTAAGCACAACAAGGTCACGGTTCAATCGGCAGAAGAGTTTTACCATTACATGAAGTCCCAAGCAAGTAAAATCTCCTTCATTTGGATTAGCGATTCAGAGATCAAAAACAATGAAGAAGACATACACAAGCCTTCAAATGTGCCGTTCCAGTCCCAAGCACAATGAAAATTCACAATGTTATTCCGAGTCCATTTAAAGGAGCTATCCTGTCAAGGCAACTGACATGTTGCAGAATTTGTATCCAACTCCTTGGAAACTGCGATCGGGTAATCAAGACCAAAGAACATACGTTTACAATCCATAACCTACAACCAACAGCCACCAAAGAATTCAATTGCAACGATCTTCTTCTGATAAATGCCGACGATGATAACAGCGAGTTTTATCTATTCCAATTAAAGGAAAGCTTAATCGCCCATAAAAGATCTGTTTGCCCAACATACGGAACCCTGTTCCCGAAGGGTGAGTGTTATGTTTTGTTATGTTATAATTGTTTTAATCTACTGTTATAAAGATATGAACATTTTCGAATTTGTGTTTCATAACGTGTTCTTCATCAAGCTGAATAAAACCTGCATAAACACGCTGTCGTCGCTTTCTCAGGTATCACAATTTATTCAGCTTGATGAATATCTGATTAAGTCATTCTTAGACTTATCCGAAAAATTTGACATTCCTCCAAACACGCCCTCTAGCGGCAAGCATTGGAAACTCTGGAGTAGGAACTTCACCTACTTCCTCTCAACAATCGCGGCTCACAAACCAGACGAACTGGAGGTGTTATTCCTGCACATAGGTACTAACGTGGTCGATATCATTCAGGACTGCACGAGCTACGCGGATGCTATAGGAAAGCTCAACTCGGCTTACCCGAAGACGCCTAACGAAGTATATGCGCGTCATTTACTCTCTTCGAGGGTACAAAAATTAGAAGAAAATTTGGATGAGTTCATCCTTGCTCTCAACAATTTGGCTAGTGACTGTAATTTCCAGAACGTTACCGCCGAAGAAAATCGCCGTTTATTCATCAGAGACTCTTTTATCAGAGGACTTCGGTCTCCTGCTATTCGTACTAGACTTCTTGAAAATAAGAAGCTATCATTGGACGACGCTATTCTGCAAGCTAAATCCCTCGAGCAAGCGCAAATCAACGCTGAATCTTATGCAAGTAATTTCAACACCGTCGCGTCAATCGTCAACTCCAACACGCAAACCAGGCAACTAAGCAGTGAAGCCAACAGTCACCAGACGCAATCACTGGTAGGCCTTCATGAAAGCGCACCCAGCATCGCCAACCTGAATGAAACTCTAGCCTCTACACGTCTAAATCAAAGGACAAAAGACTCCTGTTACTTTTGCGGCATGAGACGGCATCCACGACAAGAATGCCCGGCCCGCGACTCTACCTGCAACAAGTGTGACAAGAAGGGCCACTGGCAAAAGGTATGCCGCTCAAAACAGAAATCGCCACAAATATCAGCAGCCATTCAGTCGTCGCCAACGACTACTCTTGCCGCCTCATTCGTATCAGCGGCATGCCGCTCCCCTGTCACGGTTAACGCAAGTATCAACGGCCAATCTATCAAAGCATTAATCGACTCAGGAAGCATCGACAGTAATTACATTTGTGAAAACCTCGTTGATAGACTTAATCTTGCTGTTAATCCGCGGTCAAGTTGTGTGTCCATGGCATCCACAAATCTCACAACAAATGTGAAAGGATTCTGCTCTGCGAATGTGAAGTTACTCGGAAGAGAATACAAAAATGTCGAACTTTCCATTCTACCTGAACTGTGCAACGACATCATCCTCGGTCTTCCCTTCTTTCAGCGACACGAAGCTGTCACTTTCGCTCTTGGGGGCACGGAGCCCAGCCTTAAGATCGGTGACGAACCTAATCTCGAATTCTGCGCACTCACTCGAATGAAAGTTGAGACTCCAAAGCTCTTCAGCAACCTAACTCCAGATTGCCACCCTATAATCACGAAACCCCGTCGCTTCAGTGCTAGTGACGAACAGTTCATAGAGAAAGAAATTCAACGCCTTCTGAAAGATAATGTTATCGAACCCAGTCGTTCGCCCTGGCGCGCCCAGATAGTCGTAACTCACAATCAAAACAAGAAGAAACGAATGGTCATCGACTTCTCGCAAACTATTAACAGATTTACACATGTGGACGCCTTCCCTCTTCCCAACATTCATGATCTCGTGAACAAAATCGGAAAGAATAAGTTCTTCAGTGTAATCGATCTCTCGAGTGCTTACTATCAAGTGGAAATAGAACCATGTGAAAGGCCGTTCACCGCTTTCCAGGCTGGAGGACAGCTCTACCAATTCACAAGAATCCCCATGGGAGTCACGAATGGAGCCGCCGCCTTTCAACGGGTGATGAATGATTTTATCAAACACTGGGACCTAAAGGAGACCTATGCTTACCTTGACGACGTGACGGTCTGCGGAGCCAATAAGGAGCACGACTTGAACCTGGAACGCTTCTGGAAAGCCTCGAACGCAGTGGGGCTAACCATAAATCGCGAGAAATGCAGGTACGGCTTACAAGAAGTTAGTATTCTTGGATACTCAGTCTCTGAAGGCACCCTCCGACCAGATCCCGAAAGGCTGCGCCCACTACAGGAACTCCCAATACCGCACGAAAAGAAGTCCCTACAACGACTTATTGGCCTACTCGCTTACTACGCGAAGTGGATCCCGGGTTACTCGAAGAAAATTCGACCTTTGATAGAATCAAAGGATTTCCCATTATCCCAAGAGTGTCGCGACGCAATCAACGACATGAAGGAACTGCTATCTCAAATCACCGTTGAAGTTATCAGAGAAGACATCCCGTTCACAATCGAAACAGACGCCTCAGACGAAACTATCGCAGCCACATTAACTCAGGAAGGTAGACCAGTAGCGTTCTTCTCTCGGTCCTTAAACGATGCAGAAAGGAGACATCACATAGTAGAAAAAGAAGCATACGCAATAGTCGAGTCAATAAGGAAATGGAGGCACTTTCTGACTAATCATTTCGTCTTATACACTGATAAAAGAAGTGTGGCCTTCATGTTCAACAATCGCGCCGCTGCGAAAATCAAGAACGAAAAGATACAGAGATGGAGAATAGAGTTATCACCGCTATCTTACACAATCAAATACAGACCTGGAAAAGAGAACATCCCAGCCGACGCCCTCACCCGCGCTCACTGCGCCTCAGTAGGCCTATCGACTTCCAGAAAACTCGAGCAGCTCCACCACGACCTTGCACACCCAGGCGTAGTCCGAATTCTGCACTTCGTCAGAAGTAAGAACCTCCCGTATTCTGTGGACGATGTGCGTCGCGTAACCTCGGACTGTGAGATCTGCGTTCGCTGCAAGCCTCAATTTTACAAACCCCCGAACACGAAGCTGGTAAAAGCAACCTCGGCTTTTGAGAGACTGAACATCGACTTTAAAGGGCCGATTCCGGCCAGTCAAAGTGGCAATCAGTACATTTTAACAATTATAGACGAATTTTCTCGCTTTCCTTTTGCATACCCGTGTCGAGATGTCAGTGCCGCATCAGTGATTAAATGCCTTTCTCACCTGTTCTCCATATTCGGGATGCCTGGGTACGTGCACTCCAACAGAGGAGCAGCATTTATGTCATCTGACGTGAAAAACTTTCTCACCAATCTTGGAGTGGCGACCAGCAGGACAACCCCTTATCATCCCACCGGAAACTCGCAATGCGAACGATACAACGGCATCATATGGCGGACAATAACCCTCGTAATGGAAGGAAAACGTATGAGCAAAGGACTCTGGGAGCAAGCTTTACCTGAGGCCCTACATTTCATACGTTCACTTCTCTGCACGTCAACTAATTCAACACCCCACGAGCGATTGTTCTCATGCTCTCGTCGATCGACCAATGGCTCCACCCTCCCCGACTGGCTAACGTCCCCCGGAACTGTTCTCATGAAACGCCATGTACGCAACTCCAAGTCCGAACCACTCGTGGAGCAGGTTGAACTAATAGAAGCAAACCAACACTATGCCTACGTGAAACGACATGAATGTAAAATCGACTCCGTGTCAACTCGGGACCTCGCTCCGCTCCCCAAATCAGACACTCAAGTCTTTCCGCCAATTGAAGCAATTAGCAACCACCCCGAACCCATGCCACATGACCCAGTCGCTATTCATCCAATGACTACTACGGACGAGGAGAAAGAAGATCGCAGTACTTCGACAGCTGACAACAGTCAAGACGAAGCGATCACAGTGAGAAGGTCAACGCGGCAACGGAAACCTGTTGATCGATTACTGCTGTGACTACTCGCGTGAATTCTTCGAACCCGTGATGAGTGATAGCTAACCGCTTGTGTGAACTCTTCCAAATCGTGATGATAAATATCTTTGTATGAATTAGTGTGAATTCTTCTAATCCATGATGATAACTATAACTCTTCTAGCAATTCTCTTGTGCGGACATGTGGATCGTTGCGGATGCTCGAGTTCTCCTCAAGGGGGGAAAAATGTTATGTTTTGTTATGTTATAATTGTTTTAATCTACTGTTATAGAGATATGAACATTTTCGAATTTGTGTTTCATAACGTGTTCTTCATCAAGCTGAATAAAACCTACATAAACACGCTGTCGTCGCTTTCTCAGGTATCACACATCCTGAAGATCACATGATCCTTCAAGGCCATTATTTAGATCTACTGGAAGGTGCCGGTACTTGTTATACCAGAAAAAGTTTTCCCGTCCCCTCGATGTGTAATCTACATTATTTAGTCCGGGAGCCAGCGTGAAGTTGTGCAGGGAACGAGGTAGTACATAAAACTTTCACATAGCATAGTACACCTCTAACCTACTGCAAAACTTCGCGTCTGCCGGATCAGATCATTTGCTTTTCAGAAATAGAGAGGCTAACACAATCCTATGTATTTCCAGTGGTAAAATTGTGACATTTAAGGTGTTGACTCCATTTTTTCGAATTTTTGCTCATAAAAGTTACACAAATTGGTATTTTGTTGAACTGGTTATTATAGAAATCATCTACAGATCATGATCTTTCAAATGAGTTATCATTCATTGACAGAGGATGAAGTAAAGTGTACAAACAGACACTTTTCGTTAAAGTATATCAACAATTTTCCTGAAATTTCTATGTTAAAATTTGCAGTTACACCAACGAAAAGTGTCTGTTTGTACACTTTACTTCATCCTCTGTCACTGAATGATAACTCATTTGAAAGATCATGATCTGTAGATGATTTCTATAATAACCAGTTCAACAAAATATCCAATTTGTGAAACTTTTATGAGCAAAAATTCGAAAAAATGGAGTCAACACCTTAAATGTCACAATTTTACCACTGGAAATACATAGGATTGTGTTAGCCTCTCTATTTCTGAAAAGCAAATGATCTGATCCGGCAGACGCGAAGTTTTGCAGTAGGTTAGAGGTGTACTATGCTATGTGAAAGTTTTATGTACTACCTCGTTCCCTGCACAACTTCACGCTGGCTCCCGGACTATATTCGCAATTTTTGGTATTCTAAGCGTGACTCAGTAATCGAATACTACAATGACATCCATAGGTACTTTCGCGTAAGATCATAACTCATTTGCATGTTCTCATTAGTCATTTTAGTTATTTGCGAGTAGATAGTTGCGATTTTGAATATATTCTACAGTTATAGAGAGTATAACTTGAATATATACTATAGTTATTTGCAGTGGTGGGCAGCGATAAATTTTTCGATGGGTCCGATAACGATAAAGCGATAATTTTTTTTGCTAAGTCCGATAACGATAAAGCGATAAATTTTACGCAAAGGTTAAAGCGATAAGCGATAACGATAAAGTCCGATAACGATAAATCCTGAAATTGTCTCTACTAACGTCTATAATTGGCTCATTTTTTGCTACTAAACCTCTACACTGAATTCACTAAAATAAATGCTGTTCTACATGATGATTTGTTACACGACGGCCATGCACAAGCATGCACTCCTTCGATTCCATGTCTTCTAACAACATCGAGTGCTAGAGCTCGAAGACATGAAATCGAAGTCGTGCCTGCATGCATATACAAGGCCATGTGTAACAATTAATTATGTTGATGCACTCTTCATTGGTCTGGGCCTTTGGCTTCAATAATATCGTACAGAAACCTACAAGTACATGCCTAAAATACAACATAGGCTGGTATTGAATAAATAGGAGCATTGATGAAAGACACGAATTGAGAACTTTATTGTTGACATAAAAACCATAAAAAACAACAAGCTACATGTATCGGGTACCACGACAAACTTCACCGCACCACAAAGTACAATCAGAGCAGAGAGGAATCATACAAATACTACACATCATCATCATCATCATCCTCATCGGCCCCTCCTGGCTGCAGCCTCTTGCTGAGGTGGAGGTTTCCCTTCAGAAACACGAGGTGTTCAAAATTGTCATCACTGAGACAATCCCTCTTCGGCCTCAGTACGTCTCCAGCCACGCTGAAGAGACGCTCTACTCCTGCAGAGCTAGGGATCCCAGTATTGTACTTTATGAAAAATGTTATCCAGTGGGCCCTATGCTTCGCAGGGAAGTGCGACTTCTTCACAGTTGCCTGAAAAAAAACACATACATCATTGCAATCTTACATGTACGCTTCTGCAATTACACATTACAATGCACCGAATTATCACTTGCTTGTACACGGTATGCTCATGGTGCATGAAAGAACATGGCAAGACTTTAAACACATTGTTAGGCCTACCTCCTTGCTCCTCTTCCACCCTTGCAGCTCCTTTTTGACGTCTTCCTGCAGGTTATTGTCGCGGTTTTCCTCGGTTCCATCCTCACACTCGCAGAGCTCGGCAAAGGGGTCATCGCCGACCTCCTGATGCTCCTTCATCGTAACTTGGTTTTCCCCCTCTCTCGCCTCCTCCTGTCTGACGAGCGCCGTCATCTCTTTTAGGATCCTCATGGATATCTCCTCCTTCATATGCGGAGCCATGGAGCCGAACGTCGACATCCCGTAGTTTGGATGAAGGGCAGATGCCATGAGGAGATCCATGTTTCTAAACATGGAGCTGAATCTGTAAATCAAAGTAATTAGCTTAAACACGTAGCGGGACATGTGCATGTACTTATTGCCTATACCAGGGATCGGCAGGCAATTTAGGCCACCATATAGGCCGTGTCAGGGCCAGGGATCAAGAAGGCTCACTAGGACAGAGAAAACAGGGAGTAGGCTACAATGCTCCTGGCTCCTGTGAGGAAAATATTGATTTACTAACCATCAAAACAAATCAATCGGAAGCATAATACTTCTTTGAGACAGAGTCAACGTCCATTGATGATAAATTTGGCTCCTAAATTTGCGAGCACCTGTATAGTAAAGAAAGGGAACAAAACTACACAGCACAAGAAATATGCATGTGTACATTTAAAGCTGACATTATTAGCACTAGCTAGGCCTGACAGGCTAGCACCTAACAAGGCCGAACTGGAACACTGAATAGGCCATTTATGCCGGAGTTTGCGCGACTCCTGGCTTATAGAAAAAGGTAAGCACCGCAAACATTAAACAGAGAATAAAATACCGGTACCTCTTTATGTTACAGAATATAGGTGAAGTTGTTGAATTTGTAGGCCTACCTGTTGTCAAATCCTCCTTTGTTGCCCTCTTGTCGGAGGAGGGCGCGCACCAAGGGCTGTGCGTAGATGAGGGCCTGGTCCCTTTGCGATTCCTCCATGCGCTCCAGCGCCACTTTCATGAGAGTGAGGTTGGGAAGCAGTGCACCAAGGTAAGCGTTCTGCTCCGCCTGTAGCCGGTCCAGACAGAACTCATGCAGCACCTGGTGATAACGTAAAAAACTCATTAAATTAATAGCATAGCAGGCACTAAAACTTGTAAACCAAAAGCAAAAACAAAAACATTATTATCTACATGTAGGCTCATCTCAGCTAAAATGAAATCTGCATCAGACTACTTTGGTACTTTACCTGTCTGTCCTGGTCGTCGAAGCCGCTAAAGGACTTCCTGCTCCGGTTGGCGCCCCCCTCGTTCCGTAGAACTTCATTGACGGCCTCCAGGCGAGCGTCGTCGTTCATGACGCACTGTAGCAGCACGCTGCACGCGTCATACAGAGAGTTCCATCTGTTGGTAAAGTGAATATTGTTTAAGAAATGGATGAGGGGGCTGGAAATACCACATCCAGGCGCAATCACAAGGTGTGGCTGGTCGAGTCAATGGCTTGACTACCTGAGCGGCTGTCGGCCTCTAACTCACTACCCAGGGACATGAGGGAATTCGAGTGGGAGACGGGGGGAACGTCTGCAGATCCCAAACTTTCGGAAATGTTGCGCTTCTTCTCTTGAGTCACACCACTACTCCTGTTCTCAACACGGAAGAAGTCCTCCATACATGTAGTCCTCTTGCGTGACATATTGCAGTACTATTGACGCTGAAACTGAAACAAAAAAATCAGTGATTTTATTTTGATATATCCTCGGCTATGACAAAATAAATAATACACATGCTTGTATACAGCAGATGTAGCTGCAATGATATAACCTTAAAATTCTTGCGATCCCGAAATTTACAAGACAGCTAAATATAACGCATATATACATGTAGTTTCATTGATACAGCGTCTTATAAGCACATGTATGTGTATGTATTTTACTAGACTCTGCAGGATGATGGTAAACATGTTGGCAGACAATGAAAAAAATGATGATCGTCGACTTTATCAGCTTTTGAAAAGTGCGCGCTCAAAAAACGCAATCTATAAATAAGTATTTACATGTAGCCTACTTAGTGTGGCCCATAGTCTCAGTATACCACCATGGTAAAAGATGACGATCGGATTGCACTTGTCTCTTAGACGTAAATAGCATGTAGCAATTTGCAACTCCCAACTCATGTCCAAGCCTGACAAGCAAAGTCCAAAATTATAATGTAGCTATCTGTGGGACCTCACTCGTAACGTATGAACATCGAGGGACAATACACTCATCATTGTACCTAGCTAGCTACTGGATAAGACCTATATAGCTTCGATAATTTTGCCAACCTAATCAATAATCATATCAATAGACTAAACAACAATTCAATGTTCTTCTTGTTCTGCGTCCTTGGCTGATGAAGTTCTAGCGGCGTCGCTCTTACAAATACCAATTAGCCCTACCGGTAATTATTAAATTGCACCCTAACTATGCTACGGTATGCCTACATTGCACATAATTTTAAAGTACATGCGTAAGATGAAATAAAAAATTTAATAATTAATGTATTTGCAACGTAAACAATAGATATCAATTGGGCTATTCCATCAACCCCATCCAGTGGGTACGTCGATTTATCGACAAGCTAATGCGGTATACTGCAGCATAATAGAGCGTGTAGTGTTTATTAAAGTTGCTAAAAAATTGAAAAAAATTAATGTAGTGCTCATTACAGTTGCTAAAATACTGAAGGGAATTAATATGTCCACGGCACCGCAATTCGAAAGTTAAGGAAATCATATTGTTGTATAAACTTACGATACATACGTATATCTACACGGCTGGAAATAAATGTCTATAAACGTAGGGTAGGCCAAGTGCCAAGTGATCTACATGTAGGCATATGTACGTGCAATGCCTACGTACAATGTAGGCTACAATATCAGTCTACTCTAGAAACTATGAAAGATAGTTATCTACAAGTATGTCATCGTCGCTTTATATTGTTCAGCCTGCGCTAGCCTTATGATGTGACTGACATTGACTGAGCTACAGTGGCGTAGCGTGAGTTTCTTGCGCCCGGATGCGAGATACTCATTTGGCGCCCTCAGCCTCCGTGTTAACCATCTTTGAATCCTCCCAAATTTGAGCAGGGGTTCGTTCCCCTATCAGGGAGACCAATTCCCCGGCGTTCATCTCATTAGAAATGAGAATGGTCAATCAGAATTGCTAAAATAAAACAATCATCTCATTGGAAATGAGAAGGGTCATTGGTCAATCCAAATTGATAATCATTAACAAGAGATTTAAAAAATTGTGCGACTAGTTGTCCTAGTTGTTTACCACAGAGTATGGGCCTGGCCTACACAAAAGGTAAATATAGGAACTATATTTTCCTTTTTTTATGCATATACGACGTATTTTTCTACTCTTATAGACGATGAGGATTTAAAAACACTACTCGACTGCTTGCAGTCTAAAAAGGTACGATTTTGGAAAACACTGTGTTAAATGAATGTTGGTAGTTTCTCATGAATATGCGCATACATAGTATGATTAATAGATTATAAAAACGTTGCATGATGAGCTGATTGAACGTTCGATGGTAGAAGACAAATGCACTTTATCACTTGATGAGCAATACCAGTAGTTTATAGTGTGACATCCGGCGCGACGCTTCGCTTCGCTTTGCTTCGCTTCGCTTGCGCCGGATGTCACACTTTTGCGGGTTTTTTCAAAAAATCAAAATTTCAAAAATTTCAAAAATTTAGGTAGACTTCAAATTTCACGTGGCCGAAGGCCGAAGGGCGAAAATTTAAGCGTTTTTAAAAATACCCAATTTTTCAAATTTTTCAAAATCTCAAAATTTGAGAATTACAATCGGGCGAAGCCCTAGAACCTTCGGTTCGATTTTCACCCCCCGCCAAAATCATGACCGTTCAAGGACACCGAAAATCATAAAAGTTGAGAATTTCAAATTCATGAATTTTATCCATTTTCAGGTTTTTAAAATATATCATGTGACTAAAAATATTTCTTTAAAAATGGAAGAAACAAAAGTGGATGAAACAAAAGTGGAAGGAACCTCAAGAATATATCCTTCGTTATCATATGAACGTAGTTCTACTTTAATGGACATTGAAAAGATTAACATTGAAAAAATGAATAAAGAAAAACACAAAGATAGAGTAAGGTATATGAAAGATAAGGAATCTCAATTATTATTAAGATTAGAGCATTATAAAAAATTAAGAAAGAGATGGAGTAAAGTTAAGAATGTAACACAAGGAATTGGCATATTCTTTACAATAAGTTTAGGTGCTTTAACAATTGTTATATCTTCAGGTGTTTTAGTAATTCCAGTAGTTGCTACAGCTTTAACAGGTACGGGTGTTTTTGCAACTTCACTTGTTACAATGTTAGATAAATCTTTAATAACTAAGAAACGAAAATCATTAAAAACTAAGCATTTACATATTAAAGAAGTTTATGACAAATTACACTACTACTTTCAAAGAGTATGTGATGATAATGTTATTACGTTAGATGAGATTGAAAAATTTGATCAAATAGCTAATGAAGTAAATCAAATATCACTTCAATTACAGTCAGAAAAAGTTGATGATAAAAATAAAAAGGATGGTAAAACTTTTACTGATGGTAAAATTTCTAATGAAGAAAATGACAAATTTTTTTTAGAAGAGCTAAAAACTTTAAGCGAAAATTTAAGCAAAACTTTATTAAACAAAACTTTATTAAACAAAACTTAAAACGAGAAAACTTTAAACGAAAAGATGTCAAACAACAAAGCAATAAAAAAATAATTTGTTCAGTAAAATGTTTTTGTTGTATTCCAATGTTACCACAAAATTCAAATATTATATTTTAAAAATGGATAAAATTAGAGCTGATAATTTTAAAAGAATAAAACAATTAGAAGAGTTAATAAAACAAAGAAATATTATGAAAGAAAATCATCTTCAACATAGAATGATAAAAGCTGGTATTCAATCTGATATGTTTGAAAAAATGCAGCAAACCGAGCAAGTAAAAACTGATTTTGAAAAAACTATGAAACCATTTAAAACTCTTGAAAAAGAAAGTACAAATAATGATAAACAAATTGATATAACAGATCCAGAGCACAAAACTATATTAGATGACTATGGATTACTAGAATCAAACATTAATAAGAAATTACCAAAATCTATGCAATTTGAACATTCTATTTCATTTATAGATGGAAAAACAATACCTAGATTTTATCTCGGACAAAAAGAAATATTTCCACAACCTTTTCGAGGTATAATTTTTTCACCAGATAAATCTCCTTTTAATTTAGATAGAAATTTTGTTAATCTTTTAAGAGGAGCAGATTTAAATAATTATGCTGTAGAAGATCTCATAAAATATAAAGCTATGTTAGACAGAGTTGGTGCAGTAAAATCTCTTAGACGTTATAAACAATTAGAAAATTTATTATCAACGGGAGTTAAAGTAGGAAAAGGTTTATCTGAAAAACAGAAAACTGAAACAACTGTATTTTTACCAGATGATCCACAAGAATTACTAAATAGATTAAATATTTTAATATCTGCAATAAAAGAAGGACATAATTCTAGTTTCAATGAAATTCATGCTATATTGAAAAGACTGTTAGAAAAGAATATTCTAAATGAAGAGGATTATAAAAGTATAGCCGGACATCTCTGATGTCCTCCAGGGCTTCGCCCGTAGCTGAAATATGTTGTTGTTTTACTTTTTTCATAAAAAATATTTATTTAAAATTTTAACTAAAAAATGTGTTCAGCAGATTTAGACAAAATTAATAATCATTTAGAAAATTTGACAGAGATTTTGGGTTCATCAAAATTTAGTACGACGTTAAAAATTATAACAACTACTTCATCACACACTTGTAATTTAGAACCCATTCTACATTTGGAACAAAATAAAAATTATCAAATTGCATTGACTAGTTTCTCTACATTTAACACTATTCAAAACGTTATCAAAGATGTGAATGATCAATTTAGATATTCTACTGATAAAGGCAAAACATGGAAAATAATAACTTTTCTTCCTGGTTCTTACGAAGTTGAAACAATATCAAATGAAATTAAGAGACATTTAGGTATATCATTTAAAGATAAGAAACAATTACATTTTGCAGTTGAACCGGCAGTTAATAAATTTTCTCTTACTTTAGACGAAAATCATCAAGTTGATTTTAATCATGATAGATCATTGTCAAAGCTATTAGGATTTAATAAACAAACCTATAGTCAAGGTTATCATTTAGGTGAGAAGATTCCAAAAATAACTGAAATAAATTCAATTGTTGTACATTGTGACATTATTGAAGGAGGATATATAAATGGTAAATTATCAAATTTAATATTCAGTTTTCCAGCTTTTACTGTACCCATTGGTTATAGATTAAATGTAATTCCACAAACATTAATATATTTTCCTATTACAAGAAAAACTATTAACAACATTGGCATTAGAATCACTGATGAAAAAGGACAAGAAATAAATTTTGGAGGTGAAGAGATTATGATAGATCTTTTGGTTCGAGAGGTATAAACTCCCACGCGAAGCTAGAGAAGTTTAATTTTCTTCTTCTTTAGAAACAAAAAATAAAAAAAATAAAAATAAATTTTTTTATTAAAAAATGAGTGAACTACCTCCATTAAATAAAAAAAAACTTAAATTTAATCATCATCCAAATTTATCTAATAAAGTTTTGTCAGTTATTTGTGGAAGATCAGGATGTGGAAAAACATATCTATTATTTAAAATTTTAACGACTCCAAATTTTTTGGATTATAACAATCTTATAATTTATACAACGACAGCAGAACAACCCGTCTATCAATTTTTAAAATATGGATTTGAAAATAATCTTAAAAAAACAGCAATTGCTTCATTATTCAAAGAATATGAAAAATCTGAAGATGAAGAAGAAATAAGTTCGTGGTGTGAAGAAGCAACAAAAAATAATCAGTTAGTAGAATCTAATAAAAATAACCATATAAAGATACAATTAATAGATGATAGTGGTAATATGCAAGATCCTAGTAAACTAGATAAAACAATGAAACATTGTGTAATTTTTGATGATTGTGTTAATGATAGAAATCAGTCAGTTCAGAGAAATTATTTCACAAGAGGTAGACATAATAATTGTAGTGTATTTTATTTAACACAAAGTATGTATTCATTAGACGGAAGTGTTATTAGAAAGAATGCAAATATATTTATACTATTTGAAATAAATGCAAGAAACTTAAGTGATTTGTTAAGAGATTTATGCGTAAGAAATAAAGATGAATTTAAACAATCGTGTAACAATGCTTGGTCAAAAGATTATGGCTTCATTACAATTAATATTGATAAAAAAATTCATGATAGAGTTATAGAAGATTTGTTTGCCGAGTGATAAGAGATATACAAATATAGTGTTATAATATTTTTTTATTTTATATATATCAAATTTGTCTATCTTAGAAATTAGAAAATTAAAAAGGTGAAGTAGTTATTCCATCAGGTAAAATTTTTCTTTTATCATCAAATGGATCTAATGCTAATTTATGTTCTTCTTTTAAATACATGTTATGTTTTTTTGAATTAAGTCTATAATTACATGCTGTTTTTATTTCATTATTAAATAATGCATTTTTATAATCTTGAAATGTTATTTGATTAGCCACTGATGCCTTTGAAATTCCTTTTAATGTTTTATGTGTTTTAACGGGCGAAGCCCTGGAAGACATCTCCGATGTCCTAATATTATTAGTTGTATCATAACAGTAACATTTAGATTTTAAAAATATAGCTTCTGTTATGAAATCTTCATTTCCTTCTAATTCATCTTTTACTTTACATAAATCAGAAGGATGAATGATATCTTTTATTTTATTAATTTCTTCATCAAGTGTAGAATTATACGGTATTGTTAATTCTAAGAAAACAGAATCGGTATCTGTAAAGTGTAATTTATAGTTTTTGCCATAAGCAGGTGCTAAATAATCATATATAAATCTATACATAAATAGTTTAGCTAATTCTAATATAGTGAAACCTATAAAATTAAACTTATCATGTTTTACGCTAATTCGACGTAAATGTACAGCACATAGTTCATCACTAAATCTAGTAGTTCTTTTATATGTAGGTTTCCTTGTTAAATTTTGAAACCTATCTTTATCATAAACTATTTCAATATTTTGTCTATTACGCACATTTTCTAAAGTCTTACCATAAAATGCATTATTCATTAATTTGAAGAACACGTTTCCAAAATCATCTTTATTTCTTTTAGCTATTTTACGTTTTTCAATATTGAACTCTATATAATTTTTTAACCACCTAGATTTTTGATAAAATAGTTTTCGATGTATTTTGGTGAGAATCATTCCATGATCTAAATACCAATCTAGCATTCTTCCTTCAACAACATACTTTCCTTTATTGCTTTGTGTTAACATAAGTTTTTTTGTTGGTCTGTATTTTTTAGGAATTAAAGATTTTTGATAATCTGAAAAATCTTCTATATTAGGAATTTTGTTTTCGGGACAGAAAGGAAAATATTTTGTTTTATCTTTTATATAATCAGGATATACTAAATCAACTTCATATATATAACCATGATTATAATTTCCATCATATGTTTTTTGATAATCTAGAATATTACACCATGACATTTCACCTGTTGGTAATTCTTGTATCATGCAAGAAGAATATAAGCTATTAAAATCATAATATAACAAATAGTTTTCTCTCATGAATTCATCAATTGCTTTTTCACGTTCTACTCCTTCTCGTTTCGTTCGAAAAATTTCTAATATTTTTTCTTTTTCTTCTGGAGATAAAGGTTTCATTATTCCATATTCTTGTGGATTTACTTTCTTATTATAACATTTAACATATCTATTACCTAAAACTGATGAAACTCCACCTCTAATTCCAGATTCAAAAAATAATAATTTATCATATGTATTTTCTTTATAATGTTTAAGTTTAACATTTGTATGTTTTAATCCTGCTAACCATGTTAAACCTGGTGTAGAATAACAATAACATGGATCTATTCCGTAATATTCTAAACACATATCACGAAAGTTTTCGAAAAGATCAGCTAGTATTAATACATCTATCTGTAGATATTTCATTGTATAATCATACATTGTTTTACAATTTAACTCTCTCCAATTTTTTTCAGCTTCTGCATAGTCTTCGTCAGATAATTTTGATTGTTTTAATGTTGATTTAAATTTATTTATTGGAGGAAGTTGTTCTTCTTCCATAATTTTATTCACAGAATTAAAATCAGTCTTCGACTGTGAACCACAGGTTTTATCTCCAGTTATATACTCATACGGAAATATGCCTTTTAAAGGTTTTAAATTATATTTATTTAATATTTTACATTGTTCAGATTTCAAAGTTTTTCCCATAAAATCTAATGAATAAGGAGTAAAAAATCTAAATGCATCTAAAATTCTAATGCAACCTAATTGCATTGAAAAATATTCTTCCTCTGTTTTACATAGTACATTTATTTGTTGTTGTTGTAATTTTTCAGATGAAAATAAATCTTTCATTACTAGATGGAAATCATATTTAGAACCATTATAGAAATATAAAGGAACAAAGTTATATTTAAATTTATTAGCATTAAGATTACAAGAATTATGTGCTGCACCTCTATATAATCCATTTAGATGATCATGATCTTTTACTTTATCAGTATATTTGCCATTTTTATAATTTTTTGCAAATTCTTTTCCACAGTAATAACAATTTGTTTCATTAATAAAATTTAATTTTTCTTTTTCTGTTAATGGCATCATCGGTATATTTGTTTCAAGCAATTGTGAAAAATAATTTTGTAATTCTTCTACTTTCTTTGTAAACATTTCTGAACTATCTTCACCATAGTATTGAAAATATTCTGATTTAAATAATTCAGGATAATTTGAATGAATGTACATTCCCCAACATAATGGTTTTTGTTCAAATAAATATTTTTCTTTACTTTGTTCAGATGCACTTTTTTCATAATTAAAAACCGAAGGTTCTAGGGCTTGGCCCGTACCATTTTCAGAATTATAATTCTCAGAATCGGGTGAAGCCCTGGAACTTTCCGTTCGATTTCGTGTCATATTAACATTATAAGCTTCAAAATCACAATAAATAGTAAAGGGTACTTTATTTTTAAAATACCATTTATTATATTCTAAATAATCATCTTTAGGAAAAGTATTTTGAACTGCTTCGTTTTGTTGACAATTCTCCAAATGTCTATTCATTTCTTCTAAAGTTCTAAAACTTGTCATACATTGAAGACAAGGAAAATTTTTATTATCTGAAGTTTTTGTAAATATAGAAACATCTTTACACAATATAAAATGACCCTGATAATATAATATATTCGCTTGTGCTGGTTGTTTTGACTGTTCTAGTTTTTCAAATTTATCTTGATATATTTCATGTGTTTCATTAATTTCTTTTGTAATATTAAATGTATTTTGATGATAATTTTGATTTAATATTTGTAGCTGATAAATATATTCTTTATCATATTGTTCTTTATATTGTTGTAGACATTTTTTTAAACATTCATTTAATTCTTTATTGTCTTCATTTAATTTTTGAATCGTTTCTATCTTATTTTCATATTTATGGCCATATTCTTGTACTAATATTTTTGTTTGTTGTTGATAATCTGTTTTACATTTTTGTAAAATTTCATTTAAATTTTGTAATTTTTGTTGATATTCTAAAGATAAAGATGAATATTTGTAATTATAATCATCAGTACGTCCTTTATAATTATTATGATTAATCATTATTGGTGATAGTGTTTTAACAAGTTCAAATTTTTCAGTACATATTATATTTCCTTGGTAAAAAATATTATGATGCATGTAATTTCCTCTATCATTATATACTATTTCTGATTGACATAAATTTTTATTATTCAAATAAAATTTTTTTGAATCTGAGTAAAGTGGAATAATTTTACCAATAGAAACATAATTCACATTTAATTCAAAAACATTTACTTCTATTAAATTTTTATTCTTTTTATGAAACTTTTTTAACCTATTATAATCATATGGAAATTCATCTAAGCCATCAGAAAGATCAAATTCATTTATGTATTCTTCTTTATTATAATGACTTAGTCTTTCTTTATGATATTCTGCAGGATGTAAATGTGCTATAATACTCCACAGAAAACAATAATCATCTTCATTTTTTATGTTGATTATTTGTGGTGAACTGAAAGGTAAAGGAACATAACTACCACCAGTATTATTTTTATATTTATCAATTACTATTTTCTTAGATAGTATTTTAACAAATCTCCAACCAGATTCACGTAACTGGGCTTCAATTATACAATTTTCTAATTTAAGTATCATCGATTCAAATATGGGTTGTATATCATTTACATTATGAATTTCTTGTGAATTTGTAAAATGTCCTTGTATTATTTCTTCAGGAATTCCATCAGGTCCATTTTTTGTATAAAGTACTTCTACATTCATATAACATTTGAAAGATTTCTTAAATATATTATAAAAGTTGGTTAGAATATCAGAAAAAGTTTTATCGGTTTCATTATATTCAACGGGCGAAGCCCTGGAAGACATCTCCGATGTCCCGCGAAAAGACTGATTAAATAAATATTTTATATTTGCTACGGGCGAAGCCCTAGAACCTTCGGTTTGTAAGGCTTCATCGGTTCGTTCAGCTTCATCAAATTCATCAGTATCGCTAAATAAATATGTTCCATCTGGTACGGGCGAAGCCCTGGAAGACATCTCCGATGTCACATGTATGGTCTCATCTTCACTATTAAAAACTTTTTTATATTCCGAATGTGAATAATCATCAAACATTTTTTTAACTTTTATATCAGTAGGCAATGTTTCTAGATAGTTTTTATAACTATTTAATTTTAATATATTTCCTTCATCAACTCGTTCTACATTTTGTAAATGCAATTTACTATTTAAATGAGATTGAAAACTTCTTTTTGTTTGCAACTTTTTTTTACATAAGACACAATAAAACTTGGTATTTTCCATTTTTTTTATTTTTTTAGAGAAAATTTAAGAAAAAAAATTTGTGTTTTAATTTTAGATATAAACATTCTAATATCAAGGACTTGAGTGTTATTTTATATTATTATATATTTCACGTTCTTTAGTTATTTTTTTCTTTATCATATTAAGTTTTATCATATTAAGTTTTATCATATTAAGTTTTATCATATTAAGTTTTATCATATTAAGTTTTATCATATTAAGTTTCATCATATAATGTTTTATCAAAAGATAATTTAAATTTTTTTTCACTAACTATTGATTCTTCATCATCATAAATTGATTCTTCATCATCATCATAAATTGTTTCTTCATCATCATAAATTACACTTTTTGGTATAGGATGCCCTTCCATGATAGGATACCATTCTCTTATTGGAATATCTAATTCTAAATTACATTTCTTATCTGTTAATAATATAATAGAGAAAAATATTGGTCTTTGATCTCTTTTGGAAAATTTAATAACACCACCATAATCTGAATCACTTTTAGTTTTTGTTAAAGATGATAAAATTTTAAATTGATTAGATGTAAATCCTAATTTAAATTTTGTAGACCCGACACATAGTTGTCTAACAGTATCTTCAACTATACCATCATTATTATTTTCAATTGTAAGAAAATGAAATTTAGATAAATTTTTATAATTACTAATATTTTTATAATCTTTTTTACCATTTACACCTTTTTCAGATGTTACAGAATCATCATTATTATCATAAGATTCTTTAAGATCGGGCAAAGCCCTAGAACCTTCAGTTCGTTTATTATGAATATGATTATGGTCATTGTTAATAGTATAAGGTGTAGTCCACATATAAATTTTCTCTTGTTGAGCTAAACCATTTATATAAGATTTTAACAAATTAATATTTAAGTTTGAATATAATCCTATATACGTATCATCATCATATCTTTGCGGCATTTCTAATGTTTCTTGTTTATAAATTGTGTCTCTATAATAAACTTGACATAATAATTCTTCATTATGTTTTTTACTCTCTATGTGAATGTTATATTGATTTTGATCGTCAACAAATAATCTAATTTTTTCTTTCGAAAAAGATTTTAATTTTTTAACTAATTCTTTAATATTGATATAATTAATAATTTTAGTTTCTATCCACTCAGTATTACTAATTGGTAACACTGCTCTAATAAATCCATAAACATTATTATGACCTATTATAACCATATTTTCTTTATTTAATTCCACATAAGCTACATCATTATATTTACTAACAATCTCCATAAATTTAATAAATGGATCTCCTGGAAACAAACAATAATTAGTTTCTATAGAAGGTAAACCTTTTGTTTGTTCTCTAAATATTTCGGTTTGTAATTGAAATAAAATATTAACATCTATACATGGATTATTATTATTATCAAAACATTTATTTTCAAATCCCGTTGATCTCGTCGAATAAGAAGAACAGGATGATGCGGGCGAATATAATTTTTTTAAATTTGGATTTTCCATTTTTTTATTTTTATTAGAAAAAATTTTATTTTTTTATTTTTATTAGAAAAAATTTTATTTTTTTATTGTTTTAAAAATGATGTTACCAAATGTTGGTGGAGGTGCATATATCCCGAATAATCGTGAATTAGAAATAGAGATAGAAAATTATATCATGAAAACTGGAGACGTTTTATCTGGTCCATTGCATCTTTCTATTCTTCCGCAACAAAATACAGAGTTGACAAATAAACAATATGTTGATACACAAATCAATGATTTAAAGGAAAAATATATAAACGATGTTTTGGTTCCACTGATGAATGAATTAAAGTTGCTTAAACTTAATGACAAATCATTAAACGAAAAATTATTAAAACTTGATAAAAAGGATAGAGAGCTAGAAGCAGATATAGCAAAACTTTTTAAAAAGATTTCTGAACAATCAAAAATTTTAATATTACTTTCTTTAAATTTAAAATCTGCTGTAATTAAAAATAAACATCAGATAAAAATGTTAAAAGAACAATTAGAAGATGAAATAGAAAAACTACCTGAAAGAATTAAAAAAAATTTAAAGCAGTTACAAACTACATTCCAAAAAAGTGTTGATGAATTAAGTTCTAAAATTACTCAACAAATGAAAAAGATGAATAGAATAATAAATGAAGTAAACTCACTTAATGAAAAAGTTGATAAAATGAAAAATCTGAAAATCAATTTAGAAAATGAATTAAAGAAAAATTTACAAGAAAACTCTAAAGAAAATAAAGAACAGTTAGATTCTGTTAAAAGACAATTAGATGTTCTTAAAATTAAGTTAAATGCACTCAAAACGGCATTGAAGATTAATCAGCAGAAAATGCAAGTTAATAGAAAAGAAATTAAAGTACATCACACGCTGCTTGACGCAATAGATAAAGTTCAACAGTCAATTAATAAAGTTATCTCGAAGTTGTTGTCCATTCACAAACGTAAATCTTAACACGTAGATATTTTTCCCAAAAGTCAAATTTAATCCTAAAAAATGCCTATAATTTATAAACACAATCTTAAACATTTTGCATCAAATAATAAAATTGCTCATGAACCATCTCAGAAACCTGTGTACCATTATGATAGTGTAGAAACTGTCGGAACACAAAAGTTCCTAGGCACCGCAGGTGCCGTCCAAAAAGAAGGGGCTGGTATCTTTTCTGGTATTGGAAGTATCGTTAACTTAATTAAAAATAATAAAGATTTGATTACATCTGCTGCAAAAGGAGCAGCTGCTATAGGTAGTACAGCTAGTGCAATATCAAATGCTGTTAAGTCTCAAAACGAATTAAAACAACTAGAAGCTATTCGTAAACTTAGGAATGATTCTGAAGAACTAAAAAATTTAAAAAAACTTTCAGAGGAAACAAAAAATAAAATTGCTAACATAGCTGTGGGGGGTGATAGTAAACATAATAAAAAAACAGGCGTAGCCATAGAACCTACGGTTCGTTCAATTGAAGAAATAAGAGGAAATGGCGTGAGTAGCAACCTTCGGTTTAACCAGCAAAGCTGTAGCGGAGCTGGTCTAGCAAAATTCTAAAATTATATTTTAGTAAAAATTTTTAGTAATTTTTTTAGTAAAATTTTTTTCTGTCTGTGAGAAAAACAAAAAGTCAAATTATTTCTTATAAAAATGTCTTCGCTTATCGAAAATAAATTTAGATTAGATGATCCTCCGTTCGTCAGTTATAATCAAAAAAAGAATGACTATATAAGAATTGCTATGAATCCCGGATCTTCCAGTAGAGTAAATACTGGAGGAGATTTAATCTTTGAAGTTGATAATCAGCAGAGTTATTTATATTTACCTGATTCATTTTTACACTGTGAATATTCTTTATATAGTGATGCTAATTTTACAACACCATTACCAGATACCGATAATATTACACTAGAGAATAATTTTTTCCCAAGATTATTTACACAAATGCGTTTAGATGTTGCAACTCAAAATATAGAAACAATAAGTGATTCTCCAGGTGTAATTGATACAATGCTTAGATTTGTAACAATTGGTGAAAATAATAAAAAGTATGAAATCGAAGGTTGGTTTCCTGATACTAATGATGGTATAATTGTTGATGATTTAACTCACGCTGGAACAGATGCAGCAGGAATTGCGAAAGATGTAGAAAATATTGCAAAACATTTAAATAAAACAAATAATGATGCATATAAAGAAAGACGTGAATTTAACAAGAAAAGTAAACAGACAGTAAATTGGTCATTGTCTCCATTATTCGGATATTTAGATTATGACAAAATATCATATCAATTTAAATTTAAATTAATAATTCATCGTACGGCAAATAATGAATTAATCTTTTTTGGCAAAACTGGAAAAAAAGCATATTTAAAAATTGATAGACTTGAATGGTGGATTAAGCATATTACTCCTAGTTTAGAGGTTGAAACAGCTATTGCAAAAAGATTAAATACTAACAAACCAATTCCAGTAAATTTTCTTAAGCGTACTGCTAGTTCAGTAACTTTTTCCGAACAAAGATTTAACTGGCATTTTACTAGAACTGCGAATACTCCAAGATATTTATTACTAACTTTTCAAAGAAATAATTCTCCAAGTTTTGATAAGAACAACAATATTTTTCATATTAATACAATTCGAAGTTTACAAGTTTCATTAAATCAAACCCGATATCCAATTGATCCATTAAGATTCGATGATACCAATAATCAATTTATGGAAGGATATGATTGTCATCGAAATCTTTGTATAGAATTTGGAGTTGAACCACAATTAACTCCTGGAGATTGGAGACATTTATATCCAATTTTCTGTTTCGATTTAAGTGCACAATCTGAAGATATTATTAAAAATGGTTGTGATGTAACAATTAATATTGAAAAGAAAGATTCCACAACTTCATTGATGGCTTATGGTTTATTGCTAGAAGATGTAAAATATTCTATTGAAATTCTTAATGGAAAGATGGTAAGGATAGGCTAAAGCCAGAGGAGCTTCGCTCTGATAAGTTAATTAAAATTTTTTCATAACTAGAATAGATTTAAATTTTTGATAACTTAAAATTTTTCATAACTAGAATAGATTTAAATTTTTGATAACTTAAAATTTTTTTATTAAAAATGTCGCAAGCGAAAAGTAATATTAATAATAAAACTGTTGAATTAAAATTACGTAATATTGTTGACAAAAATACCCCTAAAACTATTACGATTAACAAAAAAAGTATTACATAAGTAAACCAATGATAGAGAATATTCAATTACAAGAAGAAAAGAATGGCGGGATTCTCCCATTAATTCCACTAATAATAGGTGGCATAGCAGCTGCAGGAAGTGTTGCAGGTGGGACAGCTGGTATTGTCCAAGCAGTAAATAAAAATAAATCAGAGAAGGCAGCATTAGAAGAACAAAAACGACATAATAGAGAGTTAGAGAAAGTTGCTAGGGGTGAAGGAGTAGTAGATAATTTTATTAGTAAATTAAAATTAGTTGATGAAGGAAAACGAGTTCTTAAAAATATTCTCCACAATGTTGATGATTTAATTGAAATTAAAGAAACTAAGGATGGTTCTGGAATATATCTAAGTCCTAGTATGATTCGGTAATAACCTCAGGACCTTTGGTCCATAAGGTAAAACATTTATTTTATCTTTTAAAATGAATTCCACAAATTCCGAAAATTTAACTAAATTAAAAATTTCTAATTTAGATTTATTGAATTATCTATTAAACAAAAATAAAAACTCACATTGTCAGCATATTGGAGGTGACAAGAACAAAGTTCCATACCACTTCGGTGGTGATATACAAAAAACATTAGAAAACTTTCCTGGATTTATTTGGAGTAAATATTCGAAAGAAAAACATCTTCCTGGTCATTCATATACTGGTCCAGGAACTCGATTAGATATAAGACTAGATGAGAATAATAATCCGAAACCAGGTGAAGAACCGATAAATAGAGTAGATGCCGCAGCTTACAGGCATGATTTAGCTTATCGAAATCATGATCTAAGTTCTCGACATGCAGCTGATAAGAAGATGATTCAAGAATTAGATAGTATTCAAAATCCTACATTTAGAGAAAAAATTGAAAGAATGTTTGTTAAGAAAGCTTTACAAGCTAAAATATTATTCGGTCAGGGTTTAAATGAAACGACAGCAAAGCTGTATGAGAGCAACGCTCGAACTAATAACTCTGAGGGCAACGCTCGAACCTACGCGTCTGAAATTCATAAAGAATACAGAAGGCCTAAATATTTATTGAAAGTAAAAGTATTTAATAAAGATGATATTTGGAGTGCTGATCTTATTCATATGCCGAATGAAAGGGACTACAAATACGCATTGACCGTTATAGATTTATATACACGATACGCTTGGGTAAAGCCTTTAAAAAATAAAAGTGGTCTATCAGTTAAATATGCGTTTGAAGAAATCTTTAAAGAAAGTAAGAGAAAGCCAAAAAAATTGTTTGTTGATAAAGGATCGGAATTTTATAACCGAAACGTTCAACCATTATTTGAAATTGTTTATTCAACTGAAAATGCAGGGAAGGCCGTAGTGATAGAAAGATTCAATCGGACGTTGAAAAATAAAATTTTCAAAAAATTTACTCAGCAAGGAAATCAGAAATGGTTAAAGATATTACCAGGAATTGTGGAAGAGTACAATAATAAAGTTCATTCTGGTATTGAAGAAACTCCAAAGAATGCTTCTGACGACCCTGATTTGATAAGAAAAAAAATATTCGAGAATAATAATTTGAATGAGAGTAATCCGAATTTGCAGAAACTTAAGCCAAAATTTAAAATTGGAGATAGAGTTAGGATATTTAAATATAAGAATAAATTTGAAAAAGGCTTTGTTGGCTATTGGACTAAAGAAATATTTGAAGTTTGCAAAATAAATCAAAGTTATCCGATTACTTATGAAATTAAAGATTTAGATAATGAGGATATCAGAGGTCGTTTTTATCAAAATGAATTACAGAAAACAGAGCTTTAACCTCTAGGTGGCGCTTTAGCTAGCTTCGCTCGAGTTATAGATTGTTTAACTCTAACATAATATCTAGAAATGGTACTCCTTTTTGTAATTTAAATAAAACATAAAGACATAATTGTCCACAATAAGTTGTTCCCGGTTTTTGAATTTGAAATGTATTATAAATTCCATTGCCAAGTATTTCTCTTACTTCATTCGTAGGTGGAAGCCCGTATGAGTCGAACCAATAGTTCTCAGCCTCCGGGCGGTCAAAATAATAATTATCTCCGTTTTTACTAAAGATACCTGCTGACCAATGTACGCCGTTTTGGTCTGAAGTGTGAAGATTCGTTATGAAATTTACAGTTATTGATGGAACTTTGTTCCGGGAACTGAAGGTTCCTGATGGCCTATTTTTTAGGAATTGTAATTCGTTTCTCATTAGAACATGAAAATTCTTTATTCCTAATCGATTAGCAATCTTATTTAAATCGAAATTCGTTGTTGTCTGTGTTCCATATAATTTCAAAAACTCATTTATGTTGCTCATTTTATAATAAAAAAATTTCTTAAGGGACCCCTAGAAGACAGAAGGGAGGGGGTATTGATTTAAAACTGCTCTCTAATGATGACTTTCCTTACTACTTGGGGGTATTGATTTAAAACTGTTTCATAATGATGACTTTCCTTACTACTTGGGGGGGGTATTGATTTAAAACTGTTCTCTAGTGATGTCTTTCCTTACTACTTAGTCAGAAGGGAGGGGGTATTGATTTAAAACTGTTCCACAATGATGACTTTGCTTGCTACTTATTCGATTTTGAAATGATTTAATTTAATCTAAATTAAAACGTTACATTGTTCCATTTTATTCTTATGAACCCTTGTTAAGAGAATATTGATTGTTTTATCTGTATTAAGACATTAGCAACATCTGTTACCAAATTTCTCAACATGAACAGCTGCTACCAGTTTAAGCTATTCAGTATGAGAGAATTCTTTGTGACCCGCATAACTCATAACTTTTCACTTGAACAGCTGCTGCCATTATTCCACGTATTACTGCGTGCATTCATTCTGCGAGCGTTCTACGAGACTGTGACTGCTTACGAATCATCTGTGACCTTTATCTATTTTGGTCAATTTCATCAGCGACTTTCAACAATTTTATTTTTTATCATAATTAATTCACTACGTTTTAACGAAAATGGCACGTTCAAGCATCGCCTTTGCCGATTTGAAAAGAAAAATTTCAGACACTATTGTGAACGAAGATCAACGGAAGAAGTGTATTGAGATGCTAACAGAATTTCAGGAGAAATATCTTAAACCAAGGGAGGAAGAAGACATCCACGCATCAAAAACATTCAGAGAATTTTTAGTGATAAATCGATTTGAAGACACATTGCAAGATAACGCCATCAATATCAGTTCAAACTATAATTTTGAAGAAGAAATTCAAAGAGACATCTTACCATCAGAGCTAACTAATTATTTAGCACATTTAAGAAGAGAAGAAGACATTTCGGTGAACAATACTGTGAAGTTATCGTTGTTAAAAGGAAGAGCTTTGACTGTAATCCGGGGAAGTGGCCATGTTTGTAAACAATTAGGTTATTCCAGAGGCTATAACATCTTTTTAAGAAAATTTTATAAACTATATTTACGATTTCCGTTTATTAAGAACTCGACGGAATCTATATCATTTTTCAAAAGGAACTTCGCTATTATTGACTCGTATCTTCGCCATGGAAGACAGCGCCCAACCCTTGATCAAATTTTAAACTCAATCAATTGAAACGGTAAGCTACTCCCAATAGATAATAGTACTATGCCCCTTACCTTATTTTACTCATACAGAAACAATTGTATCATGGCATAATACATTTTCTAGTCAACATATTTTATTCGTTGTAAACCATGCTACTTGTCCTCATTGGTTTTATAGTTCTATGAGCCTTACCTTATTTTACTCATACAGAAACAATTGTATCATGGCATAATACATTTTCTAGTCAACATATTTTATTCGTTGTAAACCATGCTACTTGTCCTCATTGGTTTTATAGTTCTATGAGCCTTACCTTATTTTACTCATACAGAAACAATTGTATCATGGCATAATACATTTTAGTAACATATATTTTATTCATTGTAAACCATGCTACTTGTCCTCATTGGTTTTATAGTTCTATGAGCCTTAGCTTATTTTACTCATACAGAAACAATTGTATCATGGCATAATACATTTTCTAGTCAACATATTTTATTCGTTGTAAACCATGCTACTTGTACATAGTACTTGTCTGTGATGTGAATAAAATATTTCAAAGATGGAAATGTGTTTTCATTTTGTATCGAGTTAAAGCAGTAGCAACTACTGGAATTGTAAGAACGCCAGATGAAATGACAATTGTTAAAGCATTAGACCATCTCTTTCTTAACTGAGATTCCTTATCTTTCATATAACGTACTCTATCTTTGTGTTTTTCTTTATTCATTTTTTCAATGTTCATTTTTTCAATGTCCATTAAAGTAGAACTACGTTCATATGATAACGAAGGATATATTCTTGAGGTTCCTTCCATTTCTGAAGTTTCATCCACTTTTGTTTCTTCCATTTTTAAAGAAATATTTTTAACGGGCGAAGCCCTGAACCTTCGGTTCGCAAGTCACATGATATATTTTAAAAACCTGAAAAATGGATAAAATTCATGAATTTGAAATTCTCAACTTTTATGATTTTCGGTGTCCGGTTTTACATGACCTGGAACGGTCATGATTTAAGCAATGAAAAATGTCATAATCACAAATTTTTGAGATTCTTAACTTTTATGATTTTCGGTGTCCTGGAACGGTCATGATTTAAGCGAGGGTGAAAATCGAACCGAAGGTTCTAGGGCTTCGCCCGATTGTAATTCTCAAATTTTGAGATTTTGAAAAATTTGAAAAATTGGGTATTTTTAAAAACGCTTAAATTTTCGCCCTTCGGCCTTCGGCCACGTGAAATTTGAAGTCTACCTAAATTTTTGAAATTTTTGAAATTTTGATTTTTTGAAAAAAACCCGCAAAAGTGTGACATCCGGCGCAAGCGAAGCGAAGCAAAGCGAAGCGAAGCGTCGCGCCGGATGTCACACTATAAACTACTAATACCGACTGACACCGACTGCCATCTAGACGCGAAGAAAAAATGATTCTCATTGAAACGTTCAAATACGGCTGTCAGGGGCCAATCCTCTTTACATCTTATTCGACAACTTACCTCAGTGAGGTCGACGTCTTGCTGTCCATGGATGACGACTATTTCGAAGCTAATCGATGCGAAAGGCTTTGTGTGAATGCACGCGCACACACGCTGGATCAGAAGTCGAGGCACATACTGCGATGAGTGAAAATGAAACAATCTCATGCTTTTATTAACGAGTACTAATTCAGTAGAAATGTACCAACTCGCTGTTCAACTTACCTTCATCTAACGCTTTAAATCGTAGATGACCTCAACGAGGAATCGGAACGGGATCGCTCATTGATATTCTACATGCAAGAGTTGTGAACTATCAAGCACTGTGTGGTGTCAAGGTGTGATCCCCTTAATAGAGCTTAGTAATACCCGATGCAATTCCAATTGACGCTTTTAAGAGTCACATTCGAGCAGTTAATTCAAATCGTAGAATGTTTGTCTAATGAGCCAAAGAAATTTTTGTTTTTTAAAAAAATTATCGTTTTATCGTTATCGCAGGAAAATTTAAAGCGATAACGATAAACGATAAATTTTGCGATTCTTTGCGATAAACGATAAGCGATAAATTTTCGACCAGTCCGATATTATCGCTTTATCGCTTTATCGCTTCATTTATCGGAACGCCCACCACTGGAAATTAGTTAGAAGTAGTTAAAATTAAAGTTAATGTACATGTGAATGATAAATGTCAAGCTCTACCCACTCAAAGCTAGCATTTGGTCGAGTCGGTTGCGAGTTGACACAGGCACCATAAAGTGTGGTTTAATGTGGCGGCAGTGCCTGCCGCAAGCCAACTCCGGATGATTTTATTTCAAGCGCCTCCCACAGAATAGTACGCATTGCATGAAAATGTGTCTATGGTGTTTCTTGCAATGATGTTTGAACTAATGCTCATCTACAAGATTCAACCCAAGAAAAAAATCCTTGTTGTATGCACAGAGTAGGGATATATAAGGTAAGTAGTATGAAACAAGTTGGATATCAAAGGAACGAATATTTGCTAATGAGCATCCTAGCTAGGCGGAAATCAAAATGATTGTCAAGGGAATTTCATGATCCATATAGTAGAGTAGTGATATATACGCAGAGTGTCGACCATGGCATAGAGTAGGGATGTCGTTGAAGTCAGCACCAACTTATTGAATAGAGTTTGTGCAGAATAGAAAACCACACGTACAGGTACTATTAATGACACGGAGTTTGAACAGACAAAAATTTTTCAAAAATTCAAACTCCTTCATCTTCAAAATTCAAATTCGAAAAATTGGTGCAAGTATTGGTGTTACCTAGTTAGCGAGTTTGTACAGCATTCCGATGGAAAAATTTAGATATAAGCACAATAAACTGAGTTTGTACAGCAACTTGCAGCACCTTCCCTACACGAACAACCGGTAAAAACCACCAAAAACATAATTTTTCAAAAAAATGATAAGATTTTCCAGAAAAGTACTTGGTGCTACATGGAAAATGAGTTTGTACAGTGCTCTAACCGGTGGAAGAGTGTTCTACTAATCGAGTCTGTTTGAACACACACTTCTCCGACACTCCAACAACCATACGACCGGTAAATACCGGTTATTATACAGTAACTACAAGAATACTGCCCATTTATGAACATAGAATAATAAGTTTCTATGAGTTGGCCGTCAAAGTAAGCGACTTCAAAGTCTCTTTTGCCTCGTGATTGGGGTAGTTACGACATGGTCTGGGGGTTATTTCGAGTAAGTGCGTGTTCATATAGTGTTGCGAATTAAATTCCGATGATGGGTTGGGAATGTAGTTTGAAATGACGGTGATGTATTTCGCTCCTATCCTAGGAATAGAGCAATTGATCCTTACACGAAGATCCTAAGTGCCCAATCGCTACGTAGAATAGACATTTTCACATATAGAAGTGGATCTTGGTCTATTTGCGATTGCAGAATTGATGTAGTTCATTATTTCGATAGATTTATGTTTATGTGAGATAAAAATGGGAAGTGTTTATAGTAGGTATAATATAGGCGTATTTTGAAGCTGAATAGGCCTATTTTTTAATAGGATATATGCATGAAATGCTACAACTTATCTACGTTCAAAGCAGAATTATCCTATTTTAGAAATATACGAGCGTATTAGAGAAAAGAATATCAGAATTAGGCCCTAAATATCGTAAAGGTTTCTCGTTCTTTCTGGACGTAGATCCTTTCGTTTGATTGACTTGACTTTTGCATCTAGCTGTTGTTAATCGATCGAAATCCATGAAGCTTTGATCTTGAGCATTGCACCCTACTGTCGCTTGAGATATCTATGATTTCAAAATATGTTGGTGACGATTTTATTGACACAGGAGTGCATCAAAAACTTAAGCGACAAAAATCAAACTTTTGCACGTTGTCGCACCTATCCCGATGGGCCATGTCACATTTACCCCGGACCTGGTTTTCACTCCCAAAATCGATCGGGCTACGTAAATAATGAAGAGGTATTCGATCGAATCCGCTATTTCGTGTGGATGAACTTGACATCTTACTGTGATTATTGGTGTTGGCTACAACCATAGAGTAGGTATATTAGGTAGAGTGTCGACTCAGAAAAGTACCTGTATACAGTGAAACTTTTTGTATCAAAAGATTCAGTTTTTTGCGGAGTTTGCGTTCCCGTGGTCCAAACCATTATTCGAGCACTTTTGAAAAAAGTCAAAATTTACCAATTTATATACTACCGAGATGACGCACTCTTGTAGGTAGTATGAAACAAGTTGGATATCAAGAGGAATGAATATTTGATAGTAAGCATCCTAGCTAAGCGGAAATCAAGCTGAATATCAAGGGAATTTCATGAATTGTATTATAATGAAAGTCTTCATGAAAAAGTCGCGATATTATTCGTACTTTCTTGACTGAAATTTCAAGTTTTTAATTCAATTTTCACCGGCATGATTTGATGATCCGATCACTAAATGTTTCACTTCTAGAATCTGATTAGTGATGTGGAACCATTTACATCTTTCAAAGTTAAATCAAATCATTGTCTTTGATTGTGTGATTTTGCTCTGTCAGTTGCAGGTTGCCTGTGATATGATCACGCTAAAGAAAAAACTCTTGAGGTTCAGCATTAAAGTAATAGAAACCCATCGAATTGCTAGTTTACCAAGCATTAAATCTCCAAGGCTGTCATGAGAATCTGTGAAATGCCATAATTCCTTCTGCATTATGTTATCATGATCAGTCAATCCCGTTGTAATTTCTTCAAAACTGCACACATGTGCATATCTCACATTTGGTGACAATACCACCTGTATCTCCCTTGAGTTCATTGAATAAAATCGAAAGTGTATACATATTGGGGATTTAATAAATGCGGAGTTACCACTCTACCTAATATACAGTAGAACCCACTCATAACGTACTTCAAGGGACCAAAAAAATTGGTACGTTATATCCGAGGTATGTTGTATCCGAGGTGTGGAAGAACAAGCTGTATAAGAAGTATTGAAGCCTACTTCTGCACCAAATTAAGTTGTCAATTGCAATAGTGAGGTCCTATCCACCACGACCAGCTAATTCTCACTATGCATCACCATTAATACATGTACATGTAATGTACATTTATTTGCATGCCCTGGCCCTACATGTATGATCGTGCCTACTCGAGAAAACAGCATAGTGTCTTAACAATTCTCTATTGTGTAAGAAAAAATATGCAATATTCTGAACATGAATCTAAAAATCTGAATGACTAAAAAAACAATGTAAACAGAGTAGTGACGCCTTAAGAAGACATCATCACAGACAATGTCTTAATTCCAGTTCACTTCTATCGATTGCTCATTGAACCGATTCGGGTTAATGATTTTTTACTACAGAGCCAAAATAAATAACATCACGATAAACAGAAGACATCGAGCCACAACTTCTACACATCTTTGCGGAAAACGCAATAGAGCCAAACTTAAGCTCTACACTACCTCAATCACCTTTAAGTAAAGTTTCATCAAAATCCATCCAATACTCTGTCCTACACAATCTTCACAATATGACGAAAACGACAAAAATTCAATCCTTAAAACACACATCGAGCCGCAACTTCTGCGCATCTTTGCGGAAAACGCAATAGAGCCAAACTTAGGCTCTACACTAACTCACTCACCTTCAAGTAAAGTTTCATCAAAATCCATCCAATACTCTGTCCTACACAGCCTTCACAAGTTTGAAAATATGGCCTATTCAGCGACATTTCAAACTTTCAAACACACATCGAGCCACAACTTCTGCGCATCTTTGCGGAAAACGCAATAGAGCCAAACTTAAGCTCTACACTACCTCACTCACCTTCAAGCAAAGTTTCATCAAAATCCATCCAATACTCTGTCCTACACAGCCTTCACAAGTTTGAAAATATAACATATTCAGCGGCATTTCAAACTTTCAAACACACATCGAGCCAAAACTTCTGAGCATCTTTGCGGAAAACGCAATAGAGCCAAACTTAAGCTCTACACTACCTCACTCACCTTCAAGCAAAGTTTCATCAAAATCCATTCAATACTCTGTCCTACACAGCCTTCACAAGTTTGAAAATATGGCCTATTGAGCGGCATTTCAAACTTTCAAACACACATCGAGCCACAACTTCTGCGCATCTTTGCGGAAAACGCAATAGAGCCAAGCTTAAGCTCTACACTACCTCACTCACCTTCAAGCAAAGTTTCATCAAAATCCATCCAATACTCTGTCCTACACAGCCTTCACAAGTTTGAAAATATGGCCTATTGAGCGACATTTCAAACTTTCAAACACACATCGAGCCACAACTTCTGCGCATCTTTGCGGAAAACGCAATAGAGCCAAACTTAAGCTCTACACTACCTCACTCACCTTCAAGCAAAGTTTCATCAAAATCCATCCAATACTCTGTCCTACACAGCCTTCACAAGTTTGAAAATATGGCCTATTCAGCGACATTTCAAACTTTCAAACACACATCGAGCCAAAACTTCTGCGCATCTTTGCGGAAAACGCAATAGAGCCAAACTTAAGCTCTACACTACCTCACTCACCTTCAAGCAAAGTTTCATCAAAATCCATCCAATACTCTGTCCTACACAGCCTTCACAAGTTTGAAAATATGGCCTATTGAGCGGCATTTCAAACTTTCAAACACACATCGAGCCACAACTTCTGCGCATCTTTGCGGAAAACGCAATAGAGCCAAACTTAAGCTCTACACTACCTCACTCACCTTCAAGCAAAGTTTCATCAAAATCCATCCAATACTCTGTCCTACACAGCCTTCACAAGTTTGAAAATATGGCCTATTGAGCGACATTTCAAACTTTCAAACACACATCGAGCCACAACTTCTGCGCATCTTTGCGGAAAACGCAATAGAGCCAAACTTAAGCTCTACACTACCTCACTCACCTTCAAGCAAAGTTTCATCAAAATCCATCCAATACTCTGTCCTACACAGCCTTCACAAGTTTGAAATTATGGCACATTCAGCGGCATTTCAAACTTTCAAACACACATCGAGCCACAACTTCTGAGCATCTTTGCGGAAAACGCAATAGAGCCAAACTTAAGCTCTACACTACCTCACTCACCTTCAAGCAAAGTTTCATCAAAATCCATTCAATACTCTGTCCTACACAGCCTTCACAAGTTTGAAAATATGGCCTATTCAGCGACATTTCAAACTTTCAAACACACATCGAGCCACAACTTCTGCGCATCTTTGCGGAAAACGCAATAGAGCCAAACTTAAGCTCTACACTACCTCACTCACCTTCAAGCAAAGTTTCATCAAAATCCATTCAATACTCTGTCCTACACAGCCTTCACAAGTTTGAAAATATGGCCTATTCAGCGACATTTCAAACTTTCAAACACACATCGAGCCACAACTTCAGCGCATCTTTGCGGAAAACGCAATAGAGCCAAGCTTAAGCTCTACACTACCTCACTCACCTTCAAGCAAAGTTTCATCAAAATCCATCCAATACTCTGTCCTACACAGCCTTCACAAGTTTGAAAATATGGCCTATTGAGCGACATTTCAAACTTTCAAACACACATCGAGCCACAACTTCTGCGCATCTTTGCGGAAAACGCAATAGAGCCAAACTTAAGCTCTACACTACCTCACTCACCTTCAAGCAAAGTTTCATCAAAATCCATCCAATACTCTGTCCTACACAGCCTTCACAAGTTTGAAAATATGGCCTATTCAGCGACATTTCAAACTTTCAAACACACATAGAGCCACAACTTCTGAGCATCTTTGCGGAAAACGCAATAGAGCCAAACTTAAGCTCTACACTACCTCACTCACCTTCAAGCAAAGTTTCATCAAAATCCATCCAATACTCTGTCCTACACAGCCTTCACAAGTTTGAAAATATGGCCTATTCAGCGACATTTCAAACTTTCAAACACACATCGAGCCAAAACTTCTGCGCATCTTTGCGGAAAACGCAATAGAGCCAAACTTAAGCTCTACACTACCTCACTCACCTTCAAGCAAAGTTTCATCAAAATCCATTCAATACTCTGTCCTACACAGCCTTCACAAGTTTGAAAATATGGCCTATTCAGCGGCATTTCAAACTTTCAAACACACATCGAGCCAAAACTTCTGCGCATCTTTGCGGAAAACGCAATAGAGCCAAACTTAAGCTCTACACTACCTCACTCACCTTCAAGCAAAGTTTCATCAAAATCCATCCAATACTCTGTCCTACACAGCCTTCACAAGTTTGAAATTATGGCATATTCAGCGACATTTCAAATCTTCAAACACACATCGAGCCACAACTTCTGCGCATCTTTGCGGAAAACGCAATAGAGTCTACTTTATGCTCTGCGCTACCTCACTCATCGCCAGACTAAGTTTCATGACCTCTAGCTTGCAAAGCAATGCATTTATGTTTCAATGGAGGTAAATGATTTTGTATGATAATAAATAGGGAATGTCCTTGTCTGAGGGCGGCTGGACTGCTGGGTGGCGCTCTTTGTGGTCTTCCCCGGGTGACTGTAGCAGCTGCGGGTCACCGGCGAGTGAAGGGCGCCAGTCTAAAAGTCTAAAATAACCCTTGCCAGGGCAGATGGGGTTCGTAAACCATGTAGGTAGCCCATCTCGGAGGAGCTACCGGAATGAAAAACCGGGTTGACGGAACCCGTCAGATTGGTACAGCTAACTGTCTATGGGAAGGTGACCCTAGCAGAAGACCCCTCGCAAACGCGCGGTGCCAAGCGTGGCGAGTAAGGCACTTCCTTTTAACCGCATACAAGTCACTAATAATCTATGGTCCTCAGCTCCCAGCAGCTCTAGACCCCTTGACCACGGCAGCAGTCAAAACGGGAAAGGAGCAGAGGGTTCTAAGAATCACTGGGTGCGAAAACGCTGCCTCAAGCACCCCTACATCTGAATATTGGAACGTACGATGCTCACTCATCACTGATGACCGCGTCGCAAAATTGGAAGAAGTAAGCAAAATAAATTTCGATATTATTGTATCTGTGAAACTCACATGAAAGAAGAAGGTTGTCAAAAACTCAGAAGAAGCGGTCACATGTTATACTACAAAGTCGGTAAGTTGCATCGAAACGGAGTAGGCTTCCTAGTACATAAGAAGATTGCGGACAAAGTAACTAGCTTCAATGGAGTATGTGAAAAAGTAGCCCAAGGATCAATAAGAATTACTACTTGAATTGCATACAGCTATATCTGCCGACAAAAATGGTCGGTTGGTTCTCTTCAGTTTTTGGCGCTTTTCCAGAAGAGATTTCGATTCCCCTGACAGTTTGTCCCCAGATGAAGAGGTCGAGAAGGTATACGATGAAGTGGACAATCCTATCACTAGCAGCAGACCCTACTGTAACCTGATATTGAGTGATTTCAACACTGGAGACATGATCCAAGTGAATCTTATACCGGACAATACGGCATAGGAACTAGAAATGACAGAGGACACCGGATGGTTCAATTTGCCGAACAACATGGACTTAAGAAAATGAACATCTATTTCAAGAAGAAGTCTTCGAGGAAATGGACCTGGATCTCTCCAAACGGAACCACGAAGAATGAGATGGACTACATCCTGTCAAGCATGCCTCATATCATTCAAGATGTCAACGTCCTGAATCGCTTCAACACTGGCAGCGATATATCGGCTGGTGCGGGCTTCGGTGCGTTTCAACTCGAAAATGGAGAGAGCAAAGCTAATACGGAAACCTCAAATGGCAGATGTCGCTAAACTATCAACCCACAAGGAAGAATACCAACTGTCTGTCACAAATAAGTTTGACACCATGGAACTAGATAACGAAATTTGATATTAATGATTTTTTGCGAAAACGTCAGCGACCATACGAGAATCGGCAGTCAGTATTTCGGAAAGACACAAGAACGAAAAAAGGATAAACTGTCAGGGGAAGCGAAATCTCTTCTGGAATAGCGCCGAATACTGAAGAGAACCAACATACACTCTAAACACATTGAATACGTCGAACTGTGTAAAACCACAAAACGCAAAACGGCGGAAGACATCAAGAAGTTTGATGAGGATCAACAAATCAAGACACTCGAGAACAGACCCGTATGCACCAACGAGGTTTATCTAAACCTGGTTTGCTGTCAAACTTGGTTTTGAAAACCTCAGTTTATTTCTGTCGATGCACCAAACTAAGTTTAATAAAACTCTATTTAATCAAACTGAGTTTAAGACAGTTAATAGCACTCATTTTGATCATTGCGCAAAAGAAGAGAGGTGAAGGCTGTGTGAAGGCTGTGTAGGACAGAGTATTGGATGGATTTTGATGAAACTTTACTTGAAGGTGAGTGAGGTAGTGTAGAGCTTAAGTTTGGCTCTATTGCGTTTTCCGCTAAGATGTGTAGAAGTTTTGGCTCGATGTGTTCTTTTTTTCGTGATGTTATTTATTTTGGCTCTATAGTAAAAAATCATTAACCCGGATTCGACACTCAAAAGTTGTCCTCCTCCAAGTCAATGACAAGAGCTGTTGCTGCCATCATCAAACGCAGCAAGTTATTGTAGAATCGTGTCAGCCTCGTTTCGATGATTCAGAATACTTAAGTACTTTTATCCCTAAGTACGTTGTAAAAAATCAAAATTTGCTCTGTGGACCCTTGAAAAGAGTTCGCTATATCCGAGTAGTACGTTATAACCGAGGCATTTTATATAGACATAATAGGAATTTTTGTCCGTGCCTGCAAGATGAGTACGTTATATCCGAGAGTTCGTTATAACCGAGTCCGTTATAAGTGGGTTCTATTGTATCTACTCTATGGCTACAACCTAGTCGCATTTACTTCATGTTGCATTTCCCCAAGCCAGTCTATCGTAATAATAATCCTGTAATATTTTTATACACTGCATGTTCAATATTTTCGTCTACAATCAACGATCAAAGTCACTTAACTATCACATGTTGATTCAAAAATTTGGCGGATGACTGAATGGTCGAAATTCCATCTTTTGCAGCGAATTGCGTGTATTTGTATTTCTTCATCTATGCGCGGCTGTTTATGTTTAAATGGCACATAGAATTATAAACTTTCACACAGGAAAATGAAGCAATATGCATGTTTGCTGGTTTTACATTCATTTATACAACAACATTTAGTTAGTATCAGTATACAAGAAGATCTAATTGTTCAAATATTTGACGATGAACAAATCAACCAAAATGAGATAAGCAGTGAATATATCCCGTAAGTTTTACATTTCAACATTTTATGGCTACTGAACTGAGAGCCTGACTAGCCTGCCTGACTGTGATACAATTTTTGATGCATCCGGTGATTAACATCATCAGTTAAGGTTCAGGAAATCAAGTTCCTATTTCTACCAGTTGGGTTGAACCTACATGCAAGGTTTTAGGATTCATTGCGGTTATTACAATGTAACGCATATTTCACTTGAAGAAGCTATACTTCGGGTTGTACGACATAACTTGAAAATCAGTCGGTTGCCTTCTACATCGCTCGTTATGACATCTGGTGATAACATTCTTTCATTTGAAATTATTCAAACTATCAACTTAGTGAGCATGCAGTGTATCTGAACATGCGTGACTGATTACAGAGAGCATCTGTTCAACAACCATTATGACTCCCATGCTCTCATGTTTGATCGATAAGTTTTCAACATTTTTTGAGTGTGAACACGAAATTGGAATATTTTGGCCTCTACTTTATTCCGCTTGTCATGAGAATTCATGAAGTTAGTTGTAATTGATCTTATCCCGACCATTTCCTTTTGTATTTTAAAAACTTTATCGCTTGGTCACATTGTTGGTCATTTAAGGTTCATCGTATAGGCAATACGCAAGCCTGTACAATTCTTACTTTTATACCTTTGATTGTTTTCCGGATTTTACTAATACCTTAAATGCACATATCTAGACAAACCTTTTCCCTTGTATTCTACGGATTCCATTGTTTCGTCCTATCAGCTGGACTATGGGCAAGTATATGCAGTTGTTACATTCATTATACCTTCGATTGTTTTCCAGATATTAGTGATGAATTGCAAGCAACACTTATTATCAAGATTGTTGTTTTTTGCCGTGATTTTTTAAGTGCATTTGTAATTGCTTTGACTACAATTTGTTAACACATCTTAGTACAGGCATTTTCAGCGATGTTCCTCTTTTCTACACCTTGTAGTTGTTTTTCTATATGCGTTTCGGACTGTCCGATCATTATCGTATTTAACATATTCGGCCTTCATTGCATAAATGTCGCAAGTCATTTTTATCCTATCTGACCTTTCTATGCTGTGCTTCCTACTGCAATAGAGTATGTAAAAATTGAGAACTCGATATTCATCTGTCGTCCTTCTCCAATGTCAGCATTTGGATTTGGTGCAGCTATTGATTTTTGGAGTACCGCCTACATTAAGCTTTCCACCCGTGCCCTTTATGACGTACACGGCCTTTTTCCAGAGTTTTGTGCACCATTCTCAGCATATTTCACACTTTGATGGATAATGGCATTTCTTGAAACAATATATTGTTTTAATTGTCGCTTCAATGGTGGAAGTGATTCAACCGACAGATGAATTTTGAAACAAAACCATCCCATCGTTGTTGTAGTTATTGTATAATAACCGGTATTTACCGGTCGTAGGAGTGTTGGAGTGTCGGAGAAGTGTGTGTTCAAACAGACTCGATTAGTAGAACACTCTTCCACCGGTCAGAGCACTGTACAAACTCATTTTCCATGTAGCACCAATTGATTTGTTCATAAATGGGCAGTATTCTTGTAGTTATTGTATAATAACCGGTATTTACCGGTCGTAGGAGTGTTGGAGTGTCGGAGAAGTGTGTGTTCAAACTCAGACTCGATTAGTAGAACATTCTTCCACCGGTCAGAGCACTGTACAAACTCATTTTCCATGTAGCACCAATTGATTTGTTCATAAATGGGCAGTATTCTTGTAGTTACTGTATAATAACCGGTATTTACCGGTCGTAGGAGTGTTGGAGTGTCGGAGAAGTGTGTGTTCAAACTCAGACTCGATTAGTAGAACATTCTTCCACCGGTCAGAGCACTGTACAAACTCATTTTCCATGTAGCACCAATTGATTTGTTCATAAATGGGCAGTATTCTTGTAGTTACTGTATAATAACCGGTATTTACCGGTCGTAGGAGTGTTGGAGTGTCGGAGAAGTGTGTGTTCAAACTCAGACTCGATTAGTAGAACATTCTTCCACCGGTCAGAGCACTGTACAAACTCATTTTCCATGTAGCACCAATTGATTTGTTCATAAATGGGCAGTATTCTTGTAGTTACTGTATAATAACCGGTATTTACCGATCGTAGGAGTGTCGGAGAAGTGTGTGTTCAAACTCAGACTCGATTGGTAGAAATCGCTTCCACTGGTCAGAGCACTGTACAAACTCATTTTCCATGTAGCACCAATTGATTTGTTCATAAATGGGCAGTATTCTTGTAGTTACTGTATAATAACCGGTATTTACCGGTCGTAGGAGTGTTGGAGTGTCGGAGAAGTGTGTGTTCAAACTCAGACTCGATTGGTAGAAATCGCTTCCACTGGTCAGAGCACTGTACAAACTCATTTTCCATGTAGCACCAATTGATTTGTTCATAAATGGGCAGTATTCTTGTAGTTACTGTATAATAACCGGTATTTACCGGTCGTAGGAGTGTTGGAGTGTCGGAGAAGTGTGTGTTCAAACTCAGACTCGATTAGTAGAACATTCTTCCACCGGTCAGAGCACTGTACAAACTCATTTTTCATGTAGCACCAATTGATTTGTTCATAAATGGGCAGTATTCTTGTAGTAGCCCGGCAGCCAGAACGAGTTTATGCAGGGAACGAGGCCGAGAATGAGACTTTTACAGAATGATGTACACCCTATGACTACTACGAATCGGCACGTCTGCCGAGCTCTACTGAGTTCCTCTTCTTGTCAGACAGGATAAAAGAAAACCACATGTAAATCCAATGGGACGCAGATTGCCGTTTTTGGCTAAAGTAAAAATTTATATGTTTTCTCTGATTAAACAAATAGTACTAAGCCCAGAGTCATAATTTTTCGCATGGAATGTCTTCAGGTCATTTCCTCTCATGTTCATGCAACCCTACCTAAAAAGCTGAACACATTTAGATTTGGCGAGCCTGTTAATGTCGGCAAACACAAACATTTTGAGCAACTTTATTCACATTCAACCACATTCTCAAATACATTGCCGATTAGATGCATGATAAAAGCACATGCACATCATAGGAAATTACCTGAAGACATTCCATGCCAAAAAATAAGACTCTGGGCTTAGTACTTTTCCTTTAATCAGAGAAAACATAGAAAATTTCATTTTAACAAAAAACTGCAATCTACGTCCCATTGGATTTACATGTGTTTTTCTTTGATCTTGTCTGACAAGAAGAGGAACTCACTAGAACTCGGCAGACGTGCCGATTCGTAGTAGGCATATGGTGTACAGCATTCTGTGAAAGTCTCACTTTCGGCCTCGTTCCCTGCATAAACTCGCTCTGGCTGCCGGACTATAGTTACTGTATAATAACCGGTATTTACCGGTCGTAGGATTGTCGGAGAAGTGTGTGTTCAAACTCAGACTCGATTAGTAGAACATTCTTCCACCGGTTAGAGCACTGTACAAACTCATTTTCCATGTAGCACCAATTGATTTGTTCATAAATGGGCAGTATTCTTGTAGTTACTGTATAATAACCGACATTTACCGGTCGTAGGGGTGTTGGAGTGTCGAAGAAGTGTGTGTTCAAACTCAGACTCAGTAGTAAGGAATCCTCCCAACTGCGCACAGCGCCCCCCCCCTCTGGATCGCGAGTTGGGTTGGTGTAGTTCTGGGTCAACCTGCCGGGTGTGTTTTTGTCCACCGTCGCGGTTGTTCTTGGGCGGCGGTCTTTGTTTTTGGTGTGTATGGATGGTGGTAGGTTTATTTTGTGTTTAGATTTGGCTTCCTGATGAAATTCTGGGTTGATATGTTGTGTTTCTTGGGTGTAGGTGTGGTTTAGGTGTGTTTTTGAGTGAGAAAGTGGCTGTAGCGGCGAAACGAAGCCTCGCACATGTATGTGAAAATGGACGGCGGATTTGGACTTTTTGGGCAATTTTGGGTCTAGAAGAGTTGTTTCCAGCGTCGTAGGGCAAACAACGAAGAACTTCGACCCCCCTTCGGCAGCGATCTTCCAACTTTGGTTCTACAGATCGTAGAAAGTCGTGCAATAGCTTGTTTGAAAGCTAAGAGTGCAACAAATTCATTGGAAAGCACAGTTTGGCCCTATCTTCCTTGGCTGAGGCTTGGGAGTGACATTGAGACTTTTGGTCATGTTAGAGGGCCGTCAGAGGTTGAGTTTTGTGTTTTGGACTCCAGCGGGCGAACGAAGCATCGGACGAGAAAACTAAGACCAGATTTGGAATCAGCGTCAAATTTTGGATAACCAAAGTCTGACCCCCCTCTTATATCGATTGCATATTCACAGGATATATAAGTACGAGTTCGGGAGAGGAATCTCACTAAGTTGAGAAACTGACTACAGGCAAGTCATTTCTCTTGAGGTCCGATATCGGACTTCTGACTTTTCATTGCTGATATCAGCTAAGGAGTCAGACTTATAGGTTAGTCAGTATAGCATGACTGACCATTTGATGATAGTAGGCCGAAATCTTCAAACGGCTATAACTCTGCTTCTACAAGTCCTTTAGACTTGATTCAAAAAACTTTTGACAGCTCATGATGTGCTGTAGGTAGCATACTACTTATAAACGTTTTATGAGTAGTACTAAATACTGAAAAATTTAAGTTCGTATTTAATGATGATGATTAAAGTTTTTGAATAAAAAGCAGTCATTTATGAGTCTCCGCGACTTGGGACGTTTCCTCTTGTAAATAACTCCACCGGTTTTCATGTCAAAATCGGGGCCCGGATGCCAACACAGTGACATGACGCACGCTCTTTCCGCCCGAGGTTGGATTTGTGGGTCGAGGCCTTGGAGCTGGGATAACATCCCCCTGAGTAATGCCTGTAACGGATTCAAGAGCCTAGTGCCTAGACGACTGCTATCAAAAGTTTTTGGACATACTCTTTCAATGCATATCAGCAAGTAGTATCCTATAAACACTTGCTATCAAATTTTTACTCTATCTTTACAGAATCGTCACTATGACCAAAATGATAAACGCAATGATGCTCATCGGCAAATGTAGCTGTGGCCGTATTGCCAGAGGCAGCGAGCTCAAAAAGCACATCAAAGAGGGGACGGTGGGTGAGCATGTGAGGAAAGTGTTGTTGAGGGTGTGTGTGCATCATAAGGTAGTATGTGAGGAGGGGAGTGATGTAGTGTTCATTAGGAACCATAGCCAGTGCCCTAGTGGCAATATTAGTATGCAGGGGTTTAAGTCGTGGTTTGAGGGCGTTTTGATGGAAATGGAAGAGGTGAGAATGGCAATGGCGACGATTGAGGGTGCGTTGAGGAAGAAAGGTGTAACCAAGGCGACTGATGAGGGTTTGAGTGAGGAAGAAGTGGAGTTGAGAGGGGACATCAAGAAGCCTGATGTGGATGTTGATTTGGATGACGTGTTGGAGGAATTGTTTGGGAACATTGGTGATCTTGAGGAGAAGGGGAAGGATGAGGGAAAGGAAGTGGGTAAGCCGTTGGCGGCCTCGGAGGGATGAAGGGAACACGAGGGATGAATATGTAAGGATGAAGGATCGATTTAGGACGGTTGAGGAGAAGAATAAAGTACTAGTGATGCGGAATGAGAAGTTGACTGCGAAGGCTGAAGGGTATAAGGTGACGAGAGAACAGTTGGAAAGCATGAGGCAGAAGGAGAAAGAGTGGATGGCGGAAAGGAGTGAGTTGATGAAGAAAGCAAGTTTGGTGAGTAGTCTGCAGGCAACTTTGTTGAGGAAGGATGATGAGATAGATCGGATGCGAAGCTTGGTGAAGGAAAAAGAGGAAGTGAGGGTGTGAACAAGAGGTTGGTGGCTGAAGCGGAGCGATTGCATGAGCGTGAGAAGTGTAGAAAAAGAAGAGTGTATGAAGTCCATCTTCCCCTCTTCGAAAATGATGTGTGCGACGCCCCAACGATCACTAGCGATCCGAATCAGACGCAGCAATGCTACGACGGCGACGGAGTCCGATGTCTCCAATTGAATGTGGACATCACCGGCAAGCTTGAGGACTTCGTCGTCCGAAAAGTTCGGAAAAAAGTTCCCAGTAAGTTACTTCAACATGATCATTTCCTTGCCACATCTAGTCTCCTATTCTTTTCCTTTCAGAGTTTTTACATCAGCAGTAGGATCGCTTTTGATCCCGAGAACACCCCAAATGAAGAAAGCCACACGGAGCAAGAGTGATAGTACCTCCTCGTGGTTTGCTCTGGACAGACTTCGGTCTGACTGAATCTATCACATAATTAGAAAGACTGAGTCATGTCTTTGTATCAAAGGAGTGTATAAACCATTGCCTCTCTTTCATTTTCATTCTATACTCCATCATGGAAACACCTTAGACGACAGTCAGCTCTCCTGACAAGCCTCGGCTTAGACCGAGAAATTTATTTATTGAGTTTCTAGAGGTGGAGGAGCGAGAGCGAGTCTATAACAACCTTGCTCGAAATGGCTCATCAACAACTGACGATTATGCCAATTCAACAGAGTGGGGGTACATACCGCCCTCTAAGAGTCAGCTTATAGTAGAGGAGGTCGATGCCGTTGACATAGAATGATTACAAGTCTCTCACAGCGAAATCGGCCAAACCTAAGTCTATTCATTTCCCGAGAACGAACCAACGGTCTTTTTAAAGACCACCATGGGGCAAAATATGATAGTACCTCCACGTGGTTTGCCCTGGACCGACTTCGGTCAGACTGAATCTATCATACAAATAAAAAATGAAATCACAAAGTTGTATCTGCTATCAGTCAACTTAAATGTTGCATGTTAAGGGGAATTTCGGTATAATTCTTCCTGTTGGTGGGCGATTTCTCTTGAGACAGCGGATGATATCGTAGTGATAAGTGTGGCAAGGGAGTGTGTCATATTTTAGACCGAAACCTCTGGGGCAACTCATGTTGGGCATTTGACACAGTTCTCAACGTAGCACTTTGAACGCCAATCGGTTGAGTCTTAGCTATCTGCCGAAGGTCACTTTTTAAATTCTCCATTGCATACGTTATCTGAGAATGAATCATGAGTTCTCTTAAAAACTGCCTCTATCATTGAGGCTAAATGATGAAGGGATGAAATGGGAGGGCACTCTGGCGCCACACGCAAGCATATACATCTTCTCTCTTTACTAATGATACGATCTCTTTTGATAGAAAAGTAGACCGATAATAAATGTGATGATATTCACAACCACGTATACAATTAACTCCATATCTAAATTCTTCCCTTTATTTCCATTTCTAGATCAATACATTGCAAAAACAAAGACATGTAGTATGTAGGTTTATTTTTTACTCAAAGTTGAGAGGGATCACTTTTAAATTTGGATACATTGTAAAATGTTTTGGGCGCTTGGGAGCACCTGGCACTTTTCTCACACGCGTCGTTTTTGGTGTGAATTCACCATCAGTCCACACAATTTTTTCAATGACGACGACTTTCTCGCGGGACTCCTCCTCCTGTTCACAGTTGTCTTGATCCCACTCGTCAATGACTTCAAATATTTGGTCAAATATTTCCAATGCTTGAGAGTTTGACATGTTAGTCTGCTACTTCGCATAACGTGAATGAGAAGTGCTGCAATCGTTTCACTTATATAGTTATTCAACAATGAGTCCCTCAACAGCCAATCAGAATTATTCTAATTCAAATGAAGACTATATATCTCAGAAGATTGTAACACTTCTCATTCATATTATACGAACTAGGAGTCTAACATGGCAAAGTCAGACACATCAAGTAATTTTGTGATCATCAATGAGTGGGTTGAAGGCAAGTGTGGACAGAAGGAGACTTACGACAAAGACAAGACTGTAAGAATTGTCTGGATAGACGAAGAATGGACACCGAAGACAACACATGTGAGAAAAGCGCCAGATGCCCCTAAGCGACTGAGGTGATACAAACTTTACAAAGATTTAGTTGTTCTTCCACTTGACTGTTTCTCGCTATAAAGTATATGTACTTCAATTGTGAATAAATCTAAAGAACTACATGTCTCTGTTTTTTGATATTCAATCCCTTTATCATTTATCCTCAGTAATAGAGGTTTGATGAAAGGAATAAAGAAATAGGAAAGAATGATTGTATTCTGGACTGCTGTCGCAGTCTTTCCTCGGCTGCAGCCAATACACCAAATACATAGTCCCATTCAATCTTAATCCTGGGTTGAGACGATGGACTATACCATCTCCGCATGTAATGGAGAAGGCTGATATCATCCTCCTTCGACACATCCTCCTTGTTATATAGTAGGTACTTCCACCTCACATACACCATTTCCATCTCCTCTTCCTCAGTCAGAGTCGGATATTCCAAGCTTGGAATATCCTCCACTGTTTTCTTCTTCTCCAACTTCACCTTCTTTGGAGCGGGAGGGCAAGTTGATGTGTCCACGGAGAGAGTTGCTGTTGGTGAATTCATGACTTCAAATTGTATGCTATAAACTTGATTTCTTAGTGATTAAGTACAAGTAAGTAGCCAATCAAATGAATAGCCAATGAATGCCGAGTATGAGAGTATATCAAATGGGGGAACAGACTTATTTTTCATTCTATATTTGAGACGTGTTGAGAATAAGTGAAGTCTCTATTTTGATAAACTATACAATTTTCTGACATTGAAGTATTATGATTAAACTTGATTTCGTTGAAATGGTAAGTTGAAGATTTCCTCACTCATCTCCCTCAAACGTTTGACTAATAGCATCTTTCTCAATTTCAGGCATCTACTTCATCACCAAAACGCTCCCTTCTCTAGGAAACTTTAGAGTTGTTAAGTGAAGGTAGGTTGTAACAATAAACTATAACTTTAATAGAGATGATAGAATGATTTCTCTTTCAGGTGATGTCAGTACCAGCTCAAGCGGTCAGTCGCGGGAATCTAATGAGCGGGAATGTGCTGATTGTGGTCACATCTTTACGAGGAAGCGTGATCTCACCAGACACATCAGACAACGTGTATGTCAACCCAAACCATCATCAATCTCCCGAGGTGAGGATGATTCTTTTCAACATGTCTCCTTTACTTGTGACTTCTGTTTCCAATTTTTTGAAACAGGTTTTGAATTATCTTCACATAGACTTCACCACACACACAAATGATAGTTATGGCAACAGCACCTCCTCTATTCGACTAACTGAAGTATCGCTCAACAATGTAGTGAGAAATTACCATATGGAATCCTCAGAAACTATTGCTGATTTTCCGGAGTGGTTCCATCAAAATTCAACGTTGATAGATGCACTCTTTCATAATTTAGAGCACTTTAGAATAAAGCTACAGAGGTAGTCGATAAAGAAGCTTGGTTAAATTTTCACATCCATGGACTAAAATCAAATATTGATAAATTTAACGAGCGCGATAGTGGTCTAATTTTTGATGGCATAGAATCTGCCAAGTTTGAAATTACTCTATTAGAAAATTACCGTGGTCGAGGCTCCTTCAATCTTCCAAAAACGTTGAGAGCTAAGAATGCAGTCATTTCTGTTGATTGTGAATCACAGTGTTTTAAGTATGTGTATTGTCTATTCTCCACTATCATGATGTACAGAACAACCGTTTCCGTAGAAGCAAATATCATGAATGGGAGAATGAATTGAAGTTTGATGACTGCAATAGCGAAGACATGAAGTTTAAAGACATAGAGAAATTTGAAAAACTAAATGAAATTAAAATAATTGTTCACATCTGGCAAGAGGGGCTTAAGGGTGTGCGCTACAACAACCGTTCATCAACTTATGATCGGGTAGTTAATCTCCTGCTAGTATATCAAAATGATAGTGAAAATTGGCATTACCATGGTATTCCTAAAATGACTCGACTATATTCCCACTTAGCATCTAGAAGAGGAGAGTATTTCATATGTGACCGTTGTATGCGTCCCTTCTGGTCAAAAGATAAATTTGAAACACATTATGAATGGTGTAAGCGAGGTAAACTGCAAATAGAATGCATGCCCAAAGATAAAGAGTTTTCACATAGAGAGAAAGGTGATGAATTAAGTCCTCTTCGTGTAATCTATGCTGACATCGAATGCTATATTGATGATAACACCCATAAAGCGGCAGCCATATCATGTTATGAGGCATGGCATGATTACTTCAAAAATAAAAATAATAAAATGCACGTCTGGGAAGGTGAGGATTGTATACATAAATTCTTACAATACCTTAAAAACGCTGTCAAATTTCAGCAAAAATATGATAGTGAACTCCAACGCAGATAATTGAATATGTTAGCAGATGATCAAATAAAATTGGAAAGTTGTAAAGTCTGCCCAAAATGTAATAAAACGTTCGATGAAGATAAAATCAAGAAAGTGCGCGACCATGATCACATCGCTGGTAAATTTAAGAACGCGCTATGTACAAGATGTAATTTTTCACTGAGACTGAAACGGCGTACTCTACCCGTTATTTTTCATACCTTCAAAGGTTATGACAGTCATATGATAATAAAAGGGGGTTAGGAAAAATGAAAGAGTGGAAGTTAAGTGTAATAGCTCAAACGAGAGAAAAGTTCATGGCCATGACAGCAAAAGTAGCAGTTGACAAAACTAAAGAAAATAAGACAGTCTATTTTGATATAAAATTTTTAGATTCCTATCAATTCATGGCTTCATCACTAGCATCTCTCGTTCAAAATCTTAAGTCTCTTCCACTAACTCAAAATTTGAAGAAACAATATCCTAACTTGACGGATGAAGTCATCACACGCAAAGGAGTGTTTCCATATGCATACCTTGATAACATTTCTAAACTTAGTGAGACTTCTCTTCCATCAATAGACAAATTTAAAAATGATTTGACTGGTGTAGAATGCAAGGTAGAAGATTACACTCATGCTCAAGTTGCATGGACAAAATTTGCCTGTCAAACGTTTAGCGATTATATGATCGCCTATCTAAAATTAGATGCATTTTTGCTGGCTGATGTATTTCAGGAGTTTCGACGAGTGGCATTAGAAGAAGATAAATTAGATCCTGTTCACTTTGTTAGTCTTCCAGCCATGTCATTCCAGTCTGCTTTTAAAATGACTGGAGAGACCATCCATCTTTTGCAAGATCCAGAGATGTATAATTTATTTGAACGAGGAATTCGCGGTGGTCTCACATTTGTAGATAGGCATCAAATAAAATCAAAAATAGTAGATGATCAGATTCATCTTAAGTACTATGACCAGAATAATGTATATGGTAGTTCACTGTCCAAACCTCTACCTCACTCTGAGTTTAGCTGGTTGGGTGATAATGAAGTTCAGCATCTCTCCAACCCTTCAAACATACTAGCTATTCCAGATAATGGTGATTGGGGATATTATTTTGAAATAGATCTTATCTATCCAAATAGTATTAAAAATAAAACTGGATTTTCCACTTGCACCAGAATCAAGCGAAGTGACTGAAGATATGTTTTCGGACTTTATGAAACAATTTCATAAAGATTTAGAAGGGAGCGGAGAGCCCAAGTATAAAGCTTGCCGTAAACTTTTGCTTACTCAATTTGATAAAGAAAATTATTTAGTCCACTTCTCTTCTTAAATTTTATTTAGAAATGGGGATGATTTTAAAAACAGTCCACCGCATTATCAAATTTAGACAGGAAGCCTTTCTGAAACCTCATGTTGATAGTAACAGCCAGAAACGTGCACTAGCCCAAAATAATTTTGAAAAGGATTTCTATAGATATAAGAATAATAGTCTTTTGGTAAGACGCTGGAGGACGTTAGATAGCGTATTAACTATAAACTTGTGAATCATAATGATAAATTTCAAAAGTTAGCGACATTACCTCTCTTTATTAATGGAGATATTATAGATGATGAGTTGGTTGGTGTTAAAATGATGAAATCAGAAGTAGAGTTGTGCAAGCCCATCTACATTGGACAAGCTGTATTAGATTATTTCAAGCTTGAAATGTATCAACTCTTCTACATAATATTAAAACCATGCCCTCTAATTAAAGACGCGCGTTTGCTGGGCGGTGATACCGACAGTTTCTTTTTAAGTATCGCTGCTCAGAAAGAGTTAAACTTCAATGAAGTAGGAAAATCTTTAGAAAAATATTTTGATACATCAAATTATCCTACAGATCACCCACTATACTCTACTAAAAGTAAAGCAAAACTAGGATGCTTTAAAGATGAAATGGCAGGAAAGGAAATTAAGGAAATGATTCTTCTTCGTCCTTTAGGAGAATGTATTCCTTTCATGTATTCTATGAAACCAAAAGACTCCAGTGACAGTATTAAGCGCGCAGAAGGCATATCTAAATCGATTGTTGTAAATATGAAACATAGGGCCTATAAGATGGCCTACATAAATAAGAACATAACGTTTGTCAACATGACCATCTTAAAATCAAAGACACATGAGGTAAAAACTCATACATTTAGGAAGCGAACACTTTCAGCGTTGGAGGATAAGAGGTGTTGGATAGGAGATAACATATCTCTTCCACATGGACATCCAGACACAAACATATCACCACCCAAAAGAATTAAACTCACTCTACCACATTCAGGAGATGTGTAAATAGATTCACTCTTAAATCAGTATTTTGATGATGTTTTTTGTTGATATTCATTGTTGCTTTATGTATCGCTTTAGATTGCACTTTCTTGTGAATATGTGCCTACAGTCAGTTCATTCCCACTATATCTGTGAAAAGACTTTCCCACTTTGTCAACACTTCTTCAAAACACTTTTTCATACATATCTTTTTATTTCAATAAAATTTTACAATGACTCTACTTTGTTTTCCGAAACACTAAAGTTACGAGGGATTTAGTATCTTTCACATGAATGCACTCATGTAAACCATTTGTAATTTTGAGAGAAATAGACGGGATAGTTTTTTTGATAACAGGATGGTAGAAAATAGGTTTAAGCATCTTTTCAACGATTCCATATAAAGCATCCTTATCATGAATGAAATCACGTAAAATGTGTTCTTTTTTCTCGACAACAGAAACAGGTAGAATCAAATCACTTTGAATGTAAAGGTGTTGTTCATGTTTATGAAGTGTCATTGGTGTTTCTATACCAATCGTATGCCCAGCAGTAAACATATTTTGCAGCATTGAAAAACCGAAGTTTTTTCAAATTTTTGCTCAATTGACATTGAATGTCATCACCCAGTTTCAGAACAACGCGTTGATTTTCAATTGAAAGCGAAATGTGGTGTGTCTTTACATCATATTTACTTTTCATCACATGCTTCAACTTCTGTTGTATATAAGGATTAATTACATGAATGAAGCTTTCAACTGCATGATATAGACGCGGCATTATATTGATACCAACTTTAGATTCTTGATAAGACTGGTAAATTTTCTTGATGCGATCACCGTAGATGTCCACCCACCATTCATCATTAACTGAATCAGCTTTAGTGTGATATTCATGACAAGCATACACCACACAGCTTCCAATAATAGGTGTTGGATGTCTTACAAAATGACGCAAGGTTGGAGAGAAATAAACTGTAAGTTTTTCATTATATTTCTGAATAACCAACTTATCCTTCTCCGCCATAATTTTCTCTCCATACTTCTTACCCACAGTCTCATTCCATCGTTTTACTAACTCAGTAAGTGATAAAGGTTGAACACCACGCTTTTTCAAAATGATGCGTTCTTCACATTCTACAACATCTTCATCAAATATTTTAAATTTATAATGAAATTTGTTGATTCGGTTTGAATAGATTTTTGTAACATTTGCAGTAGCAATTGACGTTAGATGTAGTCCATGGCCAAAACCGAGATGTGGATAGAATTCATTATCCAACCTCAGTGTAAGATCTTTAGTAAAAGAATGAAAGCGAAGGAACTGTCTCCCATTCCAATGATAGATAGTAAACTCATAAACTTTCTGATTCTCATTCTTCATGATGGAAGTATTGCCACTATTGAATGCCTTAATAAGTTTCTCATTCCCAAATGGACCATAATAATCTGATCTTATCTGAATCCATTCATAGTTCCTTTTTCCATCTGACGTTAAATTGTATGGAAACTGGAATGTATCATTCATCGTTATAACATCATGGGTGCGAGGAGTCAATATCATTTCTTCCAAATCATTCACATTCTGAATATTGCTATCATAGCAAATACTAGAAACGCCCACCTCCCATTCGCCTTCTAGATGTAGTGAGCGATTTAATTCTACTCGAAAGTCTGATGGTTTATTATTAGGAAATGTTTTCGTAGAAGCGTTGCTGGGTAAGTAAATTAGAATAGAAATATATTTTCCACCAATACAAAATCTGTACAGGGATCGTTACATTTACATATACTCGTAGATAAATACAGATATATACATATATTACTTTTACAAAATACTAAAGATAATACAAATACAGATAAATGTACAGGTGGGCGGGGCCAGAGCACTGTGGGACAGTAGGAACCTAGCCCCGCTAACAAAAGTTCAGATTAAAATTACTCACACATCAAAATCATTTACATTATACATATAAACATATATCCTAGATACTCTCACACAAGGTATGTACAGCCAAACAACAGGTCAGCGATCGTCATACAAGATACATGCATAAAAGTCCACATACACATATACTTACAAATCACATACTTGGGCTATTATATGCCAATGTCCGGGATACAATATCAGGGTTGGAATAGCATTTGATATTTTCCATTCGCACACTATCATCTCTCTTAGTTACCTCAGATATTGCAACTTTCGTTTCTGTTAGTATTTGCTGACTAGTATTTGTTTAAGCTTTTTTGGAACTTATCATATTCTCTTATTTCTTTAATGCTACGAATAAGTAAATTCCATTCAATCGCTGAGGAAAAGTCAATACTACGTTGCCCTAAGCTTGTCCTATGAAATGGTATCCGGAGGTTAACTTTTTTTCTTAATGAGCTGCCACTCTGGGGTTTGTGAATGTTTCCAAGAAAATGCGGTAAATCATCGACCTTATAAATCATCTTATGGCAGAGACTCAGCATTTTGCAGCGATACATATCGCTGACCGTTAATATTCTATGTTTCGTCATGTGTGAATCTACTTCATTGACCTTAACTCTAAATATAACCTTAAGTAATCTCCTTTGAAGTTTTTCTAGTTTAATTATGTCACTTCGTTTTCCTTGGTGAAAGATAAGAATGCAATAGTTTAATATATAATGTATATTGGCAAAATATATCTTTAATAGACATTCTAGTGGAAGGCATCGTCTTAAGTTGTAAAATATAGGTAAGAATTTTCTTAATTTGGTATTAAGTATCGTATTTGCATGTGAAGTGAAACTCAAATTCATGTCTATATGTACACCCAATAGTTTTAAGCAATTTACTCTATTAATCTTTGTTTGGTTTTGGTACAAATTCTGGTCTATTTCTTTTGAGAGATGGGGATGAATTATCATATATTCCGTCTTGCTATCATTAAGACGGATGCCATTTGCCTTACTGAATTTTTCCAGTGAGTCTAATTTGCTTTTTGCCGTGGAAAAGAGACTTTCTAGGCTTCTGTTCTTAAGTATAAGAGTTGTGTCATCAGCAAATATATTCAATTCGTCTTTGGGGAAAATGTTATGCATATCATTAATGTAGATAAGAAATAGAAGAGGACCTAAAGTTGAACCTTCAGGTACTCCTGTTTTGGTATATAATGCTTCAGAGAGAACACCATTTACTACAGTCTGATGCCTTCTGCTTTTTAAATACGACTTGAACCAGTCTAAGATAAATCCCCTTATTCCTATATGCTCTAACTTCTCTATTAGTATGTCATGTCTTATTATTTCAAAGGCCTTCCGAAAATCTACTGATAATAACATTATGAATTCTTTAGCTTCTACTGCTGTATATATTCTATTCATGACGGAAAGTAGTGATAGCTCTGTTGAGTGATGTTCTCTGAAACCGAATTGATTTGGACTGAGAAACTCTATTTTATCTAAATAACTGTATAATCTGGAGTGTATAACCTTTTCGAGAATCTTGTCTACGTAGCTAAGTAAAGAGATTGGTCTGTAATTGTTTATGTCCAATCTTGATCCTTTTTTATAGACTGGTATAATTTTGGAGGTTTTTAAAGTAGTTGGCATGTTACCATCACGTACTATTTTGTTTAAAATGTAAGTAAGTCCATCGATCACATGGTCCGGACATAGTTTAAAGATTTTCAATGGTATTTTGTCATTTGTAGCTTTTTTATCATTCATTTTAATTAGCATGTCTTTTATTTCTTTTGACTCTATTTCTCTAAAGAAAAAGGACTTGTCTATGCGCTTTTCCAAATATTCTGCGAAATCGTTTCTTTTGCTAGGTTGAGTTACATACAGTTTCCCAACTTCGTTAAAATGGGAATTAAAAGAGTTACAAATTCTAGTCGTGTTGGTTATCATTTCGTCGTTATTTAGTATTCGAATCATTGGTCTGTCTGACGACTTTCCCAATAGTTTATTAATGAATTTCCAGGAAGCTCTGGAGTCACTTTTGCAGTTCTCAATTATATTTCTGTTATACTCATCTTTTTTCTGTTGAATAAGTGCTTTATAATACTTATTGCATTTATGATACCGTTCTTTATCGGAGCAGTTTTGACTGGCCTTGTACACTTTGTACAATTTTTGCTTCTTATGTAGTGCTTTTGTGCATGCACTGTCAAACTAGGTCTTACTGTTTGCTTTCTTCTTCGATAAGCGTATTAACGGGAAAGCTTCCTCAAAAGCTTCATGAATTTGCTTTTGGAAATCTTCATATAAGTTTAGAGAACCTATGTCAGCGTGTCGGTTATCGAGAAAAATGCAAGAATTTAGTATCTCAATGAATTTCAGTTGGTTGAACTCATTATGTATCCTTATTAAGGGCCTTTCGTTTTCATACAAGTTCGCTTTCAACCTATTTAAATGTATAAAAACATATTGGAGTCTATGGTCAGTGATATTTAAGTCGACATTGCCGGAGAACACTTTATTTCCAACAATATTTCTGTAGTTAATGAAAATTTGGTCAATCAAACTAGTGGTTCCCGTAGTTGAACTCCTGGTATATGAATTGGTTGTAGGATACAATGCATATTCTAATAATGAGTCATAAAAATCTTCTACATTCGTATCATTATCATATTTCATTCTACACAAGTTCATATCACCCAACACTGCAAAAACATTTGTGGCATTATGGTTTCTTAGCCATGTATTCATGTTTTCTATGAAGTTCTTTGCATTCTCGGATGGTGATCTATAAATTCCTATTATAGTTTGACATTTTAGTTTGGCGTAATCGAATGTCATAGTAACTGAATCTGCTCCTGGTATAAAATCGCAACCACAGTCTATTAGCGAGATATTTTCTTTACGATAGAATAATACTACTCCTCCCGACCTATTTAATTTACTTGAGTACACTATTCAGTTGTCCGGGAGTGAGTTTTTGTGCATATCTATGTTATTTATCCAGCATTCACTTAGCACTATTACGTCAATATTTTTAGGTATAGTTTTAAATACGTGTTCGAATTCTAAAAAATTAGCTTTTAGCGACCGTATGTTCATATGAACTACAGGCAAGTTGCTCTTATCTGCCTCGCAAAATCTTCTAAATTCTTCTATGTCACTTAGATCCTTACTACTGTGATTTATTTGTGAAGACGTACTGTCCATCATACAGAAATGTTATTGTGTTGTCCTATAAACCACCAATGCTATTCCAACAAAATACGTCTAGATTTCAGGAAGGGAAGAAAAATTACGCACTAAAATTGCACTACACTGATCGTCTTTACGGAGATAGATCTTACCGTCCTTAGTCCAAACATAGTTGTAGTCGTTGGATCTGGCGAATTCCCTGGTTCTGCGTAGCAAATTGTACCTATAGCTGGTCAAATTTTCCTTCGCGTACATCTCCTTCTCTTTGAATAACTTTTTCTTGCTCAGGGCGGCCCTTTTGAGCAGCACAGTGCGGAGTGTTGCGATCACTGTCACAGTTCCTCGATTACGTCGAGTTCTTATCGCCGTTGTTTTTTCTATGTCTTCTTTTTGAATCACGCTACCCCTAAGAACAGAGTTAACAATTGAAGAAAACTTCTCACTGTCGATGATCTCACCTTGATCACAACTCACATTCTCTAGCACGAGGTCTCTATTCAACTGTTGTTGTTCGTTGTCGTCGAGCTTACTGGAGAGGTAGTTGTAATCGTCGTTTATGTTCTGTATTTCTCGTCGTAGAGACTGATTCTCCGCTTCCAGCATCTGCCGTTGTACTTTCTCATTTTCCATTTCCCGTTTGATGGTAGATATATCGGCTTGCAGGGCTTGTGTGTGTCTCTCGAAGGTGTCTTTTATAAGTTGGGTCATATTTTCCATGAATGATTTCATCATGGCCATACAATCATCCATGGAGCAATGTTTCCATGAGTCATTCTTTGGACCCATTCTGGGTTCACGTAATCAATTATTATGTCGGTCGAGGTCTCGCGGCGGCTGTTGGGAATTAGAAGTGGTGATTGCAGGCGTGTAGGATAGCGTACGCTCGAAGGTGACTTGAAACGTTCGAAACCTTGAAACTCAAGTTTCAAACCTTGAGTCAAACGTAGTTTCAAACCTCAACCTTGAAACTTGAAACCTTGAATAGAAGCGAATCTCTATTTTCACTTTCCATACTAATCACATTGGAAAAATATATTAGCATACTTTTACATTAACTCTTCATTCGGAAATGGAGTGTGATACTTGTTACAGCATCTTTATGAAAAGGAATCAACGCACCAGCATCGTTATAAATGGCAATATCAATTTGTGGGATGTAGTTTGATTTCAGCTTTGTATAATGCACTTTCTTGAAAGTATGCTCAGATAAAATACTGCAGCTTTTTGGCTGGTATGGTATCATTGCTAGCAGTGGAGCGTCAACATCTCCCACACGTACATCTTCACCAATATTGGAATATATCTGAAAATAGTTGATACGACGCGATAGCGCCATGTCTGCGCTAGCTTTGGTTACAGTACCACTTTTAAAGATATTTTGATCAAAACCCAAAATGTCCATTAGAGTTTTATCCATAATTAGTTCAATACCTTTTCCACTTATAGTGAGAGACAAAGCACATTCTTTTTCAGAAAATGAAATATGTTGCTCATTAATCACTTCATTTAAATAATCTACAACCAATTTAACTGAAGTAATAATGCGCGTCATCAACACTCTTGTTTCATGTAAGATACCACCTAAAGGCTCTATGCGCTTTCTGTATAAAGATACGGACCATTCTGTATCAAATTGATTTGACCTTTCACATGGCAAATGTAGCATATCAAATTTTCCATGAACAGCTGCAGAACGATGTCGTAAGAACTGATGAAAATCTTTTGAACAAACTAATACTAGATCATCATCATTTAATTTACTTATTGCAATATGATTAGATGATTTGATATAAGTCAATGTTGCCACTTGTTTACCATCAACTCGAAGGAGATAATTAAATTTCTTCAATAATGTTTCAGGAGTCATGTTTGTCTTTCTTGGCTTAATCACAATCTTCTTCACCAACGTCTTCTCATTTTTTGGATTAAGATCTGCATAATAAGCTTCTTCTCGATATATTAACTGTTTATGACCACTTGGGTGGCAATTAACGTTATAATTATCATAGCTTGTTAAGGTGCTAGCGAGGTAACCTAAATCATTTCTTAAACTGGAACTCAAAGCAACAATCCAATCTTTATCAACTACATGATGTACATAATTATGATCACCATTGTGCGGAGTAAATTGGACAATGTGTTTACACGCTTTATTCAGGAAATCATATACGAATTTCTGACATGATAGAAGATCTTTCTTCGGCCATTGTGGAATGTATACTCGGCAGCCCTTTTCACATTGGTAAGCAGCTGTGCGTCTCATATTAATAGTCATCACCTCATGATCAAAAGTATAGACAGTTACTGTGAACAAGTTGTGTAACCCCTACTTCCCACTCTCCATTCAGCTGTTGTATATTATCAATGGGAGTAAAAAAGATAGCGGCTCGATTACTAGCAAATCTATTTGTTGCTGCATTGCTAAGCAAAATATGATAAAACGACATTTTCATATTCTGGTGATCTATATATTACCAATTTGCATAACATCATGAAGACTTGGATTTTGGATTCTCAACAATACATCAAAGTTGATCGCAATGGAAACGTTCATTTCAAAAATTCTCATGGAAATGCATCGAGAGGAATTACATTAACATGGCGACAATTTGTCAACCTCAATGACATCATGAGGGATTTGGAATATTTTGAAACGCTAAAATTCATCTCTTTGGGTAATCAAGTTTGGCTTCAACATTACAGAAATGAAATTCAAATCTGTCATTCTGATTCCTCAATCCATTTTTCATTTCGCAAATACAATTGGGAAAAGTATAAGAGATGGATACATCGCTCCATTATGTCATTTATTCGTCGTGAGTTCATCGCTTTGCTATGCAAATCTTAAACAAACACCACCTTCAACACAATGTTACGCTCCATCATGAAGAGTTGGAAATTAGATTCCCTACAACATGTTGAGATTGATTATGATCAAAACGTTCATTTCAAAGACTATACTGGAAATATGAGAAGAGAATTTGCTTTATCATATCGACATTTTCAGTGCCTAAATCATATCATGAAGGACTTGAAATACTTCTATATGAAAAGACATTCACGCATAGGAAATCGCATATGGTTGCGACTTAAAAAGGAACGAATACAAATCTATCATTCCCAACTCTCTATCTGCTTTACATTTCATCAAGGTAGTTGGGAAAAGTATAGAAGGAAGATACATCGCTCTATTTACTCATTTTTTCATCATGAGACGTCATCGTTACACCATCGTCAACATTCTCCGCCACATCAGACTCTATACCAAAATCGATCTCGCAACATTACATCAACAAATTCCAAACAGCAAGTATTATCCGGGTCGACCGCAAATGTTAGTGGTGAAGATGAGCAATTTACGGAACCTTCAACTCTTTCCAAACGGGACGGTACAAATTCTCGGCGCCCTTTCTCATTCATCGGCGCGGTTAATGCGTTTAGAACTGCAGAAGCTACTACGTCGGATATGGAAGAGGGAGAAGTGTGTGATGTCGAATCTGACTGTGAACAATATGGTGATCTCTACTCAATTGAGTGAAAATGTATCGTTTTCGAAGATTCATAGCAGCAGCTACAATTTGTGTTATGAGCCAGAACTTTTTCCTGCAGCTCTCATTAATCGTTGGAATCCTGTACATATTGCAATCTTTCACAACAGTAAAGTTATCATTAATGGACTGAAATCAGAAGTGCAAGCATATACAATCCTAGACCATTTAATCGAATATGTACATACCCAGCGGATTGTGAAATAAAAACAATTTTTATTCCAATATGATGATGTTTTATTTCAAATCATTATAGAACTTACAAATCATCTTTTTATTAGGAGATGGGTTACATGAAAACTTTTGAATAACAGATTTAAATCGACGTACATGCAAACGTTTTAAAATGAAGTACAATACGAAAGCCCCACAAGTTGATGAAAGTGGATGTTGTAGTATGCGCTCATTTCGTTGATATTGACGGGTATGTTTTCTCAACCACTGCTGTGTTGGTATATTTCGAGGTTGAGCAAGAGAGTCAAATAGTTCACCGCGTCTGTCTTTTCCAATAAAGATCGCTTTCTAATGTTCACCTTCTAAATTCTTTGACTGAGTGTTCAATACAATAAAGATGGGATGCTGTTTTACTGTAATTGGTAGGGTATCTAGCGAATAGACATTATGAAAAGCTTTCAACGTACCTTCATCTGCATTACGCTGTACCTTAGCTTTAATATCGTCAGCATTCAACCAACTCATTAACGATTATAGTGAAGAATCACGTCACGATACTTAGTTATTTCAATATTTGAATCAAAAACTGCATAAATCAATACATTGATCGTCGCAGCTAGCGTTGTTTTAAACTCCAGATCCAAGCGAATATTATGAGGAACGTTAGCTTGACGATAAGGTGCAATAATATCACTGTCGGCAGTCAAATCAAATGCATAAATAGTACAGCCATTCTTAAACTCTTTCATTGTAAGCCCGTTGGTGTCGTCTGTGTTGTAAAAGCCAAAGACATTCATATAGTCAACATAGCTGCGCAAAAATTGATAAGAAGAGAAGTCTGGTTTGTAGGGTGGTCCAGGATGATTGACACCATTTACACGTAAAGCAATTTCGCTCAAACTGTTGTGTTTGAAGCTGAAAGGATTCTTCTTGACATTGCCATTGAATGCATCATTTTCATAAAACTCTTTCGATTTTCAGGAATAGTAAATGTGAGAAGCTTTGTATGTTGAATGTGATAAGTAGCTTTGCTACGGTTAAGACCCTCAGCATGTCCTCTAATTACACTTGGATTAGCTACCACTCGACGAATGTATAGCGTAAGATCTTCCACATGGATTTTAAAATTGACAACTTTAGCATATGCATTCAGCAAAAATTCAGGCTTGTTCAATGTAAGTTTGACTCGCATGCTGGTATTACAGAGTAAAAACCTTGACTGTGTGAAGAAGTCAAGATTTAGTGGACCATATAGCTGACATACTTTACTATCTTTAATCAAAGCAGATCGCTTTACAAAACCAGCGTTTGTCTTACTATCAAATTGTGTTGCTTGATCTCTATACCATCCCATTGCTTCCATATGACTCTTTTGTGCTGACGGGTGAAACTGTGATAGGGCATTGAAATATGCTTTATAGGGATAATCGCTTTGTCCACCTTTTACCTGTTGCTCTCCAATAGTTAGAGAAACATCACGAAATAGTGTTGCCAGCGGTAAATTGTTCAGACCAACTTTATGTGTAGCATCGATGTTAGTACCATCTGCTTGCTGAATTCTGAACCGCACATCAACCATCGCAAAACTTAAATCAATGTAGTCATCACTAGCGCCAGGAATGACAAATTCAATCGGGCCAGTATTCTCAAAAGTTCGAGGATGATAATCTACAATACTTGAACTAAGAATATCTGTCTATCGCTTGTTGATCAAACAAACAAAAATTTGAAGTTTTACACTCCATGATCAGAAGTTATGACAGCGTCGTAGTTTAGCACGCGATGAAGGATTAGAGCGCGCACGGCGTTTGCGTGAATGCCTTTTCTTAGATTTGCGTGAAGTTCGCCTCTTACCAGCTCCGCGCTGTTTTCTTTTTCTTCTAACATTGATTCGTTTAGGTGCTTTCTTTTGTCGATTACGAGTTAAGGATTCCTGCAATGTTCTTAAACCGAATTCCTTCCCACGATTTAGTATAGCACTCTTTATATTTTTTCCACTGGCAATATCATTGACAACATCGCCAGCAAAGCCAACAGCATTACTTAAAACAGATCGTTTTAAAGTTTTTCCGACAGTAGATAAGAGAGGAGTTACAACAGATTTCAGCGCGCCAAATATACTACCTCCACGTTGACGGCGAGAACCACTGTAAATTGTACCCTCGCCACTTACATAGGAGGGACGTTAATAAAACGACACAGTCGGATTCATTACTTAAATCTTGAACTCGCAAATTATAGTTTTGCATAAATCACTTGCGATCACTTTGATGAAAAATGTCTGCACGACGCATCCAAGAGTTTATACTTGAGGGATAACCGAGCCATTTAACAAGACACCATTCTTCGCCTTGAAGTTTTTTTGCAACGGATGACTTTCTCTACTAAACATGTTTCGCTTTCAGTGACTACCTCAATCTCATCACGGTAAAAGCTGCCATCTATTTCTTCATTATCGTAATCTTTTGACTTGTAAGTTGTGGGAGAGTCTTTTTTATTGATGCTTGAAACTGTAAAAATTTCTTCTGTCCAATTTGGGAGATAACCTTTGGCAAAAACACTCTTCACTTTTGATATGCGAACTTTATCGCCTATTCTTACATCACGTTTTGCATTATTACGCTTACGTTGGAATGTTTTACGCACTTCATCTACATTGTCAGCATTCACATCTGCTGGTCTGAGTCCAATAGAGCGATGCACAGAGTAATTGTAGGCATGTACCGTATCTTGTAGAATCTTTGTCCAATTTTGTGTTAAGTTGGCAGTAAAATGTCGCCACAAGCGATTTTTCAATGTGCGGTTAAAACGTTCAACTAATGCAGCCTTATAGGCACTCTTTACACTAAACAACTCAATGTCATATCTCTCAAACAATCTTCCCACATGCTGATTTTCGAACTCTTTTCCTTGATCACTCTGAATTCTCTTTGGAATGCGACCCTCTTGGAAAATTGACTGGAATGCCTTTGTTACTCGTTTACCTTCTTTAGTTTTTAAAGGTTGAGCCCACGCATATCGGCAGAAAATATCAACTACTGTCAAAATAACATTATTTCCCGAGTTATGTTTTGAAATAGAGGCAACGTTACACAAATCTGCCTGCCACTGTTCATCAATGTCATGAGCAATATAATGACGGGTACGGTACTTCTTTTTCGCTTGTTTGTGGAGTGTATAGGTAGCCTGACCCTTTAACCATTGTTTAACTTGTGATTGCAGAAGACCACTCGCTTTTGACAATTTCTTTATAGATGCAAATCCTGCTGGATATTTTACATCATAATAGATTGACTTCAAAAGTTCATGTGATGACGACTGACTTATTCTCCTTCTTCTCATGTTTTTGCTTTCTTGCCTTTTTACACTTACAACAGCCACAAGATTTAGGAGATTTACGTTCATGTTCACATTGCTTAGGAGTCTCACTGTAAGAGCTGGCACAGCAAGTACATGTTACATCAACATGCACCTCCGGCGGTTCATTACATGGCATGCAACACATCTGCTTTATATTAATAGTCTGAGGACATATATTTCTTTGGTGTAGATCTTCTACGTCTATCTCTTCCTCTTGTTTGCCTAGATGGTGTAGATCTACGTCGTTCTCTTCCTCTTGTTTTCTTAGTAAGTGTGGAAGGAGATGTAGAAGGTGAACTCTTAAACCAATTTCTTGCCATTGTAACACTCCTAATTTTAGGAACAGAATTAACATTTGAAGTAGTAACAACTTCTGAAGTAGAATCAAGTTATTTCAATGTTTCATTATTCAATGCAAATTTTGGAACATTATGCTTTTTCAATAGTTGAAGAAAATATGGCCAACCATGTGGGACATAACCTTGTCGACGTTTTCTACGCGTTGCATACTGAATCAAGTCTTCATAACGCGAAGCGCTAATAATTTTATCATCATCTGTAATGATTTCACCTCTATCATTCACATTGAGATATGGTTCAATGCTGTTGAAAAGAGCTATTGCATGTGCAGGAGATGCTAAAGGTGTAGCAGTCGAAACAGAGTCGCGCATGATATTCTTCAAATTTTTCAATTCTTCAACAGTTTCTGATTGTAGTAAAACTGCGCGAAATGGATCTTTAATATGTGCATTTCCCTGATAATACAGTTCTTTCTTATAAATTTGATTTGCTAGAGGTTGCTTTACTTGCTGTAAAGCAGTCAATTGTACATATTTATCCTGAGGAATAACAATCATGCGCGAATAGGAGCTCATAGTTTGTAGATAATCATAGGCTTTTTCAAAATATCACTTCGAAATCTAATTTCTTCCTGACACTCTTGTGTAAAATCAATAAATAAGTAACCGTGTGGTTTTTCAGTTGCTGCTTGAAAAATTTCAATTAAGGCTTTTGAACCTCTTGGCGAAACTTGTCGCGCTAAAATTTCAAATTGACTTCTATCTCGTGGATTCTTAAAGATAGCGTAATAGTGCGTATTCAGGTTTCGTGTGCGGGCTTCTTTCCCATCAGGAAACAAATTTTGCGTGATTATGAAGCACCTTTTGTGATGTGCTACGCGAGTGAACATATCTGTAACGTCTTTAGAATTCTTGCTTTCCTTCAATATATCATCCAATACAACAACATCGTTGGACTCTATCTTATCAACTCGAATAATTCCTTCATTTCGAATAAAGTTACGACGTTGCAATTCATGAAAGAGTGACGGCTGATAGATACCACAACACCAAATAACTCGATTGATAGGTTCCCTAAACAATTATTTTCTTTTGTCTAGCAAATTCAGAGTGAAAACAGTTTTACCTGCATGTGATGGACCTGATACAGTCAGAACTTCATCACATTGAAGTCTGAAATCCATTTTAATACTTTGAGGCTCAACATTTGCATAATTAACGCTTAAAGCCAAAGATATTACCCAATACGTTGCCCACTACAGGAGCTAACATCGGAAGTATTGCTGAAAGGAAACCACCCTTTTGTGTCAGAGTTTTCCTCTTTCTTTGAAGGGTGATTTTAGGATTGGAGATGAATCGTAATTTTGTAGTATATCGCTTAAGTAACTTTCGTTGTTGTGGTGATAATTTCTTTGTCCTCAAACTTCTCACATGAGAAACAATTTCTCGAATAAATTTATCATTAGCATGTCGTATAGCATTATATAGATGATTTCCTTTCATTCGTTGAAGAACTGGAATGGCTGAAGAAAATTTTGAAGACTTTTGACTTTTACGTTTCGCCATTTTCTCTTACGTCTCGGCATTTTTCTCTTTACCATTGTCACAACTTGCGTTTTCAATATTTGCATAGGTATTAACTTTTATGGCAGAAGTGACACTCAAAATGAGCTATATCACCGTGGCTACATTAACAAAGTTGAATACAGCAGCGTATGAAACAGCGCTGGTAGAAAGTATGCTTACATCTCTTAAAGATGCGTTTTTCACTTCCATCCCTTCGCATACATACATCACACATATTTTCACTCTTACTAACAACTTCTAAAGCAAGTCTTTTTGACGACATGAACTTGCTAGCCTTTTCTAAATAATAGACGCATGTACAGAAGGAATACACTTCGAGAGTAAGTAGACATAACTCGAAAACCAATTGTGCTACGATCAAGTACCATTGCATCTTTAAGTTTCTTTTATAGAAAGTTGAATGTGAATATGTGAAATTGCTTCAATCACTAGACTGCTACCATGATGGTTAAATGCATCAAGACGTTGAGCAATTTTTCCCATATGTCTTTCAAAAAATTTTTCAGGATTATCTACAACTTCCATCGAACAAGAAGCAAAGTGGAAGAAACGATCTTCTACCTCTTGTTTCCCAAAATGGCTGAAATGAATTTTTGCAACTAATCTCACCATTACAATTCTATTAGAAAACGTATCCATTAACTTCAGAAATAAAGTGCTAGTATCACCAATAACTGATTTGATGTTGATCTCATCTTTATGAAAAGTTATCACATAATCTTGAATATTTCCCTTTAATCTTTGTCTATGAAAACTTAATGTTCTACAATCATTTGAGAAAGACATTATCATCCTTCATCTATCCCACCCGTTGCATGAAAATAACAAATCTCTTCATAAAGCATTTATTAAACGACTTTAACAAGCATGCATTACAAATTTTGGGTTTGAAACAGATAAAATAGATACAGTTGGTAGCTATCATATAAAGAGCAATGATGACCAAACATTACTTTAGCAGTGTTGAGATATGGAGGAAAAAAGCATTGATTATGAATGTAGCGACTACAACGAACATTTAAAATAGGAACACTCAATTCCTTAAAACGTTTAGTGACTTCATGGTAGTGTTGATTAACTCTACTATCCCAAGGTGGAAGTAGAATATCATTGATGATTAGATTTGGAAATAGTTTCTTCTCCTTAGTAGGATCATTGCAAAATATACATGCAACATTAAAAGCTGCTAACCAACTTTTAAAGTCAATAAGAAGAGCATATTCATTAGAAAAGCCATAGTCTTGCAAGTATTGCTGATTAAGTCCATGGATGTATTTTCTCGCCCAGCTATCAGCGTTGGGATCACACTTGGCATGTTGATGGTAGACACTAACAAGTTGATACGACCAATTTTCCATAGCAATAGCACTGATCTCCTGTACGGGTTCACCCTCACAAACCATAAAAATGATGATAGATGACTAAGAAGGAAATTACAATTCTTTACTCATCTGATGAAGAGTCCTATAACACATTACAGAATGATGAAGTACATCGATGCTGTTCACGACAAAATACACAAATAACATGATGGCAGTGAAGAAAGAAATGTATCTGATAAGTCCACGTCTACGACAGTCAAAGCACATGAGCGAATTGTCATAGGGTAGAGATAGGTAAGGACTACTGATTCTCCTTCTGTGGCCTGCATTTGGCGGAAGCATTCTTCTCTGACTTGCGCTTTGTACCGCTCTCGTTGAGCATTTGATCAATAATGTCATGAACGTCTGGTTGCTTTGGTATATATAGGATGGATTGAGCATGCATCGATATAGAGGCTAATTTGTTGTTCTGGTGATGGCCATAATATATTCTACTGATAGCAAAACCAATATTCCAAGTGCCTTCTGCGAGGTCTTCACATCTGATGGTTGTCACTTCATCTCCTTCCTTTTTATAGTAAGAGCACCAATGCCATAGTGGTAAAGAAAGCTTTTTACCATCCCATATCTTTCTATATGGAGTATCATTGTCGTCTCTCGCCTTCCATTCCTTGCTAAGGGGAGTACGGATGTCCATATTTAATGTTGCAAACTCTTCAATAATATCGAGTTGTCGACGAATGTATGGATTCACGGGAACGATGACGTAGTCCCCATGCTGATTGTTCAATATCTTCACTTCAGTGGAAGGAATCATTCCCGTTTGCAATACTATGCTATGATCGTAATAACGTACGGCTTGTCTGAATTTACGCTGTAGTGGGGTAGGATTATGTACTTTTGTTGTCTCTTCTACTGGCCTCAACATAAGACGATCTGATTGTAGAGATCCTTGTAACGTCTGAACACTATCTTGTCCTGTAAATGTAGTAGATGTAGTAGATGCCTGAAAATAAAAGAGATGCTATTAAGTTAACACTCATTGAAGGAGAAGAAGGAAGGTTCCGACTTACCATTTCAGATGCATAATATAATAGGAATGTAGAGGGAGAACGTGCGTCCGACACCTGTGCGACTCAAAGATAGGTTGATTGTCACTCTGAAAACCTCATTATTTATAGAGAAATGCTGGATTCTCATTGGATGTGCTCCTCATTGGCCAATGACATCAAGCTGATTCCAAATCTGGTCTTAGTTTTCTCGTCCGATGCTTCGTTCGCCCGCTGGAGTCCAAAACACAAAACTCAACCTCTGACGGCGCTCTAACATGACCAAAAGTCTCAATGTCACTCCCAAGCCTCAGCCAAGGAAGATAGGGCCAAACTGTGCTTTCCAATGAATTTGTGGCACTCTTAGCTTTCAAACGAGCAATTGCACGACTTTCTACGATCTGTAGAACCAAAGTTGGAAGATCGCTGCCGAAGGGGGATCGAAGTTCTTCGTTGTTTGCCCTACGACGCTGGAAACAACTCTCCTAGACCCAAAATTGCCCAAAAAGTCCAAATCCGCCGTCCATTTTCACGTACATATACGAGGCTTCGTTTCACCGCTACAGCCACTTTCTCACTCAAAAACACACCTAAACCACACCTACACCCACGAAACACAACATATCAACCCAGAATTTCATCAGGAAACCAAATCTAAACACAAAATAAACCTACTACCATCCCTACACACCAAAAACAAAGACCGCCGCCCAAGAACAACCGCGACGGTGGACAAAAACACACCCGGCCGGTCGACCCAGAGCCACGCCAACCCAACTCGCGATCCAGAGGGGGGCGCTGTGCGCAGTTGGGAGGATTCCTTACTACTAGACTCGATTAGTAGAACACTCTTCCACCGGTTAGAGCACTGTAAAAACTCATTTTCCATGTAGCACCAATTGATTTGTTCATAAATGGGCAGTATTCTTGTAGTTACTGTATAATAACCGGTATTTACCGGTCGTAGGAGTGTTGGATTGTCGGAGAAGTGTGTGTTCAAACTCAGACTCGATTAGTAGAACACTCTTCGACTGGTTGGAGCACTGTACAAACTCATTTTCCATGTAGCACCAATTGATTTGTTCATAAATGGGCAGTATTCTTGTAGTTACTGTATAATAACCGGTATTTACCGGTCGTAGGAGTGTTGGACTGTCGGAGAAGTGTGTGTTCAAACTCAGACTCGATTAGTAGAACACTCTTCGACTGGTTGGAGCACTGTAAAAACTCATTTTCCATGTAGCACCAATTGATTTGTTCATAAATGGGCAGTATTCTTGTAGTTACTGTATAATAACCGGTATTTACCGGTCGTAGGAGTGTTGGAGTGTCGGAGAAGTGTGTGTTCAAACTCAGACTCGATTAGTAGAACACTCTTCCACCGGTTAGAGCACTGTACAAACTCATTTACATGTAGTACCAAGTACTTTTCTGGAAAATCTTATCATTTTTTTGAAAAAGTATGTTTTTGGCGGTTTTTACCGGTTGTTCGTGTAGGGAAGGTGCTGGAAGTTGCAGTAGAAACTCAATTTTATTGTGCTTGTATCCAAATTTTTCCACCGGAATGCTGTACAAACTCGCTAACTAGGTAGCACCAATACTTGCACCAATTTTTCGAATTTAAATTTGAATTTTGAAGATGAAGGAGTTCGAATTTTTGAAAAATTTTTGTCTGTAGAAACTCTGCGTCATTAATAGTACCTGTACATGTGGTTTTCTATTCTATACAAACTCTATTCAAAAAGTTGGTGTTGAAGTTGGTGCTAACTTCATCGACGTGGATATATAGGTAGAGTGTCAACCGTCAACTCAAAAAAGTATCTGTGTACAGTGAAAAGTTTTATATGAGACGATTCAGTTTTTTGCGGAGACTACGTTCCCGTGGTCCACAAAAATAGGCTACTTGAGCAGTTTTAAACATAGAGTAAATCAGCGGCGGCCCGTCCATATGGGCGCCTGGGGCGCAGCCCTCCATTAGATGTTAGACCAAAATTAACATAAATCATCATCAAGTTAAATGAACGCTAACTGAGCGGTCAATGGCTCAACCTGTCCAATAACCAAGAATGCCCAAACATCAATCAAAGCACGTTTCAAGTGACTCAGACGTCACCGTCCCTATGTCTCGTGGATGGGGCGCACAGCAATTGCGCCTCGATTCATACAGGTTTTGCTGATCATACATTTACATACATCAAATATTTCTGGCTGCATCACACGCGTAAATTGTGCTGAGATGGGGCGCTCTCACGATGTCCCTATGGTACAGTTTCGCGCATTCTTGTTAGTTGTAACGCTGCAGTGTGTGTTGGGAAGTCAAGCTAACGTCAATTTTACTAAACATGTGCAAGCATTGCAGACTGCAGTCGAAACGCATTCGGCCACTATTCATTGGTGTCTCTCGTATAGATTCGATTGAAAATCAATCAGATTATTTTTCTCAATAAAGACTTTATTTCAGCATTTCATATAAAGAAAAATTCGTATTAAGAAGTATTGACTCACCAAGGTTACGAATAATCAGGAATCACGTTTCACAAAACCTTGTCTGTAACCTTCCGAATTTCAAATGAAAAAGTTGCTCAATAGTTTTGACATATTTTTGCCTTGAAAGCCGATTTAGCTTTAAAAAATTGTGAATAATTTGAAATAATATTGAATGAAAGAGCTTTATAATGATTTTTTTAATTTCAATTACCTGTTGCGAATTCAAACATATTTTCTATTTTTGCTTGATTGAGAGTCCTTATTATAAAAATAATTCTTTATTATTTAAGGAATCGCAGTTAGCAAATGGAACAATTCAATTTTGCCATGTCATAATTAAACAGTTTCATATAGGTCTAGGCTTACATGTATAACTGATGGTAATTGTAGTATGTATAGTTAGCTGCAAATGAGACCACATTAGCTTATGAGCTTAAATAATGAAGTTTGGACTGCCCCCCACTTTAGCTGAACTGCACGAGCCGCCACTGGAGTAAATATATTAGATAGAGTGCTAATTCCGCATTTATCAAAATCCCTAATGTGTATACACCAAAGATCTTTCGATTTTATTAAATGAACTCGAGGGGGATATAGTTGATAAGTGTCACAAAATGTGAGATATGCAAAGTTTTGCAGTTTTGAAGAAATTGCCACGGAATTGATTGATCATGATTGTGATGCAGATGGAATGATGGTATTACAGACTCTCATGACAGCATTGGAGATTTGATGTTTGCTAAGCCATCAATTCGACGATCACTTTCATGCTCAACCATAGAATACGGATATATACAGTGCCCGACATTATTATAGAACATTTTCTTATATCAAGTCATTTTTTTGTACATGACTGCAAGTCTAACTATCGTGATTTTTGTTCTCAGAAGTTGATCGGGGTTAATTTTGATCGACAAAAAATGTTTTGGGAATATTTTACTTCTGTTATATTACACTGATATAAAATTTACATAGATATAGGACCATAGTGGTTCCGTTAAGTTTTGATGTAAAAAAGAACTTTCTTTCATGAAAGTTGTGTATTTTCGAAAGCTGTGTCTTCAATTCGTTCTATCAAAGAATAGCAATTTGTAAAAAAAATCTGACTACCTCTAGTTATAAAGATCAACAAAGCTTACATATCAAAATTCTGTTACTATCAATATTTTGTAGGATATCCATTTTTTTGAATAACACTTGCGATCCTTCGGGGCAAACTGTCAATCAGTCTGTGGCAATAATCACTTGGAATCTCCAAACACCAAGCTTTTTTGATCACCTCTTTGAAATCCGACGTGTTCGTGTAAGAAACCTCACCAAGACGACGTTTCACAAATTGCCATAGGTTCTCAATGGGATTCAAATCTGGAGAATTCCCGGGTCACTCCAAGACTTGAATCCCATTGAGCGTCATCCAGTCTGTCACCTTCCGAGCCATATGACAAGGGGCTTTGTCATGTTGGAAAATCTGGGTCTCACAGATATTCATAAATTGTGGCAACTTCTCCTGTAAGATCTCCACATATCCAGTCGCGTTCAAGCGATGACCAACAGGTAGAAATGTAAGAGCTCCGCGTTGTATGTATGAGAAACAGCCCCATAGCATTATAGAAAGACAATGTTTCATGGTTTTCACTGTGCATCTGGGATTTGAAGGTGAAGCACCAGGCAATCGTCGAACAACAGTATTAGTTGAATTCAACATTTGAAAAGTCGATTCATCACTAAACATTACACGACGCCAATCCATCGCAGTCCAATGACGATATTTGTAGCAGAATTGCAGACGTTTCTGTCTCATAACGGCAGTCAACAGAGGTTTCTTGGATGGCTTCCTTGCTGGTCCATACTTCTCACGTAGTCGACGTTGAATGGTTCTTGTTGAGACATCAAGTAGAGCAAAATCAAGGTTTCTTTTTATTTGAGGAGCAGTCACAAATGGATCGATCGATGCTTGGCGACAAATAACAGAGTCGTCTCTCTTAGTAGTCTTTCTCCTTCGCCCGGTATGCCTTCCGACAGAGTAAGATCCAGTCTTTTTGAACCGATTTATCACATTAGCTGCCGTTGGGCGGGATATTCCAAGATTCTTTGCTATTGACGCATGCAGAGTAAAAGACTGGATCTTACTCTGTCGGAAGGCATACCGGGCGAAGGAGAAAGACTACTAAGAGAGACGACTCTGTTATTTGTCGCCAAGCATCGATCGATCCATTTGTGACTGCTCCTCAAATAAAAAGAAACCTTGATTTTGCTCTACTTGATGTCTCAACAAGAACCATTCAACGTCGACTACGTGAGAAGTATGGACCAGCAAGGAAGCCATCCAAGAAACCTCTGTTGACTGCTGTTATGAGACAGAAACGTCTGCAATTCTGCTACAAATATCGTCATTGGACTGCGATGGATTGGCGTCGTGTAATGTTTAGTGATGAATCGACTTTTCAAATGTTGAATTCAACTAATACTGTTGTTCGACGATTGCCTGGTGCTTCACCTTCAAATCCCAGATGCACAGTGAAAACCATGAAACATTGTCTTTCTATAATGCTATGGGGCTGTTTCTCATACATACAACGCGGAGCTCTTACATTTCTACCTGTTGGTCATCGCTTGAACGCGACTGGATATGTGGAGATCTTACAGGAGAAGTTGCCACAATTTATGAATATCTGTGAGACCCAGATTTTCCAACATGACAAAGCCCCTTGTCATATGGCTCGGAAGGTGACAGACTGGATGACGCTCAATGGGATTCAAGTCTTGGAGTGACCCGGGAATTCTCCAGATTTGAATCCCATTGAGAACCTATGGCAATTTGTGAAACGTCGTCTTGGTGAGGTTTCTTACACGAACACGTCGGATTTCAAAGAGGTGATCAAAAAAGCTTGGTGTTTGGAGATTCCAAGTGATTATTGCCACAGACTGATTGACAGTATGCCCCGAAGGATCGCAAGTGTTATTAAAAAAAATGGATATCCTACAAAATATTGATAGTAACAGAATTTTGATATGTAAGCTTTGTTGATCTTTATAACTAGAGGTAGTCAGATTTTTTTTACAAATTGCTATTCTTTGATAGAACGAATTGAAGACACAGCTTTCGAAAATACACAACTTTCATGAAAGAAAGTTCTTTTTTACATCAAAACTTAACGGAACCACTATGGTCCTATATCTATGTAAATTTTATATCAGTGTAATATAACAGAAGTAAAATATTCCCAAAACATTTTTTGTCGATCAAAATTAACCCCGATCAACTTCTGAGAACAAAAATCACGATAGTTAGACTTGCATCATGTACAAAAAAATGACTTGATATAAGAAAATGTTCTATAATAATGTCGGGCACTGTAGGTAGAGTGTCGACCAAACGACTCAAACAAGTATCTGTATATAGTGAAAATTTTTATATCAAACGATTCAGTTTTTTACGGAGATCATGTTACTGTGGTCCAAAAAATTAATTGAGCAGTTTTAATAAAGTCAAAATCTTGGCAATTCAAAAACTACCGAGATGACGCCCCTATACAAGTAGTATGAAACAAGTTGGATATCAAAAGGAATGAATATTCGCTAATGAGCATCCTAACCAAGCAGAAATCAAGCTGATCATTAAGGGAATTTCATGAATTGTATTGTAATGGAAGTTTTCATGAAAAAGTCGCAATATTATTCGTGCTTTCTTGGCTGAGATTTTAAGTTCTTAATTCAATTTTCACCGGCATGATTTTATGATTCACTAAAATCATGTTTCATTTCTTGAGTCTGAATAGTGAGTGAACCCACTTACATCTTTCAAAGTTAATTGAAATTATTATCTTTGATATGTGATTTCGCTCTGCCAGTGGCAGGTTGCCTGTAATATATGATCACGCTTAAGAAAATACTCTTGATGTTAAGTAAGTAGGTGTTTATTTAAAGTCATTAAAAATCATCATTTGACAAGACATTGTTTCAGAAATTCAACAGAGGTAAAGTTAAACAGCAAGTATTCATCAAATAGTCAAAGCATGTAAAACTTTCAACATAAAGAAGACTGTCAATTCAAATAACCAGTCATAAAGGGAAAAAATGATCTTTGGTACTTTAGTGACTTTATCAGCGGTTGACAATATTGTTGGGAGTAGGTCAGTTTACGGGGGACACAAGAGTGGAGCAAATGCTGGGAATCACTTTCAGCATTTTTGTAGAGTCGCTCAGATGCACAGATTCTTCTCAGGTCTAGTGTCTCTTCATTGCAATTACAAAACACTTCATGTAGGGCATCATTCGAACAGCCTCTTATAATTCTATGGGCGCGCTTATCAATCTTGCAAAGAGTGCTACTTAGTCTTTTATTCAGGCCAACGAAGACAGGAGAAGAAAACTGAAGAACAGAGCGAATTAAAGACACATAGACCTCATGCAGTCTTCTTTGGAGACGGTGCCTCTTATTTTCCGGATTATGTGCAGTCTTTGATTGCACTTTTTGCGAAGATAGGCGACATGTGAGTTCCAGTCTAACCTGCTATATTGATGATAACACCAAGAACTTTCATTGACTCAACACATGGCAAAATTGGAGGAAGCGTGAAGTAAATTTTGTTACGAGAAACAAGCAACACTTTGGATTTTTCGATGTTCATGGTCAATTTATGAGCCCTGCATAATGCTGTTAGAGTCTTAGTTTCGTCATCAATGAGCTGTCGAATAGAAGTTGGGTCAGAAGTGACTAGTGAGTAAAGGGATCACTAAATTGATGTCATCAGCATACTTAACCTTCAGGACGGTTTGTGAACAAATTTTAATGTCTTTCACATAAGTGCAAAACAGAGCAGGACCAATAACGGATCCCTGTGGAACCCCTTTCAATATCAGAACTTCAGAGGAGCTTTGGCCGCGAACTTTGATGTAGGCCGTTCTGTTCTTTAGATAGTCCCGGATCCAGCGCACGAATTTATTGGGGAAGGCACAATCTTTGAGCTTCTCAATGATCAAATCACAATCAATGGTGTCGAATGCACGTGAGAGATCGAAACTGGCTAAGGCTACACCAAATGTACAAGGAGAGTTCATTTGCCGATGTGCGTAATCCGTTAGCTTTACCAAAGCTGTAGTTGTTGACGCGTTTGGTCGGAACCCGTGTTGTTCAGGTCCAAAAGAAGCTTCGAAATGTGTGCGAACACTTTTGACCACCAGTTTCTCTAAGATCTTCAGAGGTGTAGGCAACAATGTGATGAAACGCAACTTTTCAATGTTAGGAGGATTGGTCTTCGGAATAGGTATTACAATTCCCTTTTTCCAGCCTAATGGCAAGATTCCATCTGAGACAGACTGCCTGTATAGAATGGATAATGGATATGCTATAAAATTTGCAAGATATTTGTAAATTTTATTTGGTATACCATCATTCCCTGACGATTTGGATACCTTGAGTCGAGAAAGAAGCAACCAAACATCGTACTCGGTGATATTGATGTTCCAAGGTATTTGCGAATCGTTGACAAAGGGGACATTTCGGTTTTCGCTTTCCAGTAGGTCATGGCAGCCTTTACCGAACGATGTGGAAAGATTCCCTTCAAGCTTACCCAGCAGCTCACCAGTGGAGTTGTGCTGTGCGATCAGTGATGTTAGTGGATCGTTGCTGCGTTTCCCTTGAAGATGATTGACCATTTTCCATAGGCCATTCGCAGAATTTTTCATTTTTTTTGCCCAGATCGATTTTGCTCGCTCTATTTCTTCCTTTACTTTGGATTTCAGATGTTCGAACTTTGACCATTGCCTTGACCTGTAAGCCGTCCATCTTTCATTGATTAAGTGCTTTACAAGTGGAGTAATCCACTCCTTGTCTCTATTACTCAGTTGCACTTCATATGTTGGGATGTGAATATCTATTAGGCTTTGAACACAAAAAAGAAAAGAATTCCACATGGCATTTACATTACTCGAATTCTCGTTGATGACAGCATACCAGTCTATTTCAGAAGCAGCATTCATCAATGAATATAGGTTTGACTCCCGAAGATCATACAGCTTATGATAATGATATTGATCATAAAGTGCAAATTGAGTCGATGGGAAGCAGGTTAGCATCATGTGATCTGACCTTCCAATCGGACAATCGTACTCAACGTCGCTCTCTCCGTAGATGCTCTTCAGATCATTAGATATCAAAACATGATCAAGAATACTATTAAGTCTGGTAGGTCTGGTAACTATGTCCTGGAGTCCGAGATCAGCACATAGATTGACGACGTTGAAATGATTGAAGTCGCCCAACACAATCTGATGATAATTTGGCTTTTCCGAAAGAAAGTCATCGGATACGCGAATGATTACTCGGTGAATATGCTTCAGCTCATCAGCAGAAAGATTAGGTGGTATGTATACACATATCAACATGCATTTAAATTTGATAATGTCGATAATACAACAATTGCATTTCAGGGAGCTAAACAGGTTCTGTTTGACGACAGAAAAGTTGATGTCACTGCGTAAGTAAACGGCAGTACCACCACCCCTTCGAACATCACGGTCACATCGACAAAGCACATATCCATCAATATCAATAAGGGAAGAATCCACTGCCTCGTTTAACCAAGTCTCCGTTATGCAGCACAGGGATGGAGATTTCATTGTTAGAACAGCTCGAACTTCATCAATTTTCGGCAACAAGGAACGTATATTAAACAGTGATACGATTGGGAAAGCAGGAGATTTTGCAGATGAATTAGAATAACATGCAGGACCTGAAGTAGACCTGCCAACGTGATCATAAGTCCAACGATTTAAAAACTTCAACGAAAATTTTTGGCGTCACTTCGCAAAACAATTCTGTTCCGAAAAATAATGACATCTTCTCCTGTGAGCCTCCTTGATCTCAATTCCTCACGAAATTGCTTAGATTCGAGTTTCTGCATGGGAGTGAGGTCTGCATTCAAGTACACATATCTGTAGGTCGTTGATTTCCTAAGCTCACCAGCTTTCTTGAGGATTTCAATTTTGGACTCATAACTGGGACATTGCACTTTGAGTAGTCTCGGTTTATCCTTTTGAATCCTACCACTGCGCGATACTTGATAATCAGTACCACTAATATCAGGCAACCCAGCTTCTTCAACCACTTTTTGGAATGCGTCAATATCATGCTCTTTCCTCTCCTGAAGCGAACCACTGACACTTTCAGGGAGTCCAGAGATAATTATGTTGCATTTTCTTCTAGTTCTTTCTTCGATTTCACCAAATACATTAGACGGAATGTGATCAACAATAGTAGAAGTCAAGACATGCTCTATTTTGTCGATTCGCTGATCATGCTGGTCACTGCGCATCTTAAGATCGTTCAAACAATTTTCAAACGTTTTCAGCTGCTCAGTTATGCGTGAACGGAGGAAATAAGCTTATCGACTTCCAGTTTAACAAATGACATAATTTCCTTCTGAGAATTCGATATCAATTGCTGTACGTCTGCAAGAGTTATTGGTGCAGACGATGAATTTGATCGAGTGTTCTGCTTTGGGGTAACCAATGCGTATGAAAACAGCAAAATGAGTAATTCAGGGTTTGAACACGGGGCAGTGCAGACAAGAGTCCAAGTCACAGTCCGACAGGGCAGGCACGCAATACTAGCACCCGGGACGAACACACCAGATGCTTTTGTTAAATATTTGGCAAATACTTGACAACATTTTACTAAACTTCTACTAAAATTTTATCAAATATTTATCTAACATAGCTGATGATTTGCCAATTTTTAGCAAATAGCAAATTATTTGGTAAAATTCTAACAAAATGTCTCAAATTTCTCTCTGATATTATCTCACACAACTCTTACGTGAATTGCCAACAAAAAACATTCTAAAACTGTTCAGAAAATGTCGTGAATTTGCTATGAAACATTCCAAAAAATGTTATATGTTCAAATGACAATACATGAGAATATTATGATAATGTTATCTTAAAACATTTTTAGAATGTTTTCTAGACATGCTCCAATATTTTGCCACAACATATATCGTAGATGAACTATAGTTTTATCAATAAAATGTGAGCATCCTGCGAATCCACTTAATGAGTCAAGATGAAACTAAGTTTAACGATGTGTAAATATATTGCATTATAATTATAATATGTATAATTTACACATCATAAAACTTGTGGGTTTTATCTTGACGCATAAAGTGGGTTCGCAGACCGCTCACATTATATTGATAAAATTACAGTTACCCTACGCCGTAGCAAAACATTGATGAAATTTACCGTTGATATTAATTGAATATATTGTTGATCGAAGTCATCGTGCTGCGAAATGCTCCAAGGATTAACAGCAGAAAAACTCAATGTTGCTAAAATCAAAACATTCGGAGGCAGTGACAAGAATAGCCTTACATATTTATACATTATAACTGTTGATTGAAGTCATCCTGCTACGAAATGCTCCAAGGATTAACAGCAGAAAAACTCAATGCTGCTAAAGCCAAAACATTCGGAGGCAGTGACAAGAATAGCCCTACATATTTATACATTATAACTGTTGATCGAAGTCATCCTGCTACGAAATGCTCCAAGGATTAACAGCAGAAAAACTCACTGCTGCTAAAACCAAAACATTCGGAGGCAGTGGCATAGAATCACATAATTTAAAGACTCACCTCATCAGCAGATGTCAGCCTACAGAACTGTCGTAATTGTTCCTCTACCATCAATTGTGCTGGTTTGGTCAGTTTCAATCAGTTCCCATTTATGATATCTCTTTGATAGACAATGATATTGCGGTCTGAAATGCACAATAGAGTTTTTGATGCAAAAAGTATTGAATGCATTTGACGCACATAAGGAATAGGCCATACAGAATGTAGCATAATTGAAAAATAGTAAGATGACACAGTTTTGATCGAGCTTCTATTATAAGAATCAATCAGATGATATTTTTAACTATCTTTGTATCTTTTATCATCCCAATAATTTACAACAGCACGAATTAATCCATAACACATTTTCCCACGGTGGACAACATATGCTGGTTAAGCAGAAAATCCGATTTGATATTTGATGTCAAATAATTTCCCCATTAACTGAAATCAGTAACAATAACGTACCCTCAAATGTCTTGCACAAATCCAAATTATACAGTGAAGCATTTGACCTATTTGAAAAACCACAAAAATTCTTATTTAAAAAAATATGCCAACCCTGCATGTAGGCCTGACAAACGACGGTTTAGATGTGCACGCAAGCTACATTATCGACAGTATCAATCAGCGAATTAAAAGAAGATTCAATCTTTTTCCATACGACCAGCTGGTACAGTGACAATAGTGTGGTCCCAAAGAAGTCCTGTGATCCTGATGTTTAGCACGACCACTTCACTTCAGTCATGTATCTTGGACAGTTTCAATGCCACATTGGTGGACTACTTTTTAGTATCCCTTTCTCTCTCAAGAATAGATTTTCAGTAGATTCAATGACGCATGGGACGACTGCTGTGCACATTGCTAATAGGTGCGCGCTGTCATGGTGAGGATTGTCCATAGAATATGGATTCTCTCTCTATACTCGATGCTGATGAATTTCAGAGGAAGTTAACTTTCTTATGATTTGATACGATTTGATGAAGGACCACACTATCATCATCGTACCGACCAGCTCCCGAATGAAACACCCACTGGAAGGCAGCCGCATACGCTGCGGATTCTATTCGAGAATCCGGAGAACGCTTGCAATTTTTTTAAATGGAGGAAATTAATGTTTTTTTACCACCCCTATTTTTGGGAAATATGCCTCATCATCAAGGATCGATGTCTCCATCTCCTATCATGATGAATCACACGATCAATTCTTTAACTGAATGTACATTTTATTTGGTAATTGAAGGACATTATAATTTGAATGGTTGGCTTAGAATGTTTTTTCAAGTCATCTGTTTTTACACCTGATTTACAAATACAATTTATTTGCTACTCACATGTCTGAATAATAGTGACGCACCATATACACTCCATCTGGACACTCGACGCTAATTATCTTAAACAAAGGATGACAACATGCATATTACAGTATCTTCAATGAATAGAGAAAACTGCGCCGTCAGTCTTCACTTCGACGAGCGGAATCACACCCACACACTACATGAGGAATCCGTGAACTGACTGATAGACGTAGAGCGCGGCGAAGAAATGCTTTGCAATGTTCGAAGTCGGGAGGCTCGCCATCTTGAAGACATGATAATCCCTTCTCAGAATAGGTCAGAAATATAAATTAGATAATTGCAGAGGTTGGGATGCATTAGAATAAAGTAATGCTTTAGAAATAATCATGAAAACTGATTACTCGTGCAACATGCTCGTGACACACTCGTGAAACATCGGGAAATGATAGCAACTCTCTGAGCGCCTTATACAGACTTCCAAATATAGCACCCAATATAGGATTCTCGTCACGGGAATTCCTATCGTTTCCTGAGAACGATTAGAGCAAGTTCGAAGCGATTACTACAGTTCGATCGATAGGATCTCAGAGCCGATGAAATTTCACACGACTTAAACTGTTTCTTCGATTTAAGGATCATATCATGACGTATCGAGTAGTTTTCACAAAGATAATACACAAGATTCATACAAGCAATATGGAAGTAAAACATACAATTTCGAACACAAGATCTGATTGCTACATTCGTGCTGAAACTTATTTTCAAGCTCATTGACCAAGAATCGAATCACAGGTCTTCAATGAGAGATATTAGTGAATAAATGCCTTTTGTGACAATTTCTCATCGATTCTTGTCAATCAAAAGTTTAATGATCCTGACAACACACTGCGTTTTGGATGGCATATCAGATCTTATCTGAAACATTTCGTTCAAACATCTTGTTCTGACATTTAGGATAATTTGACTATTATTTCATAAATATTTAACAAAATTAAAAGGTTTTTTATAATTTTATTATTTTGCTTAGAAACTGGTAGGCCTCTAACAAAATTAGCAAACATAGTAGGAATTTATCAAAATTTCTATTTTTCACAAAATTAGCAAACAGCTAGCAAGTTTCTAGCAAAATTATTCGGTTTGCTCGTCCCGGGCAGTTGGCTATCAGAACCATGAGATATTCCGGATCACATGAAAACTCGTGCATGTAGTGCCCGAAGCGATGATGTCACCGATTATTCGGAGTGATGCGATACTTAACTGTCTTGTCGCTGGATGTGAAGAGAGCTCACAGGAAGTATGGCATTCCACTATGAATCAAAGGATATCGAAGTGAGGAATGGAGGACACGCAGCGATGATCACACAAATAGGAAGAGCACAAAACGACGAATAGACTGGTATAAAAATTTCCGAAAACGAATGACTTGACACCACACTTTGCGACGAAAACTGATATCGATCCGCAGCAGCGAGACAGACAACCTTTGTAGGTTGAGCATGAAAGCAATAGGAACCCATCGAATTGCTAATTTAACAGCAAACATTAAATCTCCAAGGCTGTCATGACGCTGAGAATCTGTAAAATACCATCATTCCTTCTGCATTGCAATCATGATCACTCAATTCCATGCTGGCAATTTCTTCAAAACTGCAAAAATTTGCATATCTCACATTTTGATAACAATTGCCAACTGTATCCCTTTCGAGTTCATTTAATAAAATCGAAAGTGTATACACGTTGGGATTAAATAAATGCGGAGTTACCACTGTACCTAATATACCTACTCTATGATAGTGATATATAGGTAGAGTGTCGACTCAAAAAAGTATCTGCATACAGTGAAAAATTTTATATGAAAAGATTCATTTTTGCGGAGATTGTGTTCCCGTGGTCCAAAAATATATTTGAGCACTTTTGAAAAAAGTCAAAATTTGCCAATTTATATACTACCGAGATGACTCTCCTAGTATGAAACAAGTTGGATATCAAAAGGAATGGATATTTGCTAATAAGCATCCTAACAAAGCGAAAGTCAAGCTGATTATCAAGCGAATTTCATGATCCGTATTATAATGAAAGTCTTCATGAAAAAAACGAGACATTTTCTGCTTTCTTGGCTGAAATTTCAAGTTTTTAATTTCATTTTCATCGCCATGATTTTGTGATTCACTAAATTTGTGTTTCATTTCTTGAATCTGAATAGTGATGTGGACCCATTTACATCTTTCAAAGTAAATTGAAATCATTCTTTGATTATGTGATTTTGCTCTACCAGTGGCAGGTTGCTTATAAATGATCACGCTTAACCCAGTAATGCCCGTTATATGTTCCCGTTAACAAAAAAATTATTTTTTCTGGCGATGAACTTATTAATCACCAAGTATTTCAGTATATACCGCGCATTTTCAAAATGATCAATTATTGATCTTTTTCTGATTGGTAGCATATCTGCTACAACGGGTATTTAATGATAATTTATGAGGATACATATTTCAATTAATTTTTATCTCTCTTCTTTCATCTATCAATTCTACATATGTTTTCATTTTGCATGTTCTCTCTCTCTCTCTCTCTCGACTCTCCCCTTTCTCTCTTCCGATATTTTATAACGTCCGAATGAAAACACAAACATATTTGAATAATTTTTTTGATTTTGAATGATTATTGATCACAAACATATTTTTGAGCATTCAGTCATGTATCGGTAAATGTTCATTTATGGTGATACAAGTAAAAACAATTCTTTCCCTTCGTGAAACAAAGATACACTTCACATTTTCTACAACGAACGAATGTAAAGACTGTGCGACTCGAACATTGTGCACATCTGCTATCCATGTATTCTGGAAAATGATCATAGAGATCAAACTGTATGTCAGGAGACTTGATTGATACTAGAAGACGCTTTTTTCGTGGTGGCATCAGTTATTTTAGAAAACTTGGACGCCCAACTGGTTTATTAAATTTCAAGAGACTTTCTGCAACCTGCAGTTGAAACTCTTTCAAAGATAACCGCCCTGCACTTGTTTGTGTCGAATCACGTCGGTAACATAGCCATGAGTTTACCAAGGCAATGTGCGTTAGATGATGCCATATATATAAAGGCCAACGATTACTGCGAAACCTATATGAGTATAGCGACACCATTTTATCGTTAAGATCGATGCCTCCCATGTTGTTGTTGTATTCGTTCACTATTTGAGGACACTGGACTTCGACGTACTTTTTCTCCTTCCTGTCGTAACGTTCAATGGTCATCATTGGCTCTACACCAACGTATGTAGAGACAATAAAAACAAAACGGTTGTCAAACCATTTTACTGCAACTATGTTGTCTTCTTGTTGAACGCAATAATCCACTGAACCTCTTCCTTTTGCCTTCAACTCCTTGTCAGATACGAAGTTTGGCCGCAGTCGTCCGTATCTAAATGTTCCTGTAAAATGAAAGCCTTTGCTTTGTAAATATCGTATCATGGGTAATCCTACAAAATAATTATCCGCACAAATTTTGAAAGGAATTCCTTCGGATAGGTTTTTCACCAAACGAATGATGTGATCACCACTTACACCAGCTGCACTTGGCTTTTCTCCAGTCGCACCTGTGTAAAGATAAAAATCATGAATAATGCCGGTAGGGTCCGCCCTGGCAAACACCGTAAAGTGCCATTTCGCAGGTTTTTTTGGGTTGTATTGCCTTGGTCCTTTTTTGCCTCGGTAAGAAATTGATATTTCATCAATACATTGATTTTGATTAGGCCTGATCTTTAAGCAATTTTGTCTCAGAGCCTCCATGAATGGGCGAATTTTCCATGCTTTGTCACTTTTGTCTAAATCGTCATCAGTGTTGTCTACAAAATGCAGGTATCTACAAAGAGTCTCAAAACGAGTTCTAGACATTTGAGAAGCTACAGGCTCATACAAAGTTTCTTTTGCCCAGTAACCACGGACCGAAGGCATTTGCACGACTCCCATTTTAAATAAAATGCCCACAAGGATTTCGATCTCTTTCGGGTTAGTATCGAGTGTTTTAGGTGACTTGTTTTGAAAATAGTATCGATTAGTTTCATCAGCTATCTCATGAAACATCTCGTTTGAAAAAAAAGATTTGAAGTATAATAAAGGAGTCATATCATTCTCACTCGTTTCATCGAAAATAGGGAATGGTTGCACTTCTACTTCAAATTCCTTACGTCTCCATCCTCGACCTTTGTCTTCACTTTCACCAGCGTCACTCAAAGTCACTACATTTGCACATTCGCTTTCGATTATGTCGGTGTCTTCGTCAGATTCCGCGTCGATATTGAGGAGAACGGTTTCTATAGTTTCCATCACAGCTATTGATGTCATCGTCACTGTCATTTCCGCTCTCATGACCATCAGCAACAGAGAAGTATTCAAAGGAAGATGTAGGTCTGTTGGTGCGCGAACTATTCTTGTATAATTTTTCGATAGCATCAGATTTGCTTCTTCGAGGTTCATTCTGGAAAGACAGAAAGGTATTCTTGAAATAATTATCAAAAATACTTACGCATGTTTCTAAAAGTATCAATAAAGATAGGCTACACTGCCACAGCAATCACACTATTTTGGATAAACCCTACAAAACAATGATAATGATATACATACATGTAGGCCTACATGTATATATAATTTCAAGTAAGAAGCTATGAGGAGTAATGGGTTATAAGTCCAGTACATTTAATCTTAGTGCAATTAACACCAAATTCATTCACATCTTGAGTCAGTTTTCATTGATAGTTATAGGATCTTCTCGTGTCTTCCCAATATGCAAGTGTGCGATAGCGCAGTGGCCATAGGCTGTATGTGTAACCGTGCACAGCGCCAAAACTGTTTTGAGTTCGAATCCCCACCGGCACATTTTTGGTTTGTTCGTATAAACTTAGGAATAATCATCCTTTTATTAACATACGGTACGCTGCATTAACCAATGAATACACTTAGAAATAGTGAAGCGTCTCATTTCTTAATCACCGATGGTGAAATATATATAGTGATCATAGGGCCTAATCGTAGTATATTCGGCTGAATTCGACATAATTTAGCATCTAAAAAGATAAACTGGTATTCTATAACATGTAGCAATGATATATTATGTCTCAATTGATCCAGTATTTTCAGTATTTTACTTTTGTCATTAATGGTAGCATATCAGCTACCAACATAATTTACATACGGTAATTCTCGTGGTAGCAGAAATGCACCACTTGATATAATTTATACTAGGCATGTCATCTAACCGGTTATGTGACACTACAGTAATGTACAAGTCCTGAATATTCCATGATAATGATTTAGTCGAAAATATAAATATATTTCTATGCGAATGACGTGAAAGAACTTACCATGTTAACAGCACCTGATGAGAACAATATTCAAATTTGCCGCCCGACTTTGAAATATGACGGATATCGATGAAATTCATTGTAAGAATAGACAATGGGTAGCACTAGTGCTACAATGAGCAACTATGATAGAATTGGAAATTGTATGCATGATTTGTGTCGTTGAAGTTGTGGTAGCATATCTGCTACCCGGGGCATTACTGGGTTAAGAAGACTCTCTTCTGTTCATCGAGTTGCTAATTGAACAAACATTAAATCTTCAGGGCTGTCATGAAACTGCGAATCTGTGAAATACCATCATTCATTCTGCATTACAATCATGATTATGATCATGATCATTCAATTTCGTGGTGACTTCTTCAGAACTGCAAAAATTTGCTTATCTTACATTTGGTAACAATTACCAACTATATCCCCTCGAGTTCATTTAGCAAAATTGAAAGTGTATACACATTGGGGATAAAATGAATGCCGAATTAGCACTCTACCTAATATACTTACTCTATGCTCAATCCCAAGAGTAAAGCGTGATCATATCACAGGCAACCTGTTGTTGGCAGAGCAAAATCACATAATCAAAGACAATGATTTCAATTAACTTTGAAAGATGTAAATGGGTCCACATCACTATTCAGATTCAAGAAATGAAACACAAACTTAGTGAATCACAAATTCATGTCGATGAAAATGAAATTAAAAACTTGAAATTTCAGCCAAGAAAGCACGAATAATATCGTGAATTTTCACGAGTACTTTCATTATAATGCGGATCATGAAATTCCGTTGATCATCAGCTTACTTTCCGCTTAGTTAGGATGCTTATTAGCAAATATTCATTCTTTTTGATATCCAACTTGTTTCATACTACTTGAGTAGCAACCCCGTGCCAAAAACAAGCACAAAATGTGAAATGATGAGTCATCATGCTGACTCAGCCCCCCCTCTGGAAGGAAGGTGAGGGAGAGGGCCAAGGATGTGATGGAGGAATGGGTCCGTGAGGAGAAAACTGTTCCCTACCCCCACCTCTGGAAGGAAGGCAGGAGTTTTCCAGCTAGGAGTGGAATCTCGGAAGGGAGAAGGGGTGGAGTGGTAGAGTTGAAAAAGTCAGGTTTTGGGATAAGAAAGGCTGGAATTCGGCATGAAGGAGGTCTCGGATGGGAAAATGGAGTGCAGCTTCGGACTCTACGTGAAATTTTGGCTTAGGAAGGATGTTTCCAGCGACATTGGAGAGAAAAAGTTTTGAAGACGTCCCCCCCCCCTCCTGCCAAACTTCCAACTTTGGTTGTAGACATCGTAGAAAGTCGTGCAATAGCTCATTTGAAAGCTGAGAATGAGACAAATTCAGTAGAAAGCTCAGTTTGGACTAATTTTCTTGGGTTTAGGGAGGAAAATGGCAGGAAAACGTCAGAGTTGAAAAAGTTAGGTTTTGGAGGTTTTGGGATGAGAAAAGTCGTTTTTCGGGCAGAAGGAGGCCTCGGATGAGAAAACGGAGTGCAAATTCGGACTCTACGTGAAATTTTGGCTTAGGAAGGATGTTTCCAGCGACATTGGAGAGAAAAAGTTTTGAAGACGTCCCCCCCCCCTCCTGCCAAACTTCCAACTTTGGTTGTAGACATCGTAGAAAGTCGTGCAATAGCTCATTTGAAAGCTGAGAATGAGACAAATTCAGTAGAAAGCTCAGTTTGGACTAATTTTCTTGGGTTTAGGGAGGAAAATGGCAGGAAAACGTCAGAGTTGGAAAAGTCAGGTGTCGGATGTTTTGGGATGAGAAGGTCCATTTTTCGACATGAAGGAGGCCTCGGATGAGAAAACGGAGTGCAAATTCGGACTCTACGTGAAAGTTTGGGTTAGGAAGGATGTTTCCAGCGACATTGGAGAGAAAAAGTTTTGAAGACGTCCCCCCCTTCCTGCCAAACTTCCAACTTTGGTTGTAGACATCGTAGAAAGTCGTGCAATAGCTCATTTGAAAGCTAAAAGTGAGACAAATGCAGTGGAAAGCTCAGTTTGGACTAATTTTCTTGGGTTTAGGGAGGAAAATGGCAGGAAAACGTCAGAGTTGAAAAAGTTAGGTTTTGGAGGTTTTGGGATGAGAAAAGTCGTTTTTCGGGCAGAAGGAGGCCTCGGATGAGAAAACGGAGTGCAAATTCGGACTCTACGTGAAATTTTGGCTTAGGAAGGATGTTTCCAGCGACATTGGAGAGAAAAAGTTTTGAAGACGTCTCCCCCCCCCCTCCTGCCAAACTTCCAACTTTGGTTGTAGACATCGTAGAAAGTCGTGTAATAGCTCGTTTGAAAGCTGGGAGTGAGACAAATTCAGTGGAAAACATGGCTTGTACCTACCTGCCTTCGTCTAGAGGTGAGACGTTATTGAAAATTTGGGACATTGACGAAAAAACGACAGAGTTAGAATGTTTATGAAAATCGCTCTAGCGGGTGAAGCAAGCCTCGGACGGGAAATCAGTGACCAGATTTGGAATCAGCGTCAAATTCTGCTTCGGCATGGTAAATTTGAAAGCCATCGGAGAGAAAAATTTTTTCATCATTTTTCCGAAAAACGACCGTTAGAATTTTTGTGATGGCTGTGGGCTGTAGAGCCAAAACGAAGCATCGGATGGGAAAATTGAGGGCAGATTCGGATTCAGCGTCAAATTCTACATGGAAATGGTGAATTTCCAGCTCCATCGGAGCACTAGAACCGGAGATAGACGGGTTTTTAGTGTTTGGATGATGGGTATTACGTCATCAGCTGATCGCCACACACTATATAAGTGGAAACTCGGCTTATGGAAATCAGTTCTCCTCCCGACTGGGTTGGGGTAGGTGAACTCTGGAGCTCTGATGATAGCATTGGAAATCTGAAAAACCGGGTTTCTGCAAGAAACCGACTTAGAAAATTTCATTGCTGAAGTCAGCTAAGGCGTCAGACTTAGAGGTTCGTCCGGAGATGGCCTTCGTCTCCAGGCCATAAAAGACTCCAAAACTTTAAAGGCTTGTAACTTTGCTTCTACAAGTCCGTTTGACTTGATTCAAAAAAGGTTCGTTAGGTCTTGACCTGCCCTAAGTGATATACTACTTATAAAATTTCATAAGTAGTGCTAAGAAGTTGAAAAAATTAAATTCACTAGTTTTGGAGGTTTTCGACCCTGCTGAAGTCAACTAGAGGATTTTTAATGATGTCTGAGCCAGTCTTCTCATGTAACAAGCAGCTTTTCACTGAAAGCGAGCAAGACACGGAGAGTTTTGCTGTAATATTCCACTGACAGGGTGTTCCTTCGGGACGGCGGACGATGCCGTAGTGATAAGTGTGGCAAGGGAGTGTGTCATAGTTTAGACCGAAACCGTTGGGGCAACTCATGTCTCATGTTGGGCATTTGACACAGTTCTCAACGTAGCACTTTGAACGCCAATCGGTTGAGTCTTAGCTATCTTGTCATGGGTGGCCTCTAAACATCTCCATTGCAAAACGCTGGTGAATCAAGCTCTCTGCGGCTTGCTATCAAGCTGATCAAAGCAACGACTTACCAACCTCCTGTAAATAACTCCACCGATTTTCATGTCTGGCGATCAAGTCATGGACGGTGCAAGTCACGGAGATTTTTGGTGTGATACTTCCTGTGTGTGGGCGTTCTTTCGAGACAGCGGTGAAGTCCGTAGCGATGAGTACTGCACGGGACGTGAGCAATGGTAATCCTTGTGAAGCCTCTCTGCGTCATTTTTGCAAGTGGTTGCCTTTCGTCTCAACGTTGTACTCTGACCGCCAGGGCGACATTTAGCTATCTGCCACAGGTTACCTCATAAAATTTCTATTGCACTTGTCTCCCGACAGTTGGCCAACCATGCGCCACACGCAACACATCACAGATTTCTCTCTTCGCTAGTGAACAAGCTCTTGTCAGTGTAGTCAGAAACTTTATCATGTTGTACAAAAGTTTTATTGCAACACAGGTTGATGTATAGTTAGAAAGTTTGATCATCAACGTTTTATTCGTAAGTCTAGTCAGAAACTGTATCATGGTTTGTAAAAGCAAAGTTAGTGTAGTCAAATAATATTACCGCGACACCCGTTTGAGAAAATAAAGTTTGATCATGACGTTTCTTCGTGAGTGTCGTCAGAAAGTTTATCATGGTTTGTAAAAGTTTTATTGCAACACAGGTTGATGTATAGTTAGAAAAGTTTGATCATTGAAGTTGTATTCGTAAGTCTAGTCAGAAAGTGTATCATGGGTTGTAAAAGTTTTACTGCAACACAGGTTGATGCATAGTTAGAAAAGTTTGATCATGATGTTTTATGAAACACACATGTCATAAAATGCAAGCGTTAGTGTAGTCAACTAGTTTTACAGCAACGCACGTTTGTGAAAATAAAGTTTGATCATTGACGTTGTATGACTGACCGAACTCATCACAGCATTAGAAAGTTTTAGAAGGTTTTACTGCACAGTGTAGAGTGTCTTGTAACTTACTTTCACAGTGTTAGAAAGTTTTATTGGAGACAGTTGTCAACTGTTCCCTTATTAGAAAATTCAAACTTCATGACTGTTAGATTAGCTTCATCAGGTTTACTAAAAGCAGTTTTCTACTGCAGTGAGACTGAGAGTCTAGAATGTTATATGAAAACAGTGTTCACTACAGCGCTAGAAAGTTTAGCACAACACAAATGTCATGAAAAATACTTTATTTGGTCGTTGATTTAACATCATTGAAACCCACTTTACTAATAGCAATGACAATATGGTTTATTTTAGTCAGAAGCAAATGATCGCCGTAACCATGAAAGTTGTCTATCCGAGAAATAATCTTCCGCAGATGTCGTGTATAAAACTCAGAAGCATCAGTAACATATTCTTGTCCGTAGGAAGGAAATTGAAAATCAACACTTTCCACTTCTTCACCATGTGGAAAATGAATGTAATTGACATGTGCAATTAAGTGAGCCTTGATGATACTGTCTTTGAAATAAGATATCAACTCCGTAGATATTTCTTGTGTGTAGTCTAAACATGCTTCCATGTCTGTATCCTCCCTTTGAAACTCAAGGATGTAATCTTGTATTAAGCCTCCGAAGCTCTCTTGATGAAAACGAATCGAGCAATCGTCATGTTTCAATGTATTGATTTCAGGTGCCATGGTTGAGTCTATTGCTAAACAACATTTTTGCCTAAAACGATTTCAATAACGCGTTACAAATGTGCGTGCGCACATCGGGAACTCTAGCTCGTCTGTGATTGGACGAGAGGTCTGATCCATTCACCGCCTAGGAAAATCTTATAAAAGGCAGTGCACCAGCTCTGCTCTTCACATTTATCTTTCACAAGGTGAGTGTCGGTGAGCTCCTGCTATCAGGTTGTTTTCATGTAGTCTCTTGCTATCAAGAGATTCGCTTCTGCTCATAAAACATATCATCGCTGTAATACCTCCTTTGCTCGAGCGTTCCTTCGGGACGGCGGGTACTGCCGTAGAGGGACTGCGTTGCACGGGTTGTTCGTCGTTTGTTAGACCGAAACCTCTGAGCCGTTGCTCATGTTGGGCGTTCGACTTCATACTCAACGTGACGCTTTCTCTCGCCAGGTCAGAGTACTTCAGACATTCGACAAAGGTTAGTCTTTATGATATGGAGTAGAGTGAAATGTAATTCATTGGATGTCACTTCAATGAATGTTCCCAAACGTTGACTAGGCAAATGAAACGATCCTCATCTTTCCTTTTCAGTGATTGAAGTCTTACAATTCAGTATCTGTTATCAACTATCCGACATGGAGTTCACGAAAATTGAAAATTATCGCATTGCTGTCGAGATGGAGAAGGCTACCATCGAGTAATGTAAGTATTTCTATCAAGATTGATTCTATTACTAACATCATTAGGGTAGACATCCTCATTAAAATCAAGAGCCCGTACCTCATTTTGTTCATGTCTAAACCGAATTCAAATTTTAGCTCTGCTTATCTCTGCTGTCATTCTTTTTCAGTGCATGAATGTATTTGTAACGGGGAACCCATCCCCGAAGGAGCAATCGGCCAAGCTTATGAGCGGCTTGGCAAGTGTAAGTATCCTCACCTATGAGAGTCGGAATGTCATGTTTTAGCACTTCTGTATCCGTATAGCTTACTCTCTATCATTATTATCTCCGCAACCTCTAATCTAATCTCTCTTTCCTCTCTTCAGATATGGCGAAGATGAGGAAGTGGGAGGAAGCCGCGAGGCGGAAATACCACGATGAATTTCCGGCCCTACCTTCCCGCTCATCTACCTCCGCCCAAGGTGCGACCCCTCTCTCGAGCTCGGGCATTGTCATCGCCCCACCTCCACCGCCAGCTCCGCTCCCTGCGACAGTCCCTGCTCCTCGTCATCACGTCCCTCCGACACGGAAGCCCAGGACCCTTCCACCCTCGGCTCGTGTCCCTCTTCTGCCTCCTCCGCGTCCATCGGTGTTGCCGGAGATTAATTCATTAGACGGTAAGTAACCGTGATTGGGAAATAGGGGGCTAAGACTTCAAACTTGAAATGTTGATCATGTTTTAATCTCTTTTCTCTTTTTCTCAACAGATTTGGCGGCCTACCTCCTGGACGGTGACGTTCCCTCCCGTCCCATCATCATCCCTGCATCACCACCGCCACCTGCAGCGGCCGAACTCCCTCTCCTCTCCGTCAAGTCGGTGGAGAGACTGTTGGAGCAGGAGGAGTTGGAGATAGTCGGAGAGGAGAGGGAGATGGAAGTCGAAGAGGAGGACTTTCGATGCCAGCGGTGTGACAAGGTCTTCGCCTCAGCCTACAGTTTGAGATGTCACACCGCTGGCCGTGTCTGCAGGGGAGGAAAGCGCCGACCGATCCCTCAACGGCCCAAGTGTGAAGGTTGTGGACGCACTTTCTACAACAGCACCAACTTGCGAGTCCACATTGAAGGCGGTTCCTGCGGCAGTGTGAGGCAACCACCGACAACAACAGGTAGGAAGCATCCTTCATCGCACGTCGGCTTTTCCTGTTCTTCGTGTCAGAAGACCTTTCCTACAGAGTTTGTTCTTTCTTCGCACACACTGTCACACTCATCCCACTGAGCTTTACACTGACAACAACGTCACTCTAAGGCTGATCAAGTTTTCCCTTGAGAGGCTCGTTCGCGATTATGAGTTAGAAAGCTCTGAAGCTGTGCAAGACATTCATCCTTTCTTGATGAATAATATAGGCTTAATTCATCAAATGTTGGCGAGATTGGATAGAGTTTTACTTAAGGGCATGTTCTATCTCACTGCTCGCTTCAATAAGGTAGACAGTAGCACGGGAGAAGTAGAGTCCACTGTGACCATTAGGATAGCCTCCTGTGCTGCTGATCTCATAGGTGATGTGAACGAGTGGGTAGAAAGACATACAACCTATCTCGTCAGCAACTTAAATAAATTTAATGAAAGAGACAGCGGTCTGGTCTTTGATGGGATAGAGAAGGTAGACATCAAAATTAATCTTTTAGAAAATTTACAAGGGAGCGGTTGTTTCACCCTCCCCAAAGCACTGGCGGACAAAAAGACTGTCGTCAATGTAGAGTGTCAGTCCCAGTGTTTCAAGTATGCCGTCCTCTCCATTCGTCACTACAATGATATAGATTGGAATCGTCAAAGAGTCACCAAGTATTGTGAATGGGAGGATGAGCTTAAGTTTGATGGGTTAGATGTCAACACATTAGATTTTAAAGGCATCGCCCAATTTGAAAAATTGAATAACATTAAGATTGTCGTCCATCTCTGGGAAAAAGGTCTGAAGGGCGTTAGGTATAATAATCGCCTAAGTAACTTCGACCGGGTTGTCAATCTCCTCCTAGTCTATAGCGACAACCACCCAGAATGGCATTATTGTGGCATTCCTAAAATTTCTAGATTGTATCGCCACCAGCAAAGTTATGATGACAAACATTATTACTGTGATCGCTGCACACGGCGTTTCACATCTAAACCATATTTTGAACAGCATTACGAGTGGTGCTCTCGGGGTAAACTTCAAATGGAAGTCATGCCCAAAGATAAATTTTATAGGTATGAAGAAAACGGCAATGAGCTCAGTCCCATATGTACCATCTATGCGGACATTGAATGTTATATTGAACAAGAAGACCTAAGTCATGAGCCAGCAGCCATTGCCTGCAATGAAGTCTGGCATCCATATTATAGGAATCAAAATAAAATGCTTGTGTGGCAAGGCGAGGAGTGTGTTTAAAACTTCCTTAACTTCTTAGATAGGAAAGCCCGTTTTCATCAACGGTATGAAACGGAGCTGACTAGGACACCCATGTGCTTCACAGAAGCCGATAAACACAAGTTTGATAGGACCACGGAATGTCCCCGCTGCTGTTCATCCTTTGATGATCAGCAACATAAGAAAGTGAGGGACCATTGCCATCTCAGTGGTAAATTTAGGTCTGCCTTATGCAGTAAATGCAATATGAAACTTAGGCTCAAACGGCGAACGCTCCCCGTCATCTTTCATAACTTTAAATGTTATGATGCTCACATCATCATTCGCCATGGATTCGATAAAATGAAATCTTGGTCATCCAAAGTGATTGCACAAAGTAAGGAAAAATTTATGTGCATCACTGCAAAATGTCCAAGTCGATAAGACGAAGGAGGGGAAGCCTGTCTTCTATGACATAAAGTTTCTAGACAGTTTCCAGTTTATGTCTTCTTCTTTAGCCGCGTGGCTTTTAGGAAAGTCACATTAGAACAGGACGCCTTAGACCCCGTCCATTTTGTTAGTCTGCCGGGTCTGTCCTATCAGTCAGCCTTCAAGATGACGAAATAGAGCATTCATTTACTGCAAGATGCAGAAATGTACACGTTATTTGAACGTGGTATTAGGGGTGGCTTGACATTTGTTAACAAACATGTTGTCAACAGCACCCAAGACATAGGATCGACTACGCATTTAATGTACATAGACCAAAATAATTTGTATGGGAGTGCATTATCCAAGCCTTTGCGACAGTCTGACTTCCAATGGGTAGAGCCCCATGACATTGAACACTTCTCCAATCCAGCACACATCATGGCACTGGGAGATGAGGCTGACATAGGTTATTTATTTGAAGTCGACCTCATCTATCCAGACTGCATTAAGAATAGGACCGTTGATTTTCCTCTCGCACCCGAATCTGGCATAGTCAGTCCAGTATGTTCTCTCCCTTTATGGAAGAACACAATAAGCAGTATGAGGTGGAAAAAGACTTAAACTATAAATCCACTAGGAAGTTGTTGCTCACCCAATTGAACAAGCAGCATTACATCGTGCACTATTCCATCCTCAAATTCTATCTAGGTATGGGGATGCAACTTGATAAAGTCCATCGCGCTATCCAGTTTAGGCAGAAGCCCTTTCTAAAACCGTATATAGAATTTAATAGCAAGAAACGGGCTGAATCCAAGAATCCTTTCGAAAAGGACTTCTTTAAATTAAAGAATAATGCCCTCTTTGGTAAAACCATGGAGGATGTAAGAAAGCGCATGGACTATCGTATCGTAACTGATCCGGAAACGAGTATCAAGTTATGTCGCTCGCCGTTGTTTTGCCACCATGATGTCATTTCCGAAGACATCACTGGCTTTAAAATGTTAAAATCTAAAGTAGAACTTTGTAAGCCCATTTATGTCGGTCAAGCTGTCTTGGATCACTCCAAGTTATAAATGTATAAGTTATTTTACCACACTTTTAAGACATGTCCACTTCTCCAACGTGTGGAATTAGTAGGAGGTGATACAGACAGCTTCTTCCTAGCTTTGACAACCACGAGCCAAGTCAAGCAGGAAGACATTTTAAAATATTTAGCACCCAAGTTTGATAGTTCCATCTATTCCACTGACCATCCGCTTTACCCTACCTCAAATAAAGCGAAGCTTGGCTGCTTCAAGGATGAGTGTGTCGGCAAACAGATAGAGGAGATGATCTTGCTTCGCCCCAAGATGTACTCCATGAAGCTAAAATCCTCAGAGCTTTCTATAAAACGGGCGAAAGGCATCTCGAAGTCAATCGTTAGAAAAATGACACATAGGGACTATCAAGATGCCTTAGATTCTCTTAAAATTAAAAAAGTAGAAATGACCATTTTAAAATCTCAGTCGCATCAAGTCAGAACAACGACGTTTAGGAAACGAGGTCTCTCAGCTTGGGAAGACAAGCGATGCTGGATAAGTCCTAATCACTCATTACCGTACGGCCATCCAGACACTCATCTACCTCCACCCAAGAGACAGAAACTTTCTCCTCCTCCGTCCGGCGATGTCTGATGATGAATACTTCCTCTCTGTTGTGGTTGATGTTTTGCTTTTTCGCTCCATGGCGTTTTCTATGGGGTGTTGTGAGTAAGTGCCTTGTGACATGCGTCCAACTCCTGATCACAGCATATCATTGATGGGGTATCCAGTGCTTTTGCTGACTTTTTTTTGTCCCTGTACAGTTTCCGACACATCAGTGACTTTGTTTTCTGCTACCATCAGTATGACCTATGTGCGGTGCTATTAAAATCGGCTGTGTTGATGAATAACATATCATGTACATACTGTCTCGTTTTTCTTTTGACATAAAGATGGGATTCTCACTCAATAGATAGAAGTAAAAGTTTTGATCATTTTATAAGATGGGTAGGGTTAAAAATAAAGTTGATGATTGTAAAGTTACATATCACTGTTTGTAAGATAGGCGAAATATAAAATGAAGTCATAACCATGTTAGAGTTTGTAAAGCTAGAAATAAAAATGATGTTTGTTAAGTTAGAAATAAAGTTGATGATTATAAAGTTATAACCATATCACTGTTTGTAAGATAGGTGAAATGTAAATGAAGTCAGAATCACTTCACTGTTTGTAAAGTTAGAAATAAAGTTATCACCATGTCACTGTTTGTAAGATAGGTGAAATATAAATGAAGTTAGAATCACTTCACCGTTTGTAAAGTTAGAAATAAAGTTGTGGTTTGTAAAGTTAGAAATAAAGTTGATGATTGTAAAGTTAGAAATAAAGTTATACCCATTTCGCTGTTTGTAAGATAGGTGAAATATAAATGAAGTCAGAATCACTTCACTCTTTGTAAAGTTAGAAATAAAGTTGACGTTTGTAAAGTTAGAAATAAAGTTGACGTTTATAAAGTTAGAAATAAAGTTATCACCATATCACTGTTTGTAAGATAGGTAAAATATAAATGAAGTCATAAGCATGTTAGAGTTTGTAAGTTATCATCCTCACCAACGAATGTAACATCATGACAATTTCTTCGGCTTAGGAAACATCAACCACTTTGCTGACTCATGTCTATAAATAGCTCTGACTCATGAGGTGGTAAAGCGCCAGTCAGTTAGATAAGCATCTAATCAGTCTTGTTCAACCTTTTCACTGACACGTGTGTGGGCGTGTCATTCAACATCAATGGCGCCTCACGTCAGACAGCGTGAAGTTTTCACCGACATGTGTGTGTGGGCGCTATTTATCAGACAAAGTGATGGCGCCTCACGTCAGACAGCGTGACCTTTTCACCGACATGTGTGCGTGTGTGTATGTGGGCGTTATTTATCAGACAAAGTGATGGCGCTTCACGTCAGACAGCGTGACCTTTTCACCGACGTGTGTGTGGGCGTTATTTATCAGACAAAGCGATGGCGCCTCACGTCAGACAGCGTGACCTTTTCACCGACAAGTGTATGGATATCATTTCATGTCTATAAATAGCACTGACTCATCATAAAGCGATGAACCTTGTTGATGACCTTTTCACCGACACGTGTGTGACCGATAGTTCATTGCGATGACTCATTCAAAACACATCATGTGATTAACACGATTCTATTAACTGTGACTCATACAGATAACGCATTAAAGATTTAACAGTCAGCTACTTTACTGATATCACGTAAACCAGTCATGATACAAAGTCCGTTGTGAAACACTGCAATATGTACAGGATGCCACTTCCGAATCAGAGCAGCAAGAAAGAGTTCAGTTTCATAAAATATACAATGATTACTGGTTTTAATGTTGGCTAGATTCACTAACATCTTCAATTGAACAGACACTACTATATTCTTCAATGTCAGTGGACTGAAGATGAGGCATGAGTGTTCGCATTTTCTTGACGACTTCGTAACACATGGACTGCATCACGAAATGAGAAAGGTTTCCTAGGACTTGGATTTTGCCGCAGCGAAAGATTTGAAGATTTCGACCGTTGCTCATGCGAATGACCAACATTTGCGGACGACCGCGATGATAAACTGAATCGGGAAGATGGGTATGCAACTGTTCTAAATCGATGTCTCTTCTGAAATTCATTTCGCGCATGGCGTTGATGATGCGGATGGGGAGCATGACTCACAAGTGACATGAGGGTTGAGTGAACTTCCCTTTTATACTTTTGCCATGAGGGTTTTGGAATCACAATGTAGCAGTGATCATTATGTAGAATCATCTCTTGAATGCGAATAAATACAATGCCGTCTCCTACGTTAATGACACGGCAAGACTTGGATAGGATTGCGCGATGCAACCTTCGTAGTTGAAAGCGTTCTAGAGTTATCTGAAGTTAACGTTTCGTATCATGAAATGTAACACACTGACTTTTCCATGATACATGGAGCCATGCTGATAATTTCCACATGATTAAAACCTGAGTGAAGAAGGGTATGCCTAAGAAAGAAGGAGAGAGAGTCATGTTCATGTGTGGCATGGTGAGTGTACATTTTCTTTCTTGATACGGTGGCCGTTAGGCCGTGGTCTCATAAAGACCGATGGTGCGTTCTCAGTGTGTGGAGAGTGTTACTGTAGTTGATCATCATCAACATGGACATCATTTTTAAAGGTGATGGAGACAAGATAGGGATTCAACGAAAAAACAACCTTCCGTCCCTGCGCAGACCCATGTAGATGGTTTGAATTTTAATTTCGAAGGAGTAGAATCCTTTTCCCAAAATGGGGAGCGGTTTGCAATTGAGCAAGTCGAATTCGCTGCCCTCCTTTTCATCATCCTTTTCATGGACAGTGTCTATCCATATGCACATACATGTATCGTCTTTCCATGATGGGAACTTGTGACCGCTTCCCATTGTGTGGAACAATTTCTTTGGGAATGGTGAGATTTTCTTTCAGGAATGTTTCAAGAGTATTGAATTGTAACCGTGTCCAATAGTCTAACGGCACACACACGGCCAGTCCATACTTTGTTGACATAATTTTTAGATAATCTATCCGTTGACTTGGAGTTTTTGTGGTCACGGCTTCTCCATGATGAGTTATCTTTTGATTGAAAATATTTTTACCCAATGCTAAAGTAAGGGAGTTCAGTGTACCCAGTGCGAGAGCAGAGGAGTTGATGGCTTCGAGCAACTGCATGGTTAGCGCAAGGACGGAAATGATTGCCATGAGCTCAGTCGTCCGTTTTATAGGCAGACCTAGCTCCAATCACATGCGTTTCCCTTTTCTCGTTTTCCCTGTCTTTGTTATGTGACAAAGAGTTATCACACGTGAACTTTTGACTGCGTGGGTGGAAACCTTCCCTCTTACAAAGTCGTTCTAGTACTCACAAAGACTTGAGTGACACGCCCCTTTTCTCGAACAAAGACGCATTCATTTATCTAACAAAGAGCCTGATGGTAATGCACAAAGCGCAATGACTCATGTTATGACACGCCCCTTTTCTCGAACAAAGACGCATTCATTTATCTAACAAAGAGCCTGATGGTAATGCACAAAGCGCAATGACTCATGTTATGACACGCCCCTTTCCTCGAACAAAGACGCATTCATTTATCTAACAAAGAGCCTGATAGTAATGCACAAAGCGCAATGACTCATGCTGTATCACGTTCCTTTTCTCGATCAAAGACGTATTCATTTATCTAACAAAGCGCAATGACTCATGTTGCTCTATACACCATTGCAAAATACTCGGTGAAAAGAAAACTTTATTGCATCTACACAATGTGTCGCGCATCAAACAAAGTCGTGGATGTAAACACACTCAGTTGAATCATGATATGTTTAACAACGTATGCATTTCCTTCCAGTGTCTCTTTATTCTCTCCATAATTTTCTCCATATGACGACTATAAAATTGATCACTAAGAGTAATCCATTCTGTGCAATAAGATCCAAAACGAAGTGGTTTTTGTAAATCTTTCAATTCTATATAAGCAACGAGTCTACCCTTTACATCTTGAGGTTGTAAACTCTCCATCAATCTTTTGAAGAGAGGAAGGCTTTCAGTTAGCACTACTTTCACATCATTCATCTTCATTTTAAATGCAAGTTTCCAATCTTGTAAAAATCCATCGAATGCTTGTTGATCAAGTGTCAAATGACACATGTGGTTACTTAAGGTACGATGCGCCATCATAAACGTTGTAACTATAGATTTCACATTGCTTCAATGACTTCCACTATGAATAAAACAGAAATAACAATCATGTTCCACTGTAAGTTTATTCAACACCAGACAAAATTCACAAGTACAGAATACACTTCATAAAATGATCATCATTCATTCACAAGGAGCAAAAACATGTTTTACATAGACCCATGCTGTTGACAATAATATAGATACAGTTCATAAACGTCATAGAGACTACAATGCCAGCGTGAAGAGAGTTTTTGCAATGTAGGTAGCTTTATTTCTAGTATTACAATGGGATGGTGGTCTGTAAAGGTGATGTCTCTCACCGAAACATACAGCCATATCAAAAATCATTTCATCTCTAAACTTCTTTTGATCACAATGCATATGATAGTATTGTCTTACACGATCTACCCAACATGGTAAATATAAATTATCAATGTGCAACTGAAGTGTTGCTGCTTCTCGTTCAGAATCATTTCCTAATATTTTAACAATATGAAAACCTGACAGCCACCGTTTGAAATCACTTATCAAATACGTTTCATTTACAAATCCAATATGAATCAAAATAGAAGGATCAAGTCCATGCACATGACGTCGTGACCATTCGTCTTTGTGTGGAGGACAGTAGGCAAATCTATGATATACACTAACAACAGTTTGATCACTTTCTCTCATTGCAATAGCACTCAATTCCTGCATGGGTGTTCCCTCACTGTCTATGAAGATGACAACCTACAATATCAAAAAGACTTCATTACAAAATAATACATTGAGCAGGAACTTTACAAGGATGTCTGTCCTTTACATAACAAAAGATACATACAACATGATTACAATGTTTTATTTCAACATAACGCGCAAGGCCGCGTTTTCCACATTCACTACATACTAACTGATTACAATACTTAAGATTTCTCTTTGGTGGTAGCACCATCTTTCTTTGATGCGCGACGACGTTTAGGTTTAGTGACAGGTTCTTGACACTCTTTGACACAAGAATCAATGACTTTCTCAATGTGATCAAGTCCTGTTAACTCAGGTTGATGATGAATTTGAGCAATGCGCAAATTGAGAGAAATCAAATTACCGTCAGATTGATGAGGTCCCACATAAACAGCAGGCACCTCAATATGAAATGAATAAAAGCCTGCACCTAACGATGACAATTCTGTTTCAACTGATTGTTCAACTGTCACTCCTGAAGTGACTTTACAATACTCGCTTTGTAAAATATAGCAGCGAGTGCCGCGATACAATGGTTTATAATAGGAAGTTTTCTTTTCTGGCCACAACTGTAATAGTTCAGTAGGAATAAGAGCCTTTTGCCTCACAACGTCTTCTAAAATGTCAAGCTGCTGTCGCAACCAATTATCAATAGGGATACTCAGGTTTTGACCGCAACGATGTACTTCGTATCCACTTTTGGTAAGTATACCACCGGCGTTTGAAGATAGAGTCAAACACCGTTGTAGCGCAATTGTTGTTTGTAGGTAGGATAGCCGTGAATTACCTTTTCAATTTTCGGATTCCACAGCTCGAGATGTTGAGGATTCAGTGATGCAGCAGTTGGAGTAGGATTCATGGCCATGGCAGTCTGTAACGAAAGAATACCACTAAGTACATTCATGATCATCAGAGAAAAGAAAATCCTTAGCTTAGCAGTGACATATGAGGTGGCCCTTAAGAGGACCTTTTGGAGCGTTCACAGGATTTAGAGCTTATCACCAAAGTCTAAGTCTTCGTCATCGTCCAGTAAATTAAATGTCTTGAGCTTAGGACCCGAATTGAGTTTCAGTTCCCTAAAAGACTTAAAGGTAAAGCGTCTAGGTGGTGCAGGCGGTGGCGGTGATGGTTCAACAAAATAAGCTTGTACAATCATCGGCCACACACTCTCCTGCGTCTCTCTTCTAAAATGCTGGTAAGGTTTAGGCCAGACAGTCATGACACTCACTTGTAAATTTGCAAACAGGATTGATCAGACAAAGTTGAGAGGGGAGAATGGCTTCAGCAAGTCACACACGCTTTCCAAGTCAAGAGAATGAAATGAAGAGAAAATGGGGAGACGTCTGCTTTTATAGTCTCCTGCGAATCCACATTTGACACTATGTGAGCCAATCAGAGACCTCCGTTTCTCCCCTGACTTCGTTGCGGCAGGGAAAAGGAGGCACGCGGACGTCTGATTCATGAATGCTTTTCCCAAATCTTGTAGCCAAATCTAGTTTAGCTCATTGAGTTGAATATGAATGTGTTTTATGCGACATAAGAGCAAGTTGAATCCATGCTCATGAAATGAATCTAGTCGAGATGCAATTTTTGCCATGTGTCGCTGATAGAAATCTTTGGGATCATGTATCGTCTCTGCAGAATAGGATGCAAAATGAAACACTACACGTTCACCTGCATGTTCATCAGTCACTTTCTCAAATTCAATCTCTGCAACTAATCGTCCTTTCACATCTTCATTCATCAAACTGTCCATGAGCTGTTGGAAAACGAAGTAACCTTTAGCGGTAGCAAATTCTAAGTCTGCCTTTTCATGATGAAAGGAGATGATGTAGTCCCTAATCACACCACGAAGACTTTGTCGATGAAAACGTAGTAAACAAAATTCATTCGTAAACTTTACTGCTTCAGTCATCTTTCTTCCTTTCACTTCGGAGACATAGCATGAATGACATTCAGGTGTAACATGGCACGCTGATTCCAAATCTGGTCTCCGTTTTCCCGTCCGAGGCTTGCTTCACCCACTAGAGCGATTTTCATAAACATTCTAACTCTGTCGTTTTTCGCCAAGGTCCCAAATTTTCAATAACATCTCACCTCTAAACGAAGGCAGATACGAACAAGCCATGTTTTCCACTGAATTTGTCTCACTCCCAGCTTTCAAACGAGCTATTGCACGACTTTCCACGATCTCTACAACCACAGTTGGAAGATCGTTGCCGAGGGGGGGGGTCAGAACTTTTTCTCTCCGATTTCGCTGGAAACATCCTTCCCAACCCAAAATTTCACGTAGAGTCCGAATTTGCACTCCGTTTTCTCATCCGAGACCTCCTTCTGCCCAAAACATGGACTTTCTCATCCCAAAACCTCCAAAACCCGACTTTTCCAACTCTGACGTTTTCCTGCCATTTTCCTCCCTAAACCCAAGAAAATTAGTCCAAACTCAGCTTTCCACTGCATTTTTCTCACTCCCAGCTTTCAAACGAGCTATTGCACGACTTTCTACGATGTCTACAACCAAAGTTAGAAGATCGCTGCCGAGGGGGGGGTCAGAACTTTTTCTCTCCGATTGAGTTGGGAAGAAGTTCCTAGACCCAACTTTGACCAAAACGTCTGAATTCGCACTCCGTTTTCCCTTTCGAGGCCTCCTTGATGTCGAAAAATGGACTTTCTCATCCCAAAACATCCAAAACCTGCCTTTTCTAACTCTGACGTTTTCCTGCCATTTTCCTCCCTGAACCCAGGAAAATAGGGTCAAACTGAGCTTTCCACTGCATTTTCCTCACTCTTAGCTTTCAAATGAGCTATTGCACGACTTTCTACGATCTCTAACACCAAAGTTGGAAGTCTGACAGGAGGGGGGGGGGAGGGGGGTCAGAACTTTTTCTCTCCGATTGAGTTGGGAAGAAGTTCCTAGACCCAACTTTGACCAAAACGTCCGAATTTGCACTCCGTTTTCCCATCCGAGACCTCCTTCTGCCCGAAAAATGGACTTTCTCATCCCAAAACCTCCAACACCTGACTTTTCCAACTCTGACGTTTTCCTACCATTTTCCTCCCTAAACCCAAGAAAATTAGTTCAAACTGAGCTATCCACTGCATTTTTCTCACTCTTAGCTTTCAAATGAGGTATTGCACGACTTTCTACGATGTCTACAACCAAATTTGGAAGTTTGGCAGGAACGGGGGAACGTCCTCAAAACTTTTTCTCTCCAATGTCGCTGGAAACATCCTTCCTAACCTAAATTGGCCAAAAATTCCGAATCTGGCCTCCGTTTTCTCATCCGAGGCCTCCTTCCTGGCGAATTCCAGCCTTTGTCATCCCAAAACATCCAACACCCGCCTTTTTTCCAACTCTACCGTTTTCAGAGATTCCAACCCTTGCCTCATCACTCCTCCTTCCTTCCTTCCTTCCAGAGGGGGGGAGGGACCAGTTTTCTCCTCACGGACCCATTCCTCTCAACACATCCTTGGCCAACTCCCTTCCTTCCAGAGGGGGGGCTGAGTCAGCATGATGACTCATCACTGCACCGCACCGCACTTGAATTTGCCACGGCGTTACTACTTACTTGTATCATCTCAGTAGTATATAAATTGGCGAAATTTTGACTTTTAAAACTGCTGAAATAATTTTTTGAAACGTAATCTCCGCATAAAACTGAATCTTTTCATACAAAAATGTTCACTGTATAGGCCTACAGATACATTTTTGAGTCGACACTCTACCTATCCCTACTCATTGTTTTTAAAAAAGTCAAAATTTTGCGAATTTCCAGGGTTGGCTTTTCGCCGGCTAAAACTGGTTTTTGCCACTATCCCGGTAAAAACCGGCTAAAAATAAAATTTCGAAAAATCAGTCTATTTCTTCACGAAATGATCGACAGCAAGTTGGGTTTCAGTATTACGATGCATGCGTGTTTGCAGATTGCAACTCTTATCTTGCAAAACATGACATTCATTCTCTGATAGAACCATGTGATATCAGTTTTTATTACGCACGAACGACATATTGTGTTGTTCATGTTTAAGATTGCTCTGTTCTCTTCTTGTACTTTTAGAACAAATGAAGACTTCAGCACCATTTTGGCCCTTTAGTTAATAGAAATTGTTACATTCTTCCGAAATTATCATCAAATGCTTATGCTCTGATCTCTTTTAGGTCAGAAAATGTGATTTCGCTAAATCTAAAAAAATGAAAATAAATATATGAATAAAACTAGTTTATACATAGAACTAAATTAAGCAAACCACTTTCTTCATGTGGACGAGCTTCAATAATCCCACAGTCATTCTTCTAAGTTGAGTTTTCAGCAAGAATGCAGAGAGTAGCTTAGGCCTCATCAGATATAGATTTGAAGTCAGGTCTGATGAACGCATAGAGAACAATCTATTAAAAGGCCTCTGCACCGGAAAATCTCAGCTTTCAAATCAAGTAATGTACAACAGTCACTGAGAATGCATTTCTATCTTTTTGGAAATATACTAAATGCACCAATGCTTTTGACAGGAGGAGAAAATCATGATTTGTGAAAACAAGTAACAATTTAATAACATAGTTCGCAGCAGCAGTCTTAATAAAGATGAAGTGAGGTGTAGCCTAATGTATGTCTGAACAGCTTTAGTTATAATCTCAAAAAAGTAATTCCAGTAAGAACATTTCCAGTAAACTATAAAATTGATCGTTGTTAATAGAATCTGAGAGCGACAAACATTATTGTGACATTTATTTACATTTATTGTGATATTCAGATTTGTTTAAAGTTCTTCGAATTTTCATATTTTGAGCTCAAATCAAAGCTGTACTTTCGGTATAGAATTCATTTGACATCACCTTATCTTCTAGATATGTGAGGGTAAATTGCCATGACATGAAAAATTTTGAACGGCAATATTTTTAATCTTGCCACAGATTTAGAAGACAAGCTAGTGTATGAGATCAGTGGGCATGATGATAGTAGAAATGAGAGGCCAGATTTCTACATTTTCTTGCCTTCTAGCTTCATGGAATGCTTGTTTTCGATCCTATATGTAGAGTCAACTGATTTCCCTCCAGCAACAATGAATGAAATTTATAAAGCAACAAAACACGTGCACGCTTTAAAGAATGCACAGTAACTTTGCAGCAATATTTTTTATAGTACTCGCAATTCATGTTCTTGTACTTATATTTGGAGCATATTCTTGATTGAAATATGATATTGATAAGGTTAGTAATGGGCAAAAGACCGTTCCAGGACACCATAAAATTCAAAAAAATGGTATCTTTAAAAACGACATAAATTCATGAATTTGAACCCTTTTTCAGGTTTTTAAGACCTAAATACATGAATTTAGTCCATTCAAAAAGTACCATTTTTTCAAAAATGGTACTTTTTAAAAACGACATAAATTCATGAATTTGAACCCTTTTTCAGGTTATGAAGACCTAAATTCATGAATTTATGACGTTTTTAAAAATACCCAATTTTTCAAATTTTTCAAAATCTCAAATTTGAGAATTACAATTTTCACCCGCCCTTAAAATCATGACCGTTCCAGGACACCGAAAAAATCAGAAAAGTTAAGAATCTCAAATTTGTGATTATGATCATTTTCTTGCTCAAATCATGACCGCTCCTGGCGTTCTTACAATTTATCTACTGTTTTGCACTCAGATGAACACTCAATTGTAGAGAACATCTGCTTCTCGCATTTATGAATAAAAGGCATTTCAGTGTAAAAAGCTGTGTCCTCCAACTCAAACATTTGCAAGGAAACAATGTATGAAAGAACAAACAGCTGCTACTACTCTGTGAAACAATGAGATTTTAATTGTACGTTAGGCAAATTGTTTTAATTCTTGTTAGTGCGTCAGCACACCCGTATGACGTTAAGATATCTGCCAGCTGTACTGTTTTCATTTATCTCTCTCGTCTGTCATTGTATCGTGTGCTCAGATTGTTGTGATATTATTTCAATTAACACTTATCATCTGCTTGCTCTCATCGTTCCGCTATCTTTAATTACGTTATTCTTATATTTTGAACATAGTGATTTGTACTAATTTATCCGTCAATCATGAGTCAAGCAGTCGTTGAACAACAAGCCAACATAGCAACGCTACTTCCAGAGTTCTTCAAAAATATTGCGGATTTGTTCATTCCATCGGAGAAACATTCTGAATACTTTTCGTATATAGACCAGCAAGTGAAGAAAGCGCCTCTACTCTTCAATCCTGACGCTATACGTTCTGCTCGAAAAGCATACAAAGAGCAACATAAAATCGCAGCCAGAGCAAAGAAGGAAGCAGCACTTCCCTTCAGAATAGAAACATTTACAAAACAGTTGAAGGAAAGTGTTGTTGAACGTCATACATTCATCGAATCAGTGGAATTTTTTACAGAACCGGCGGGGGACATTTCAACGACAGTGAATTCTTTGAAACAACACTTGAAATACGAAAAACAAAGCCATCTTTTGAGTGTCACATGTAAAATTTTTATTGGAAAACACGCCAATCATATATTATCCTTGTGTGAGAATAATAAAGGAGATTTCACATATCTCTTAAAACATCATAATATTAACTTTTCACGAACTGAATTGAGTTTCGCAATGAAGTTGGCAAAACTGGCAGATAAATATCAGACTCTTTGTAGAGTCTCGCTTCCTATACGACTGTTAAAAACTAATCTTTCAATCTTGGAGCAGTGTCTTTCACAAGATGAGTGTTTTTGGAATAATTGATTATTCAACCCTTCTGTTTTCAATCATTTTCATTATGTTGTTATATGACGTCATTTTTCTCTCATCCAATGAAACCTTGTCCACCCGTGGACAGAAATCCCATTGTTTAGAAAACTTGTATCTGTCTGTTTTATATGCAATGCTATTTCCTGTTTTATATGCAATGTTATTTCCTGTTTTATATGCAATGTTATTTCCTCTTGCACATGTGAATACAATAGAGTGTTTCAACCAATGAAACCTTGTCCACCCGTGGACAAATTTACATGTATTTCAATGTATCCAAATTGAATGTATGCAAAGTGGATGTAACCAAATTGAAATATCCATGTGTTGTTTTTAATTTCTCATTTACGGGAATATGATAGAAACATTTTATCTTCTATAAAAATGAGAAACATTAGAGACTTCCAAAAAATATACGGCAAACAAACTACGAATTTCGATTTAAATGAGATTGCTAAGCAATTGGGAATAAAGAATTTTCACATATTGATGAGTAATGAATTACTATTGATAAAAGATGTGCGAAACACTAACTCTACTAATACAATGCAACAATGTAACGTTTTAATTTAATCTAAATTAAATCATTTCAAAATCGAATAAGTAGTAAGGAAAGACATCATTAGAGAACAGTTTTAAATCAATACCCCCCCCAAGTAGTAAGGAAAGTCATCATTATGAAACAGTTTTAAATCAATACCCCCCAAGTAGTAAGGAAAGTCATCATTAGAGAACAGTTTTAAATCAATACCCCCCCAAGTAGTAAGGAAAGTCATCATTATGAAACAGTTTTAAATCAATACCCCCCAAGTAGTAAGGAAAGACATCATTAGAGAACAGTTTTAGATCAATACCCCCTCCTTTCTGACTTCTAGGGGTCCCTTAAGAATTTTTTTTATTGTAAAATGAGCAACATAAAGGAGTATTTTAAATTATATGGAACACAAACGACAACGAATTTCGACCTAAAGAAAATCGCAAATCAATTAGGAATAAAGAATTTTCATGTTCTAATGAGAGTCGAATTACAATTCCTAAAAAATAAGCCAACAGGAACCTTCAGTTCCCGGAACAAAGTTCCATCAATAACTATAAATTTCATAACAAATCTTCATACGTCGGATGAAAAAGGTGTACATTGGTCAGCAGGACAAAGAAATATAAACTGTTCTAATTATTATTTTGACCGCCCGGAGGCTGAGAACTATTGGTTCGACTCTTATGGACTTCCACCTACAAACGAAATCAAAAAATTACTTGGCAATGGAATTTATAATACGTTTCAAATTCAAAAACCGGGAACTACTTATTGTGGTCAATTATGTCTTTATGTTTTATTTAAATTGCAAGAAGGAGTGCCATTTCTTGATATTATGTTAGAATTGAACGAACCGTAGGTTCTATGGCTACGCCTAATAAGGGAATTTCATTCCCGAAACGATAGTTCCAATAATAAATAATGATAATTAAAAATCAGTTCGTTGTAATTCATTTTGATAAAAACGGCCTCTGATATCCTCATTATCTAAATCTTTAATTTCATAAGTAATCGGATAACTTTGATTTATTTTAGAAACTTCAAATATTTCTTTAGTCCAATAACCAACAAAGCCTTTTTCAAATTTATTCTTATATTTAAATATTCTAACTCTATCTCCAATTTTAAATTTCGGCTTAAGTTTCTGCAAATTCGGATTACTCTCATTCAAATTATTATTCTCGAATATTTTTTTTCTTATCAAATCAGGGTCGACAGAAGCATTCTTTGGAGTTTCTTCAATACCAGAATGAACTTTATTATTGTACTCTTCTACAATTCCTGGTAATATCTTCAACCATTTCTGATTTCTTTGCTCAGTAAATTTCTTGAATAATTTATTTTTTAACGTTCGATTGAATCTTTCTATCACTACAGCTTTTCCTGCGTTTTCAGTTGAATAAACAGTTTCAAATAGTGGCTGAACGTTTCTGTTATAAAATTCCGACCCTTTATCAACAAATAATTTTTTTGGCTTTCTCTTACTTTCTTTAAAGATTTCTTCAAACGCATATTTAACTGATAGACCACTTTTATTTTTTAAAGGCTTTACCCAAGCGTATCGTGTATATAAATCTATAACGGTCAATGCGTATTTGTAGTCCCTTTCATTCGGCATATGAATAAGATCAGCACTCCAAATATCATCTTTATTAAATACTTTTACTTTCAATAAATATTTCGGCTTTCTGTATTCTTTATGAATTTCGGAGGCATAGCGTCCTAGGTCATTCGACATTTCAGACGCGTAGGTTCGAGCGTTGCTCTCAGACAACTTTGCTGTCGTTTCATTTAAACCCTGACCGAATAATATTTTAGCTTGTAAAGCTTTCTTAACAAACATTCTTTCAATTTTTTCTCTAAATGTTGGATTTTGAATACTATCTAATTCTTCAATCATCTTCTTATCAGCTGCATGTCGAGAACTTAGATCATGATTTCGATAAGCTAAATCATGCCTGTAAGCTGCGGCATCTACTCAATTTATTGGTTCTTCACCTGGTTTCGGATTATTATTCTCATCTAGTCTTATATCTAATCGAGTTCCTGGACCAGTATATGAATGACCAGGAAGATGTTTTTCTTTCGAATATTTACTCCAAATAAAACCAGGAAAGTTTTCTAATGCTTTTTGTATGTCGTTACCTTCATAAATTTTACAATTTGAGTTTTTATTTTTGTTTAATAGATAATTTAATAAATCTAAATTAGAAATTTTTAATTTAAATAAATTTTCGGAATTTGTAGAATTCATTTTAAAAGATAAAAAAAATTTAAAAGATAAAGAAAATTTAAAAGATAAAATAAATGTTATACCTAATCGGACCAAAGGTCCTGAGGCTTTAGCCGATAGAGCTTTGTTCAGAGGCTTTAGCCGATCGGACCAAAGGTCCTGAGGTTATTACCGAATCATACTAGGACTTAGATATATTCCAGAACCATCTTTAGTTTCTTTAATTTCAATTAAATCATCAACATTGTGGAGAATATTTTCAAGAACTCGTTTTCCTTCATCAACTAATTTTAATTTACTAATAAAATTATCTACTACTCCTTCACCCCTAGCAACTTTCTCTAACTCTCTATTATGTCGTTTTTGTTCTTCTAATGCTGCTTTCTCTGATTTATTTTTATTTACTGCTTGGACAATACCAGCTGTCCCACCTGCAACACTTCCTGCTGCAGCTATGCCACCTATTATTAGTGGAATTAATGGGAGAATTCCACCATTCTTTTCTTCTTGTAATTGAATATTCTCTATCATTGGTTTACTTATGTAATACTTTTTTTTATTAATCGTAATAGTTTTAGGGGTATTTTTGTCAACAATATTGCGTAATTTTAATTCAACAGTTTTATTATTACTACTTTTCGCTTGCGACATTTTTAATAAAAAAATTTTAAGTTACGAAAATTTTTAATCTATTCTAGTTATGAAAAAAAATTAAATTAATTTATTCTAGCCATCTTCCCATTAAGAACTTCAATAGAATATTTTACATCTTCTAGCAATAAACCATAAGCCATCAATGAAGTTGTGGAATCTTTCTTTTCAATATTAATTGTTACATCACAACCAGTCTTGATAATATCTTCAGATTGTGCACTTAAATCGAAACAGAAAACAGGATATAAATGTCTCCAATCTCCAGGAGTTAATTGTGGTTCAACTCCAAATTCTATACAAAGATTTCGATAAGAATCATATCCTTCCATAAATTGATTATTGGTATCATCGAATCTTAATGGATCAATTGGATAACGGGTTTGATTTAATGAAACTTGTAAACTTCGAATTGTATTAATATGAAAAATATTGTTGTTCTTATCAAAACTTGGAGAATTATTTCTTTGAAAAGTTAGTAATAAATATCTTGGAGTATTCGCAGTTCTAGTAAAATGCCAGTTAAATCTTTGTTCGGAAAAAGTTACTGAACTAGCAGTACGCTTTAGAAAATTTACTGGAATTGGTTTGTTAGTATTTAATCTTTTTGCAATAGCTGTTTCAATCTCTAAAGTAGGAGTAATATGCTTAATCCACCATTCAAGTCTATCAATTTTTAAATATGCTTTTTTCCCAGTCTTACCAAAAAAGATTAATTCATTATTTGCTGTACGATGAATTATTAATTTAAATTTTAATTGATATGATATTTTATCATAATCTAAATATCCGAATAATGGAGACAATGACCAATTAACTGTCTGTTTACTTTTCTTGTTAAACTCACGTCTTTCTTTATATGCATCATTATTTGTTTTATTTAAATGTTTTGCAATATTTTCTACATCTTTCGCAATTCCTGCTGCATCTGTTCCAGCGTAAGTTAAATCATCAACAATTATACCATCATTAGTATCAGGAAACCAACCTTCGATTTCATACTTTTTATTATTGTCACCAATTGTTACAAATCTAAGCATTGTATCAATTACACCTGGAGAATCACTTATTGTTTCTATATTTTGAGTTGCAACATCTAAACGCATTTGTGTAAATAATCTTGGAAAGAAATTATTCTCTAGTGCAATATTATCGGTATCTGGTAATGGTGTTGTAAAATTGGCATCACTATATAAAGAATATTCACAGTGTAAAAACGAATCAGGTAAATATATATAACTCTGCTGATTATCAACTTCAAAAGTTAAATCACCTCCAGTATTCACTCTACTGGAAGATCCGGGATTCATAGCAATTCTTATATAGTCATTCTTTTTTTGATTATTACTGACGAACGGAGGATCGTCTAATCTAAATTTATTTTCGATAAGCGAAGACATTTTTATAAAAAATAATTTGACTTTTTGTTTTTCTCACACACAGAAAAAATTCTGCTAAAAAAATTTTGCTAAAAAAATTTTACTAAAAAAATTTTACTAAAAAACATAATTTTAGAATTTTGCTAGACCAGCTCCGCTACAGCTTTGCTGGTTAAACCGAAGGTTGCTGCTCACGCCATTACCTCTTATTTCTTCAATTGTTTTTTCATTATGTTTACTATCAGACGGAGCTCCGCTCCTCAAGGTTTCCCCAACAGCTATGTTAGCAATTTTATTTTTTGTTTCCTCTGAAAGTTTTTTTAAATTTTTTAGTTCTTCGGAATCATTCCTAAGTTTACGAATAGCTTCTAGTTGTTTTAATTCGTTTTGAGACTTGACAGCATTTGATATTGCACTAGCTGTACTACCTATAGCAGCTGCTCCTTTTGCAGCAGATGTAATCAAATCTTTATTATTTTTAATTAAGTTAACGATACTTCCAATACCAGAGAAGATCCCAGCTCCTTCCGTGTGAACGGCACCTGCGGTGCCTAGGAACTTTTGTGTTCCGACTGTTTCTCTATTATCATAATGATAAAGAGGATTCATACGTGGTTCATGAGCAATTCTTTGATTTGAAGCAAATTGTTTAAGATTGTGTTTATAAATTATAGGCATTTTTTAAGATTAAATTTGACTTTTGGGAAAAATATCTACGTGTTAAGATTTACGTTTGTGAATGGACAACAACTTCGAGATAACTTTATTAATTGACTGTTGCACTTTATCATTGCGTCAAGCAGCGTGTGATGTACTTTAATTTCTTTTCTATTAACTTGCATTTTCTGCTGATTAATCTTCAACGCCGTTTTAAGTGCATTTAACTTAATTTTAAGAACATCTAATTGTATTTTAACAGCATCTAACTGTTCTTTATTTTCTTTAGAGTTTTCTTGTAAATTTTTCTTTAATTCATTTTCTAAATTGATTTTAAGAGTTTTCATTTTATCAACTCTTTGATTAAGTGAGTTTACTTCATTTATTATTCTATTCATCTTTTTCATTTGTTGAGTAATTTTAGAACTCAATTCATCAACACTTTTTTGGAATGTAGTTTGTAACTGCTTTAAATTTTTTTTAATTCTTTCAGGAAGTTTTTCTATTTCATCTTCTAATTGTTCTTTTAACATTTTTATCTGATGTTTATTTTTAATTACAGCAGATTTTAAATTTAAAGAAAGTAATATTAAAATTTTTGATTGTTCTGAAATCTTTTTAAAAAGTTTTGCTATATCTGCTTCTAGCTCTCTATCCTTTTTATCAAGTTTTAATAATTTTTCGTTTAATGATTTGTCATTAAGTTTTATCAACTTTAATTCGCTCATCAGTGGAACCAAAACATCGTTTATATATTTTTCTTGTAAGTCATTGATTTGTGTATCAACATATTGTTTATTTGTTAACTCTGTATTTTGTTGCGGAAGAATAGAAAGATGCAATGGACCAGATAAAACGTCTCCAGTTTTCATGATATAATTTTCTATCTCTATTTCTAATTCACGATTATTCGGGATATATGCACCTCCACCAACATTTGGTAACATCATTTTTTAACAATAAAAAAATAAAATTTTTTCTAATAAAAATAAAAAAATAAAATTTTTTCTAATAAAAATAAAAAAATAAAATTTTTTCTAATAAAAATAAAAAAATGGATAAAGCAAATTTAAAAAAATTATATTCGACCGCATCATCCTGTTCTTCTTATTCGACGAGATCAACGGGATTTGAAAATAAATGTTTTGATAATAATAATAATAATAATAATACTATTACAAATCCATGTATAGATGTTAATATTTTATTTCAATTACAAGCCGAAATATTTAGAGAACAAACAAAAGGTTTACCTTCTATAGAAACTAATTATTGTATTTTTCCAGGTGATCCATTTATTAAATTTATGGAGATTGTAAGTAAATATAATGATGTAGCTTATGTTGAATTAAATAAAGAAAATATGGTTATAATAGGTCATAATAATGTTTATGGATTTATTAGAGCAGTGTTACCAATTAGTAATACTGATTGGATAGAAAATAAAATTATTAATTATATCAATATTAAAGAATTAGTTAAAAAATTAAAATCTTTTTCGAAAGAAAAAATAAGATTATTTGTTGATAGTAAAAATCAGTATAATATTCATATAGAAAGTAAAAAACATAATGAAGAATTATTATGTCAGGTATATTATAGAGACACAATTTATAAACAAGAAACATTAGAAATGCCGCAAAGATATGATGATGATACTTATATAGGATTATATTCCAACTTAAATATTAATTTATTAAAATCTTATATAAATGGTTTAGCTCAACAAGAGAAAATTTATATGTGGACTACACCTTATACTATTAACAATGACCATAATCATAATCATAATAAACGAACCGAAGGTTCTAGGGCTTTGCCCGATCTTAAAGAATCTTATGATAATAATGATGATAATATAGATGATAATAATATAGATGATGATAATATAGATGATGATTCTGTAACATCTGAAAAAGGTGTAAATGGTAAAAAAGATTATAAAAATATTAGTAATTATAAAAATTTATCTAAATTTCATTTTCTTACAATTGAAAATAATAATGATGGAATAGTTGAAGATACTGTTAGACAACTATGTGTCGGGTCTACAAAATTTAAATTAGGATTTACATCTAATCAATTTAAAATTTTATCATCTTTAATAAAAACTAAAAGTGATTCAGATTATGGTGGTGTTATTAAATTTTCCAAAAGAGATCAAAGACCAATATTTTTCTCTATTATATTATTATCAGATAAGAAATGTAATTTAGAATTAGATATTCCTATCAGGGAATGGTATCCAATCATGGAAGGGCATCCTATACCAAAAAGTGTAATTTATGATGATGATGAAGAATCAATTTATGATGATGAAGAATCAATAGTTAGTGAAAATAAATTTAAATTATCTTTTGATAAAACACTATATGATGAAACTTAATATGATAAAACTTAATATGATAAAACTTTATATGATTAAACTTAATATGATAAAGAAAATAATAACTAAAGAACGTGTAATATATAATAATATAAAATAACACTCAAGTCCTTGATATTAAAATGTTTATATCTAAAATTAAAACACAAATTTTTTCTTAAATTTTCTCTAAAAAAATAAAAAAATGGAAAATACCAAGTTTTATTGTAACTTATGTAAAAAAAAGTTGCAAACAAAAAGAAGTTATCAATCTCATTTAAATAGTAAATTGCATTTACAAAATGTAGAACGAGTTGATGAAGGAAATATATTAAAATTAAATAGTTATAAAAACTATCTAGAAACATTGTCTACTGATATAAAAGTTAAAAAAATGTTTGATGATTATTCACATTCGGAATATAAAAAAGTTTTTAATAGTGAAGATGAACATGTACCAGATGGAAGATATTTATTTAGCGATACTGATGAATTTAACGAAATAGATGAATTTGATGAAGCCGTAACAGATATAAAATATTTATTTAATCAGTCTGTTCGCGGGACATCGGAGATGTCTTCCTGGGCTTCGCCCGTTGAACATAATGAAACCGATGAAACTTTTTATAATGTATTAACAAACTTTTATAATATATTTAAGAAATCTTTCAAATGTTATATGAATGTAGAAGTACTTTATACAAAAAATGAACCTGATGGAATTCCTGAAGAAATAATACAAGGACATTTTACAAATTCACAAGAAATTCATAATGTAAATGATATACAACCCATATTTGAATCGATGATACTTAAATTAGAAAATTGTATAATTGAAGCCCAGTTACGTGAATCTGGTTGGAGATTTGTTAAAATACTATCTAAGAAAATAGTAATTGATAAATATAAAAATAATACTGGTGGTAGTTATGTTCCTTTGCCTTTCAGTTCACCACAAATAATCAACATAAAAAATGAAGATGATTATTGTTTTCTGTGGAGTATTATAGCACATTTACATCCTGCAAAATATCACAAAGAAAGACTAAGTCATTACAATAAAGAAGAATACATAAATGAATTTGTTCTTTCTGATGGCTTAGATGAATTTCCATATGATTATAATAGGTTAAAAAAGTTTCATAAAAAGAATAAAAATTTAATAGAAGTAAATGTTTTTGAATTAAATGTGAATTATGTTTCTATTGGTAAAATTACTCCACTTTACTCAGATTCAAAAAAATTTTATTTGAATAATAAAAATTTATGTCAATCAGAAATAGTATATAATGATAGGGGAAATTACATGCATCATAATATTTTTTACCAAGGAAATATAATATGTACTGAAAAATTTGAAATTATAAAAACACTATCACCAATAATGATTAGTCATAATAATTATAAAGGACGTAATTATAATTATGATTATGATACCGATTATTTATCTTTATCTTTAGAATATCAACAAAAATTACAAAATTTAAATGAAATTTTACAAAAATGTAAAACAGATTATCAACAACAAACAAAAATATTAGTACAAGAATATGGCCATAAATATCAAAATAAGATAGAAACGATTCAAAAATTAAATGAAGACAATAAAGAATTAAATAATGAAGAAAATGAAACCAATCAAAAAATAAATGAATCTTTAAAAAAATGTCTACAACAATATAAAGAACAATATGATAAAGAATATAGTTATCAGTTACAAATATTAAATCAAAATTTTCATCGAAATACATTTAATCTTACAAAAGAAATTGATGAAACACATGAAATATATCAAGATAAATTTGAAAAACTAGAACAGACAAAACAGCCAGCACAAGCGAATATATTATATTATCAGGGTCATTTTATATTGTGTACAGATGTTTCTATATTTACAAAAACTTCAGATAATGCTAATTTTCCTTGTCACCAATGTATGACGAGCTTTAGAACTAAAGAAGAAATGAATAGACATTTGGAGAATTGCCAACAAAATGAAGCAGTCAGAAACACATTTCCTAAAGATGATTATTTAGAATATAATAAATGGTATTTTAAAAATAAAGTACCCTTTACTATTTATTGTGATTTTGAAGCATATAATGTTAACATGACACAAAATCGAACGGAAAGTTCCAGGGCTTCACCCGATTCTAAAAATGATAATTCTGATAATGGTACGGGCCAAGCCCTAGAACCTTCGGTTTGTAATTATGAAAAAAGTGCATCTGAACAAAGTAAAGAAAAAGATTTATTTGAACAAAAACCATTATGTTGGGGAATGTACATTCATTCAAATTATCCTGAATTATTTAAATCAGAATATTTTCAATACTATGGTGAAGATAGTTCAGAAATGTTTACAAAGAAAGTAGAAGAATTACAAAATTATTTTTCACAATTGCTTGAAACAAATATTCCAATGATGCCATTAACAGAAAAAGAAAAATTAAATTTTATTAATGAAACAAAATGTTATTACTGTGGAAAAGAATTTACAAAAAATTATAAAAATGGTAAAGGTAGATATCTTGACAAGCGAAGCGACGGCTCTGCCGTCAAGGTAAAAGATCATGATCATCTAAATGGATTATATAGAGGTGCAGCACATAATTCTTGTAATCTTAATGCTAATAAATTTAAATATAACTTTGTTCCTCTATATTTCTATAATGGTTCTAAATATGATTTCCATCTAGTAATGAAAGATTTATTTTCATCTGAAAAATTACAACAACAACAAATAAATGTACTATGTAAAACAGAAGAAGAATATTTTTCAATGCAATTAGGTTGTATTAGAATTTTAGATGCATTTAGATTTTTTACTCCTTATTCATTAGATGTTATGGGAAAAACTTTGAAATCTGAACAATGTAAAATATTAAATAAATATAATTTAAAACCTTTAAAAGGAATATTTCCGTATGAGTACATAACTGGAGATTTTAATTCTGTGAATAAAATTATGGAAGAAGAACAACTTCCTCCAATAAATAAATTTAAATCAACATTAAAACAATCAAAATTATCTGACGAAGACTATGCAGAAGCTGAAAAAAATTGGAGAGAGTTAAATTGTAAAACAATGTATGATTATACAATGAAATATCTACAGATAGATGTATTAATACTAGCTGATCTTTTTGAAAACTTTCGTGACATGTGTTTAGAATATTACGGAATAGATCCATGTTATTGTTATTCTACACCAGGTTTAACATGGCTAGCAGGATTAAAACATACTGGTGTTCAAGCCGATGGCTCTAGGACAAAGTCCGTTAAACTTAAACATTATAAAGAAAATACATATGATAAATTATTATTTTTTGAATCTGGAATTAGAGGTGGAGTTTCATCAGTTTTAGGTAATCGTTATGTACAGTGTTACAATAAAAAAGTAAATCCTGATGATTATGGAATAATGAAACCTTTATCTCCAGAAGAAAGTGATCAGTTTATAAAATTGTTTAATCAAAATATAGAAGGACTTATATCAAATGAAGATAGTCAAGCAGCAGTTGATGAAATCATGAGAGAAAACTATTTGTTATATTATGATTTTAATAGCTTATATTCTTCTTGCATGATACAAGAATTACCAACAGGTGAAATGTCATGGTGTAATATTCTTGATTATCAAAAAACATATGATGGAAATTATAATCATGGTTATATATATGAAGTTGATTTAGTATACCCTGATGAAATAAAAGATAAAACAAAATATTTTCCTCTCTGTCCCGAAAACAAAATTCCTAATATAGAAGATTTTTCAGATTATCAAAAATCTATAATTCCTAAAAAATACAGACCAACAAAAAAACTTATGTTAACACAAAGCAATAAAGGAAAGTATGTTGTTGAAGGAAGAATGCTAGATTGGTATTTAGATCATGGAATGATTCTCACCAAAATACATCGAAAACTATTTTATCAAAAATCTAGGTGGTTAAAAAATTATATAGAGTTCAATATTGAAAAACGCAAAATAGCTAAAAGAAATAAAGATGATTTTGGAAACGTGTTCTTCAAATTAATGAATAATGCATTTTATGGTAAGACTTTAGAAAATGTGCGTAATAGACAAAATATTGAAATAGTTTATGATAAAGATAGGTTTCAAAATTTAACAAGGAAACGTACATATAAAAGAACTACTAGATTGAGTGATGAACTATGTGCTGTACATTTACGTCGAATTAGCGTAAAACATGATAAGTTTAATTTCATTGGTTTCACTATATTAGAATTAGCTAAACTATTTATGTATAGATTTATATATGATTATTTAGCACCTGCTTATGGCAAAAACTATAAATTACACTTTACAGATACCGATTCTGTTTTCTTAGAATTAACAATACCGTATAATTCTACACTTGATGAAGAAATTAATAAAATAAAAGATATCATTCATCCTTCTGATTTATGTAAAGTAAAAGATGAATTAGAAGGAAATGAAGATTTTATAACAGAAGCTATATTTTTAAAATCTAAATGTTACTGTTATGATACAACTAATAATATTAAAACACATAAAACATTAAAAGGAATTTCAAAGGTATCAGTGGCTAATCAAATAACATTTCAAGATTATAAAAATGCATTATTTGATAATGAAATAAAAACAGCATGTAATTATAGACTTAATTCAAAAAAACATCAAATGTATTTAAAAGAAGAACATAAATTAGCATTAGATCCATTTGATGATAAAAGAAAAATTTTACCTGATGGAATAACTACTGAACCTTTTTAATTTTCTAATTTCTAAGATAGGCAAATTTGATATATACATAAAATAATAAAATATTATAACACTATATTTGTATATTTTTTATCACTCGGTAAACAAATGTTCTATAACTCTATCATGAATTTTTTTATCAATATTAATTGTAATGAATCCATAATCTTTTGACCAAGCATTGTTACACGATTGTTTAAATTCATCTTTATTTCTTACACATAAATCTCTTAACAAATCACTTAAGTTTCTTGCATTTATTTCAAATAGTATAAATATATTTGCATTCTTTCTAATAACACTTCCGTCTAATGAATACATACTTTGTGTTAAATAAAAAACACTACAGTTATTATGTCTACCTCTTGTGAAATAATTTCTCTGAACTGACTGATTTCTATCATTAACACAATCATCAAAAATTACACAATGTTTCATTGTTTTATCTAGTTTACTAGGATCTTGCATATTACCACTATCATCTATTAGTTGTATCTTTATATGCTTATTTTTATTGGTTTCAACTAACTGATTATTTTTTGTTGCTTCTTCACACCACGAACTTATTTTTTCTTCATCTTCAGATTTTTCATATTCTTTGAATAATGAAGCAATTGCTGTTTTTTAAGATTATTTTCAAATCCATATTTTAAAAATTGATAGACGGGTTGTTCTGCCGTTTTTGTATAAATTATAAGATTGTTATAATCCAAAAAATTTGGAGTCGTTAAAATTTTAAACAATAGATACGTTTTTCCACAACCTGATCTTCCACAAATAACTGACAAAACTTTATTAGATAAATTTGGATGATGATTAAATTTAAGTTTTTTTTTATTAAATGGAGGTAATTCACTCATTTTTTAATAAAAAAATTTTATTTTTATTTTTTTATTTTTTGTTTCTAAAGAAGAAGAAGAAAATTAAACTTCTCTAGCTTCGCGTAGGAGTTTATACCTCTCGAACGGGAGTTTATACCTCCCGAACCAAAAGATCTATCATAATCTCTTCACCTCCAAAATTTATTTCTTGTCCTTTCTCATCAGTGATTCTAATGTTAATGTTGTTAATAGTTTTTCTTGTAATAGGAAAATATATTAATGTTTGTGGAAATACATTTAATCTATAACCAATGGGTACAGTAAAAGCTGGAAAACTGAATATTAAATTTGATAATTTACCATTTATATATCCTCCTTCAATAATGTCACAATGTACAACAATTGAATTTATTTCAGTTATTTTAGGAATCTTCTCACCTAAATGATAACCTTGACTATAGGTTTGTTTATTAAATCCTAATAGCTTTGACAATGATCTATCATGATTAAAATCAACTTGATGATTTTCGTCTAAAGTAAGAGAAAATTTATTAACTGCCCGTTCAACTGCAAAATGTAATTGTTTCTTATCTTTAAATGGTATACCTAAATGTCTCTTAATTTCATTTGATATTGATTCAACTTCGTAAGAACCAGGAAGAAAAGTTAATATTTTCCATGTTTTGCCTTTATCAGTAGAATATCTAAATTGATCATTCACATATTTTATAACATTTTGAATAGTGTTAAATGTAGAGAAACTAGTCAATGCAATTTGATAATTTTTATTTTGTTCCAAATGTAGAATGGGTTCTAAATTACAAGTGTGTGATGAAGTAGTTGTTATAATTTTTAACGTCGTACTAAATTTTGATGAACCCAAAATCTCTGTTAGATTTTCTAAATGATTATTAATTTTGTCTAAATCTGCTGAACACATTCTTTAGTTAAAATTTTAAATAAATATTATAGATAAAAATCGTCGATAAAAGTCGTAGATAAAAATCATAGATAAAAATCATGAATAAAAATCATAGATAAAAATTAGAAACAACATATTTCAGCTACGGGCGAAGCCCTGGAGGACATCAGAGATGTCCGGTTACACTTTTATAGTCCTCTTCATTTAGAATCTTCTTTTCTAACAGTCTTTTCAATGTAGCATGAATTTCATTAAAACTAGAATTATGTCCTTCTTTTATTGCAGATATTAAAATATTTAATCTATTTAGTAATTCTTGTGGATCATCTGGTAAGAATATGGTTGTTTCTGTTTTCTGTTTTTCAGATAAACCTTTCCCTACTTTAACTCCCGTTGATAATAAATTTTCTAATTGTTTATAACGTCTAAGAGATTTTACTGCACCAACTCTGTCTAACATAGCTTTATATTTTATGAGATCTTCTACAGCATAATTATTTAAATCTGCTCCTCTTAAAAGATTAACAAAATTTCTATCTAAATTAAAAGGAGATTTATCTGGTGAAAAAATTATACCTCGAAAAGGTTGTGGAAATATTTCTTTTTGACCGAGATAAAATCTAGGTATTGTTTTTCCATCTATAAATGAAATAGAATGTTCAAATTGCATAGATTTTGGTAATTTCTTATTAATGTTTGATTCTAGTAATCCATAGTCATCTAATATAGTTTTGTGCTCTGGATCTGTTATATCAATTTGTTTATCATTATTTGTACTTTCTTTTTCAAGAGTTTTAAATGGTTTCATAGTTTTTTCAAAATCAGTTTTTACTTGTTCGGTTTGCTGCATTTTTTCAAACATATCAGATTGAATACCAGCTTTTATCATTCTATGTTGAAGATGATTTTCTTTCATAATATTTCTTTGTTTTATTAACTCTTCTAATTGTTTTATTCTTTTAAAATTATCAGCTCTAATTTTATCCATTTTTAAAATATAATATTTGAATTTTGTGGTAACATTGGAATAAAGCAAAAACATTTTACTGAACAAATTATTTTTTTATTGCTTTGTTGTTTGACATCTTTTCGTTTAAAGTTTTCTCGTTTTAAGTTTTGTTTAATAAAGTTTTGTTTAATAAAGTTTTGCTTAAATTTTCGCTTAAAGTTTTTAGCTCTTCTAAAAAAAATTTGTCATTTTCTTCATTAGAAATTTTACCATCACTAGAAATTTTGCCATCCTTTTTATTTTTATCATCAACTTTTTCTGTCTGTGATTGAAATGATATTTGATTTACTTCATTAGCTATTTGATCAAATTTTTCAATCTCATCTAACGTAATAACATTATCATCACATACTCTTTGAAAGTAGTAATGTAGTTTATCATAGACTTCTTTAATATGTAAATGCTTAGTTTTTAATGATTTTCGTTTCTTAGTTATTAAAGATTTATCTAACATTGTAACAAGTGAAGTTGCAAAAACACCCGTACCTGTTAAAGCTGTAGCAACTACTGGAATTACTAAAACACCTGAATTTATAACAATTGTTAAAGCACCTAAACTTATTGTTAAGAATATGCCAATTCCTTGTGTTACATTCTTAACTTTACTCCATCTCTTTCTTAATTTTTTATAATGCTCTAATCTTAATAATAATTGAGATTCCTTATCTTTCATATAACGTACTCTATCTTTGTGTTTTTCTTTGTTCATTTTTTCAATGTTAATCTTTTCAATGTCCATTAAAGTAGAACTACGTTCATATGATAACGAAGGATATATTCTTGAGGTTCCTTCCATTTCTGAAGTTCCTTCCACTTTTGTTTCTTCCATTTTTAAAGAAATATTATTAGTCACATGATATATTTTAAAAACCTGAAAGATGGATAAAATTCATGAATTTGAATTCTCAACTTTTATGATTTTCGGTGTCCTGGAACGGTCATGATTTTAAGGGTGAAAATTGTAATTCTCAAATTTTGAGATTCTCAACTTTTATGATTTTCGGTGTCCTGGAACGGTCATGATTTTAAGGGCGGGTGAAAATTGTAATTCTCAAATTTGAGATTTTGAAAAATTTGAAAAATTGGGTATTTTTAAAAACGTCATAAATTCATGAATTTAGGTCTTCATAACCTGAAAAAGGGTTCAAATTCATGAATTTATGTCGTTTTTAAAAAGTACCATTTTTGAAAAAATGGTACTTTTTGAATGGACTAAATTCATGTATTTAGGTCTTAAAAACCTGAAAAAGGGTTCAAATTCATGAATTTATGTCGTTTTTAAAGATACTATTTTTTTGAATTTTATGGTGTCCTGGAACGGTCTTTTGCCCATTACTAAGGTTTGAATTGTGAAAATACAGGCTAAATGTTTATCGAATGATGAAAAAGTATAATGAGCCATTATGACCTACGTTCATCAATAAAGTAAGGAGTGACGATGATCCTTTACGCGTATATTGCATTTACCCAAAGAAAATGAAGTAGTTATGCTGGAAAAATAGTTTTAGCCAGTTTTAGCCGAAAAATTGTGACAAAAGCTGATGGTTTTTACCAGGTCTTTACCGTTTTTTACCAGTGGTAAAAACCAGGGTGGTTTTTACCGCTGATTTATATACTACCGAGATGACGTCCTCTGCATGACAATCATAAGATAAGTCATAAGAGGATTCTAAATAATCTTACACTGAAAGACTTTAATCTTTCATTTATTTCTTTTAATCTAAGAAATAATCTTTGCACTTTTTATGCCGCACAGCTTGTTGTACTGCCTCAGACAATGAAGATCCCTTGTCGTTCTTCGAGGGATCCAATTCCTCTCGTTGACCGATCAAATGCCTGTCATAATTTCAACAACATGTTTTGTCTGTTATTTGGAATTCGAATGTGAAGGATGGACGTTGTTTGTGCGACACGATGAAGACGCTGACATGAAAAACTGTTTTGAATTTTCAATATGCCATTTTTCTACGTAAATTCAAATTTTTCAATGCTAGAATTTCATTAGCTGTAAATGCTTCCAACACTCATTTAGAAAATCTACCACTGTCAGGTAGTGTATTGAAGAACGTTAAATTTTCGAGGGAGTGAAATTTTCGTCCGTCATATCAAATTGTAGCTAGGCTATTATACCGTGTACCTATGATCTATATGACCTATGGGCAATGATATCATTTTATTTTTAAAATGATATAAAATCATATCATTATGTATCATTATACTTTTTATAATGAAAATAAACCATTTTTAGCGAAATATACGTAGGCCTACACCGTAAACAGAGCTAGTCATTCGAAGTTTTCGATTTTCATTGCTACCATGCTACTTTTAATGTTCTTAGCGATGAAATTGAAATTAGATTGCATCAAGCATCGGTATATTCCAAATAATGGAAGACCGAAGAAAGCAGCCTAGTCATACAAAGCCTCTTGTATATCAAAACTTAGGTAGGGCCTATAGCCTATACATTAGACATCGCAAGTTTTGATTTAAGCATCATTCTACGAAGAAGGCTAAAATATTTAGATTACAGTCGTGACATCAAAAACATCTAGACAGTTATTAAAGAGCTCAATGTTCAATCACAGTCCTACTGGAAGTCTGAAGTAACCAGCAATATGTACACTGTACATGTCTAGCTAATCCCAGAAAACGGCGGTCTTTATTGTCTGCATTGTTTGACAATCTGTGTGATACAGACAATATCCTGTTGCTTTTCGGTTCATGAATCAACCAGTAGGGAAGGACATAAGTAGAACAAACGATAGAGTAAATTTGCTACAATACAGAATGCGAAGAATTTATGATCAGAAAATACAATTGAACAAAAATTTTTGATGACATCATTTTATATAATTTTTCAATGATAAAATGATATCATTTTATCATTGCCGATCTTTGCCGTGTACGATAGCGAGTGTGTTCTATGACATAGGATATATTTTGTCGGGAATGTTTGACGTGTCCATGATAATCGCATGCGTAGACCTACGTAATATCTCATAGGCCTGAAATGCAGCTTCTGTATTGCATTCATGATCAGTCAGATCCGTGTTAATTTCTCCCAATTTGCCCATTCGTGTGCAATCTTTTTTCATGTAGAGACAGAGCAAATGCAAATATAAAACGAGATTCAAATTTTGTTCATCAAATCGGTGACAGTTCAGTAAGATGTCTAATACTCGTACACATTCTTTGATGGGTAAATAAAATAAATAAATAAATAAACGTTTATTTATCAATACTGAAAATCATGCATTTCAAAATGAAGTCAAATACAAAGTTAAGAGTAATACATCAAATAAGCAACTTTCTTAATAGCTGTCTGTTATAAAGTGCGGAACATCGAGGAATGAAAGAGGATGACCGACGTGATGTCGCACAGGCCTGTAGTTGAACGTGACCACTTCTTGACAGTACAGATGGAAAAATAGAATTAATGCAATTTTCGGGATTTCGAAGCTGATTGAAGAACTTCAGACTTCTCTTCTGTCGTCTGCTTTCAAGCGAAGGAAACAAAGTGCAAGTTACAGAACAGATTATTCTGTGGCAACGTTTGCGGATTTTCTCGAGGTTGGAGGAGTTCCCTTTGTTCATTCTCAGAAGAAGAGGTGAGTTATATTCGAGAATTGAAAGAATGTGTGCCTTATAAACTTGCATTACTTCTTTTTTAGTTACAACCGGCATACGTCGCAATTTCTTCAAAAGATAGATTTTTTGACTGTCGGACTTGCATATCTGAGTAACGTGCTGATCCCATTTCAAATTACTTTGGAAGATAACTCCAAGGAATTTTATGGATTCTACTTGCGGAATGTCAAAGTAATTTACTGAATACGAATCGTTGCTTGCCTTTTTTCGAAATATCATAATTTTCGTCTTTTTGTGATTCAACAAAAGACCTTTTTCTTCGCTCCACTTCGAAATATTTTCAATTTCTTTTTCAATCGTATTTTTCAAAAATGATTCATTGAGGTACGGGATAAAAAGGGCGATATCGTCTGCGCATTTGATAATCATGTTATCCTCATCATTTGAAGGCGCTAGAGATCCCATTTGTGCTGCAAAGAGATAAGCTGAAAGCACTGCACCTTGGGGCACTCCGGAGGTGATGTCTTTCGAGTCACTAAGGTATTCTCCTTGTAGTTTCACTCTTTGTTTTCGATTGTCAAAATAGTCGATCAGCCATTCAAGAAAATTACTTGGAAAGTGTCCACGGAGTGTAGAAAATAGCTTATCATATTGTATGCGATCGAACGCTCGGCTCAGATCGAATGACAACATAGCAACACCCTTAATATGAGGTAACTCAAGATTGCGTGTAATGAAATCGTGAGCGTATACTTGAGCATGCAGTGTTGAGGAATTCGGCTTATAAGCGAATTGATTTCTGCCAGACATCTGCAACAGTTGTATGATTCAAAAGCTTTGTATTGTTTTTTTAGCACTTGGACTTTCGGCTAGATAAAAAAATTGATAAGCATATGACCTAATGCAAAACAATGGAGCTGCCACCGTACTGACTTGTATTGTATATATCATCATGTGTAATTCAGTTTCCCGTGATTGTTTGAATTGTTCAAGTAATTATCACTGGATATGATTGGTACCCATAGATTAGATTGATGCAAAAATTATGGTAATTTTCGGTAAATTACCGCCTTGGGAATGTTGCGGTAATTCATGCAGCCCAACCTTGTACATCGATTTATTCATAATTAAAATGAATAGGCCTATTGTTTTATTAAAGAAACTACACGAAAACGTAATAAAATTAGCTAAATCAACCATCTAAATTGTTGCCTTTATATTCAGATGAAAAGAAAAGACAATTGTCTTCATCACAATTAGGCATTTGATCAGAGGCTGCATAAAATCTATTTAGCAATTGTTGCAATAGATTGACGATGGATTCGTTCACGGAAAGATTCTTTCAGAACAGCCTTTGAGGCAGCAAGGAATGGCACGGAGGTTCCTCTCTGCCACTGGGATCCAAATTCATGCCAACCTTCATTAACTTAAAAAGTTCAACTCGGTGAAAGTTAACACCAAATCTCTAAATTAGAAAACTGACTTCTCACTCAGTCTATCGGAGTCATAAAAGTTCTAGTTGTGTATACGAGTATATAATGTAGCTTGCATGTACCAAAGTCTTCAAGTTGATTTTGAATTTCTTTTCGCTTTAGACAAATTCAGAATTCAATCATGAGAAGTCAACGCTATTATTGTTGGATTTGTAAAAATTTGAAGAAAGCAATTGACTTTCAATCATAGAAATAGAAAAGCACTAAGTTTTTCAAAATTGAACTTTGTAGGTAAAAATATTCAGACTTGATGCACATCATGCATGAATATTATTCGACAAATTATTGAGATAGGGGCTACTTCCAAATAGGTACCTACTTTCCGCCCACCCTATATATAATTACTGTAATTTCATTACTGTCATCAGAATAATCCTTTTTGTAAAAATAGCAGCAGTATTGCGATCGCTAGACGAGCAGTTCTGCGAGATGCTCCAATAAATTTGTGACAAGTGCTGGCCCTAATAGAATTTCTTATATTGACTTTAGTGACAACACGAGCCTTAGGCCAATTATTATTAACATCTCATACGTTTAAAGCATTGGCATTACATTTGTACATGTATACAGACAAGCAAATGAAGAATTTAAAAGAAAAAAATCTATGGAAATCTTCATAATTTAATGACAAAAGGAACAGACACAACGGTGTTTGAAATTGATGAGGAATATGAGGCAGGAAATAATGCAAATAAGTACAAGGCCATTGGAATAAAAAATTAAGACATTGAGAGCTTCAATATATTGTCGAAAGTAGAACATAGATATTTCTCGCAATAGAAAGTGTCTTTAACATGAATATATACAATGAAAATGACAGATTGAGTGATTAAACAGTTGATGATATCTTACAGGCTTCGTAATATTTACATTCAAAAGGCATCACATGAGAGAACCAGCAAAAATGCAGACATGACTTTTTTACAAGTTGTCAAAGATTTTAAGTTTTTTTTTTGAAAAACAAAGCACCAGGAATGTAGACTGAATGGCAATGGTTTTGGAATATGTTTATGATAAATTGTAAGAAAATATTCATCAGTGTCTGAGTATCAATGGAAGAAGTTTTCTTTAGATATGCCATAAGTAGCCTAAATGAAAGAAAACAGGGTCTTTAGCAGGAATAATGTTAGCCAAAATACTCCTGTGAGGCGTATTTGAAATACAGAAATCCATCATCATCTTTCTCATTTTCATAAATTTCACCAATAGTAGTAGACATGGCGGGTGATTTTTTCTTATTCTCCAACACGAGATATATTGTTTGCGAACTATGAAGTTGCATGCGATCTCTGAAAGGCAATGATGATGGGAATAAAAAACAAGCAGATACCACATGAATGACAATGACCGAATTATTCACAAAATTAAAATAAATTGTACAGAATACGAAAGTTAAGTTGAAAATTGAGAGGCCAATTTTGATCCCCAAAGCTATTGAGTTTTCCCTATCTGCTTCCCTTTCACCAGCAGTTTCGTTGCGGGTAAGTCAGTCAATAAAATATTAAACAAAATTAAACAAATGAATAAAAAATTCAATAAAATTTATTTTCGTTCTTAAAATTTCGCTAGCTTGCCAATTGCAAATCTCAAATTTACCCAGGCATGGCTGCAACTTTAGATAGTGTTGATGTTGGGAGATGTGAGCCCGCTGATGATTTCTGATGTTGGATGAATTCAGGTCTGTTCCCATTTTTCAACTGAGGATGCAACTCAATATTTAATTATTCTATCCTAGAAAATTGTTGAAAGTTTGAATAGGTGGGATGACATCGCGCAAAAAAAATAAGTACATAAGTTTCCATCAGGGTTTATTGCTTCATAATCGGAGGCAAGTGTGATCAAGTAGCCAACTTCTTCGATTTCAGCAGGATAATTAAGATGATTGATGAAATTGGAGATGAAAATCAACACAAGTTTTGAAGAGTGTACAAAAAATATAATTACAAAAAGTACAATCCCAATAAAAGGATCACAGCTTCTCGATAGAAAAATAATTACAGAAAAGCAAGGAATGACCTTGTGTTCTTGATGCATGAAAATGACGCAAAAATAATGTATCTGCGACTTGAATGACTGTACTTCTTCATAGCATCTGCAATGAAACTTTATTATTCATAGTAAAAAAAAACAGCCACAAAAGTTTGAAGTTAAAATATATTCTCCCGAGCTTTCGTCATGGGAATTCATGGGAATGAAAATGGATCAGAAGAGGGGATTACATGATAAACAGATTTCGCAAGAACAGACACGGACACAGAGAAGAAGCCGAGAGGAGGGGGGAACAGATTACATCAACAAGAAAGTTAACACTTGATGCCAACACAAAGAATGGTATACTATCTAGGGAATGAGCAAACATAGCATTATTTAGGTTCCTATTTCTTATGTCACACTTGTGTTCATAAATCCTATTGTTTAGACAACGACCTGTTTCACCAATATAAAATTTTTCGCAATCATTACAATCAACGCGGTATACACCCGCATATGTACTACGACGAGGAGCGTTCGATATAATGAAAGATTTAATTTTATTCGGATACGAAAAAGAAAAGTTACAATTCAGAGACCTACGTAGTTTGGAATGAACATTAGAATTAAGGAATGGGACAAAAGGAACACTAAAAGTGAAAGTGGGTTTCTCGACATCAACATTGGTAGACTGAGTCCTAAAATATGAACATTTCGCTCTGTGCTGAGCTTTACGTAAAACAAAAGGCGGGTAGGCTAACTTGGACAGAGTTTTGAAAATATGATCACATTCACTATTGAGAAATTGAGGACTGCAAATTCTAACAGCACGCAAAAATAAGCCTTGAGCAACACTGACTTTTACGGAAAGCGGGTGATGCGAAAAAAAGTGGAGATAGGACTCAGAATGAGTGGGTTTGCGGAAAACCTTAAACAGTAAATGGTCAGGCTTACGCATGATAAAAACATCAAGGAAGGGAATACAATAGTTGCTCTCCCATTCATGAGTAAACGAGAGAGACGGGTACAAAGAATTTAAAAATGACATAAAAGAATCTAAGTTGAAGTTGGCAGGAACGATGACAAGAAAATCATCTACATAGCGGACAAAAAATGAGGGGGTAGGACCATTAAAGGAGGGCATGAGTTTAGACTCAATATGTTCTAAAAAGAAATTGGCTAAAACAGGAGAGAGGGGATTACCCATAGAAAAGCCAAAGATTTGTTCATAGAAACGCTCACCACAAGAAAAGAAGCTACTAGAGGCTGAAAGTTTTATCAAATCAATGAGACACAGAATAGAGATCATAATGAATAGAAGGAAAGCGTCGAGTCAAGAAATCTAAAGTGGGTTCTAGGGGTACGTTGGTGAAAAGGGAATTATTATTTATTATTCAATTTTAATTTTTGACTAACTTTCTAAAATATTGTCGATATATACAATGCAAAACATGTGTAGTTGTAGTTGTAGTTGTAGCCTTGAGGTTTCTGAAATGCTCTAAGTTAAAATCTAACATGCGGCTGATAAAGTTATTTTCTATTTCTTTGTGTATTGCTTAACATGCTATGTATCACTTATAGGAAAAAAAATCAGTTTTATCAAATACGCATGATCAAAAGTTCTGGTGTTGCTATAGGCAATGTTAATTTAAAGACGATATTATGGTCGACTTCATAGACGGACTTTTTCACTGACGTTGCTTATAATTTCTCATGTTTTCGGCTATCTGATGACATTTGTCTTATATCTTATATATTATGCAGCTTTAGGTTGATAGTTTTCTGAAAGCACTCCAAAGGGCGCCTGAAAATGAAAAGGGACGGGGCCGGGCAGGACCGAAAAATTCAAACAGGTTTTGAATGTAACCGAAAACCGAATGATGAATGTAAATCAAACAGGACATACTGCTGAAGTGAGAATCATGTTGCTGGAAGTTAGAATAAAGATATTTTTTCAAGAATTCAAATGTTTGATTCAATGATCTTCTTCTGACCTCTAAGCGAGTGTATTTACCAGTAATGTTACATCGGTATATAGTTACAATTTTAGTGTTGTGGCTCTTAGGAACATGGGTCGGAACATAGAATTAATTTCTTTGCGATGATACTTTCGAGGTTCGACCTCTTCATGAGAGTTGTATGACACTTTATACTGACATTATTTGCAAAAATAAAAACAACAAGGGAAGATGCGTCGAAGTGTTTTTGACTGTTTTGAACATAATATATTTCGAAGTGACAAACACAATCTATGGCGAGATTGGTAACGAATATGCATTAGCTTCAAAACTCTATTAGCTTCGCCCTTTCTTTTTTTGCAGGAATTGATATATATGCTTTACTTTAATTCATTTGGTAGTAGTAATTCGCATTGTCTTTCAAAGGCACAGTAAAATAACTAGAAATTACTAAACAAGTTTATTGCTCTGTCAAGCAAAATTGAGCTACAGCTTCTAATGCTTTGACTAGGAAAACCACTGAAATAAAGGAAGCTTTAAAAAAATCTTATAAAGAAAAGATCTATCTACAAAGCATTGATGCGAGACATGCAACTGGTTGTGCTTTGCAGAAATAGAACTCAAGTCTGGCTCAAGGGTGGTCTGCGACTCATATCCTGAAGGACAGATAAGAACTGGTCGATAGCGACATAAACTACAAGGAAATCATGTGTATCACGTTCATCACGGGTAAAGCGTCGGGTAGGGTTTCATGAATTTTGAAACCCGACTCGCACTGAAAGCCAATCCGAACCAGAGGTCGGGTTGGGTCCAAAACGTTTTCCCGAAACCGATAAGAAAATATTAGTACCCGACCCAGCACGAACCCAACCCGACCAGATTAACTTGTCCTCTAAATCTGTGACAGTAACCTGCCACGATATGAAAGACGTCGCAGGGCAATATTTTTTATCTTGCCCGTCTGGGAAGGCAAGATATATTTCATAGAAATATTCGTATAATCCATAGACTCCTAGATGTATACAGCACCTGGACTGAAAACTGAAATTCATTTATGCGCAAGACGACTGGTTTGACCTTAATTGTCGATGATAGAATATGATTACATTTAGTAAAATGAAAACGAAAAGTATAAAGAAAAAGAAGTGAAAACTTCTGGAAGTCGGAGGAAAATGGGATTGCAACTAGCTGATCATCGTTGACTGAAATGGAATACTGACCATATCATGTGAAGCAAATGAATTAAAATGAATTAGTCTATTGCTTCCGTTTATTAGTAGAAGAGCTTTTACAGTGGAAACACAAAGTACAAATTGGTGATCTCCATAAAGTAGCCACAGTTGGTTTGATCTATCAAAGAAATTTCATGAAAGAGTCACATTCCCTTCATTATCCTGTGTGAAGTGACTGTTAACTGTGTTAACTGTGTGAAGTGACTCAATTTATGGTTGAGATTTCCATTTGTTTAGTTTTATGAAATACGCATACTCGTAGATTCGATGATTAGACCATTGTTCGGGCATGTTTGCAACCTGTCCTCGTGAAAAAGCGAAATCTCGCTGAGTGAATTCTTCGATTGAAACAGATATTTTGACAAAAGCAACATGAAAATAAAAGGAATCATCAGCGATGTCACAATGGTTCGATTTTGCAAAGTTGGATCGTCGACGATGATCGTTATAGTCACAAGTCATTGTGGATGATTAAATTTGTTTTGTCCTTTGGAATTTAACTAGCAAGAAAATAACCAGTAATAAAGCATGTTAATTTTGTATCATATTCAAATTCCGCAAAATCGGAAGCGGAATGTGACGTTCAGAGGCAGGTATCATTTTTACTTCCTCCAAAGAAGCGAGGTTATCAAGTTATTGTCATCAGTATTGTTGAATCGGTATTTTCTTACTATTTTCACAGCCAAATAAACCAGGGTGGGATAGGATACGTTCACGAAAGAGACGGCTGATGTGGCCTTAGTCAAGCTGCCGCTGCAGAAACTGTTCCGACCAACCACAAGCCTACATAAATCGTAAATTGATTACAATTCGTGTAATAATTATGTTGTCAAACACTATGGTTTTTGATAGCACTGCATTGAAACACTTCCTTGCTTTTATATAGTCAGTATTCCATTTTCAGTCAACGATCAGCTAGTTGCAATCCCATATTCCTCCGACTTCCAGAAACTTTCACCTCTTTTTATTTATACTTTAAAATAAAGTAAAGTATATTTAGAACAACAGGAAAAAAACGAAAGTACAAAAAAGAATATAAAAGCGTCTTATACAAAAGTAAAATCATGCCACCTGCTCAGCTCCAAAAACACAAGCCGCATTACCTCTTCTTTATACTTTTCTTTTTCACTTTACTATGTAAATGTAATCATATTCTATCATCGACAATTAAGGTCAAACCAGCCGTCTTGCGTATAAATGAATTTCAGCTTTCAGTCCAGGTGCTATATATCTAGGAGTCCGTGTATAATCCATAAACATTTTTTTAATGTGACTTTTCTCTAGATTTTGAAACTTGACGTTTTTTTCCTTTTTTGACTTACCGAGTTCATACGTGTGTATAATTGCTTCTTTTGTTCATGAATAAATAGTATAATACATAAACTTCTAGATTTAGAAGTCTATGTATAATCACATTGGTTATTGGACATTTGCCATAGATTTAGAGGATAAGCTACTCTATGAAGCCAGAAGGGCAAGAAAATTGTAGAAATCCTCGTCCGCTTCCTCGGTCTCGGATCTCTACATTTTCTTGCCTTTCTGGCTTCATAAAGTACCTATTTTCTTTGCAAGGCAGGTGTTGGATCGCTCACTTCTGGTAGTTTTTTAGATTTTTCTGTATACTTTGGTATCACCTTGTATGATAAATATGTCAGCAAAAAAATGATAGAACAGGAGACCCGAACTTGTTTCTGCAGCAGATTCATCAGGTTATCATCAAAAGGTGGAAAAGACTCTCCAAAGTTTTGGTCGATACTTTCTTAAATTAAAAAGGAAAAGTGAAAAATCAGACGGGCATTCGGAGTCCAGCTCCTTCAAGTAGTTGATGGTGACCTATCAGTAATGGGAAATAGACCGATCCAGGACACCGAAAAATTCAGAAAAATTGGTATTTTTAAAAACGACTAAATTCATGAATTTTAACCCTTTTTTCAGGTTTTTAAGACCTAAATTCATAAATTTAGACCGTTCCAGGACACCGAAAAATTCAGAAAAATTGGTATTTTTTAAAACGACTAAATTCATGAATTTTAACCCCTTTTCAAGTTTTTAAGACCTAAATTAATAAATTTAGACCGTTCCAGGACACCGAAAAATTCAGAAAAATTGGTATTTTTAAAAACGACTAAATTCATGAATTTTAACCATTTTCAGGTTTTTAAGACATAAATTCATATATTTAGACCATTTAAAAAGTACCATTTTTTGAAAAATTGGTATTTTTAAAAACGCCTAAATTTAAGAATTTTGGTCATTTTTTCAAGTTATGAAGACCTAAATTCATAAATTTAGGCGTTTTTAAAAATACCCAATTTTTCAGATTTTTCAAAATCTCAAATTTAAGATTATGAAATTTTACTCCCAAAATCATGACCGTTCCAGGACACCAAAAAATCATAAAAGTTAAAAATCTCAAATTTGAGATTATGAAATTTTACACCCCCAAAATCATGACCGTTCCAGGACACAACATCAAAAAATTGGTATTTTTATAAACATCTAAATTCATGAATTTTATCCATTTTTCAGGTTTTAAAATATGAGTTATCTAAAATTATGTGTCTAAAAATATTTCTTTAAAACGGAAGAAACAAAAGTGGAACAAACCTCAAGAATATATCCTTCGTTATCACAGTTAAAAATAATTGAATTGAATAAAGAAAAACACAAGGATAGAGTTATAGCTTTTTTAGAGATATATTTAACGATATGGCTATTTCAAACAATTGTGCTGGAGACTTATTTAATTTAACAGTGTTTCTTGTCAGTGAAGGTTGTGCCAAAACGCTCTTGTCATATATTTCTCAAAATGAGCCAAGATTTTTCCGCTACTCAATCAAAGATTATCAGAAAGATAAGGAATCTCAATTATTATTAAGATTAGAACATTATGATAAATTAAGAAAGAGATGGTCTAAAGTTAAGAATGTAACACAAGGAATTGGCATATTCTTAGCAATAAGTTTAGGTGCTTTAACAATTATAATAACTTCAGGTGTTTTAGTAATTCCTGTAGTTGCTACTGCTTTGCACTCAGATGATCACTCAATTGCAGAGAACATCTGCTTCTCGTATTTATGAAGAAAAGCATTTCAGAGCAAAGAGCTGTGACCCCCCCCCACTCAAACATTTGAAAGGAAACAATGTATTAAAGAACAAACAGCTGCTACACCCACTTAGACATTTGAAAGACGTGGAATATATATCCAGCAAATCCTACTCCAGCTGCACTGCCGTGAAACAATACACAACAACAATAATCGATATGGCTATTTGAAACAATTGTGCTGGAGACTTATTTAATTTAACAGTGTTTCTTGTCAGTGAAGGTTGTGCCAAAACGCTCTCGTCATATATTTCTCAAAATGAGCCAAGATTTTTCCGCTACTCAATCAAAGATTATCAGAGAAAATTTGCCAAATTTCTTCTGTGAGATTGCAAATTTGTTTATATCTTCAGAAAAACACGGTGATTATTTCGAATTTGTTAGAAAGGAGACTTCGAAATGCCCTCATTTGTTTGATCCAGACTTCATCGAAGCATCACGGATAGAAAGAAAAAATTTCAAGAAAAAGCAAAGTGAAGATAGAAGAAAACAATCGTTGCCAGGGAGGATGGAAAAATTACGGGAGGAATTGAAGAGGAATATATTTGAGAGGCATGAATTTACAGATTCTTTGAGTGATTTCATAGAGCCACATGGTGAAAAGGATGTATCAATTGTAAACTTACGTAAATTCTTGTTGCATGAAAAAAGAAGCAACTTACTCAGTGTGACGTGCAAAATTTTTATTGGTAAGCACATCAACTATCTTCTATCTCTTTGTGATAATAACAAGACATATTTTTATAGTCTCTTGAAGCAAAATGAGATCGAATATTCACGCACCGAAATTTCATTTGCAATGAGATTAGGTAAATTAGCAGACAAATTTCCTAAGCTTTGTAGGGTGTCTGTTCCTGTCAGACTTTTAAAACGCGACCTAACCATATTGGAAGATTGTCTACAAAGGGATGGAGAATTTTGGTGCGCAACTAGATCCATTGTGCAAAGCAATTGTATGACATTCCAAATGATTCCACTCTTCTTCCAAACAATGGTGCGTCATTTAGCGACAATACCGCGCTGACATATTCAATGGAATTTTGGATGTGAAAATCCGCTATTGTTGCTAGCGTGCGATACGGCCGCACGATACTTTATTTTCAATGCTTAGACCTATGCCATTTCATTATAATTTTCTTGAACAATGGTGCGCCATTCAGCTAAAATACCGCGCTTCAGCTAATCAAATCACGTTCACATTAGACGCGCTGTGAAGAAAACTTGTCATCTTTGTATCTCTCTGTTTTATGTGCAATGCTATTTCCTGTTGTACATGTACATACAATACCGTGCTTCAACCAATTAGAACGTGTCCACGCGTGGACAAATCTTCATGTATTTTAATGTATCCAAAGTGAATGTATGCAAAGTGGATGTAACCAAAGTGAAATAAGCATGTGTTGTCTTTAATTTCATATTTACGGGAATATAATAGAAACACTTTATCTTCTATAAAAATGAGTAACATTAGAGACTTCCTAAAAATATACGGCAAACAAACCACTTCAAAGTTCGATTTAAATAAGATCGCAAATCAATTGGGAATAAAGAATTTTCACATATTGATGAGAAATGAATTGCAGTTGATTAAAGATGTGCGAAGCACTAGCTCTGCTAATAAACCGATTCCTTACAATGTAACTTTTTAATTTAGATTAAATTAAATCATTTCAAAATCGAATAAGTAGTAAGGAAAGTCATCATTATGCGACAGTTTCTTAACTCAATGCCTTCTGACTTCTGGGGGTCCCTATATGAAATTTAATCCATTTAAAATGAAAAACATAAATGATTTCTTAAAACAATACGGTAAACAAACCACGTCAAATTTCGATTTAAATAAGATCGCAAATCAATTAGGAATAAAGAATTTTCATATCCTAATGAGAGACGAATTACAATTCCTAAAAAATAAGCCATCTATAAATTTCATAACAAATCTTCACACATCAGATCAAAAAGGAGGACATTGGTCTGCGGGGAGAAAGAAAGAATACTAGTGTAGAAAACTATTGATTTGACTCATGTGGATTGCCTCCAACAAATGACGTAAGAGAAATACTTGGAAATGGAACATACAATACTTTTCAAATTCAAAAACCAGGAACTACTTATTGCGGTCAATTATGTCTTTATGTTTTATTTAAATTACAGGATGGAGTACCATTTCTTGATATTATGTTAGAATTGAATATGGGAATTTAATTCTCGAAACGCTAGTTCCAATGATAATGATAATTAAAAATCAGTTGTTTGTAATTCGTTTTGATAAAATCTGCCAGTGATTTCATGATCATCTAAATCTTTGATTTCGTAAATAATCGGATAAGTTTGATTTATTTTACAAACTTGAAATATTTCTTTAGTCCAATAACCAACAAAGCCTTTTTCAAATTTATTCTTATACTTAGATATTCGTACCCTATCTCCAATTTTAAATTTCGGCTTACGTTTCTGTAAATTCGGATTACTCTCATTCAAATTATTATTTTCGAATATTTTCTTTCGCATTAAATCAGGGTCGTCAGAAGCATTCTTTGGTGTTTCTTCAATACCTGAACGAACTTTATTATTGTACTGATCTACAATTCCTGGTAGTATCTTCAACCATTTCTGATTACCTTGTTCTGTAAATATCTTGAATAATTTATTTTTTAACGTTCTATTGAACCTCTCTATTACTATAGCCTTTCCTGCATTTTCTGTTGAATAAACAGTTTCAAATAGTGGCTTAACATTTCTGTTATAAAACTCAGACCCTTTATCAACAAACAATTTCTTTGACTTTCTATTAGTTTCTTTAATGATTTCTTCAAACG